>CM024758.1:61878716-62091553 GCA_014218235.1 Colocasia esculenta | reverse complement strand
AATCTGCATGCCCAACTCTGCATGGGCGCCATCCGCACAGCCGCATAGCCTCAGCAGGTCATCAGCTTCCCGCCTTCGCCAGCCACCTCAGTTGGCCATGCCCATCTCACGCCACTCATGCATCCCAGCCGCACACCATCTGCCCTTGGCAGCTCAGCATATCTGCCTTGCACGAACCCGCCACGCACAACACGCAGCTCCATTTCAGATGCACCGCCAGAGAGCTGTTCTTCTGAGTCTTCTTGCCTCCATCGCCCATGGTGGGATGAAAAGGGTCGTGGTGGTGGAGGTGCCCAATTGTGATTGGATGAGAGAAAAAGGTAAGGGTGTAAGGTGCCGATGGTGGTATAAAAAAGTATGTTGGCCACAAGAACTCATGAGTGGGGTATATGGCTTGATGGGATTGGTGAGGATTGTTTTATCCATTTAAAACTGATTATTTACAGATGAATATTTACAAGGATTTTTAGAAAAATATTACGAAAATGATAAGAAGACCAATTATTTATGTACAATGTACCTGAAAAAGAAAACACTTTTATTAGTCAAACTATTCAAAAAATTATTGACTTCATTTAATAAAAATGTACTAGTGTATTCTACCAAAATTATTTAACTAATATGCTCGAAAACCTATTAATGGATGAAAATGAGAATTAAAATCAAATTGTGCATTATTTATGGACAAAGACTGTCTAAGGTAACTGTATGTATGAACTTTAACCCGAAAAATTGTGCAGTTATCACTCCCCCCTACTTGAACATTGCTAGTCCCATAGCAATAAAAATTATTCCAATGTAGGACTAGAAGATGTAATGTCTTATGTTAAATAGTCATCATGTAAAAGATTAATGTAGAGATATGTCTTTCTTAATTGTAAGGGCTTATGACAAGAAATTAGTGCACAAATGGTAGCTCACTTAAGAGTTCACATCAGCCCTCATGAAGCTCCTCTGCTTCAGCAGTATTTGAGATTAGATTAATTCGACGGAGAAGAAAAGAATTGTGGAATAAGATCTTTACTCAGTCAGATCAGGTTGTTTCTCTCAGTTCCATTCTGCCCAACTTCCTTGAGGATTATTTCTCTGAGTTGAGGACTTTGCCTCTTTATTTGCACTTTGTGCACTCAGAATTTTTCTTTTTCATCCATAATGTTGCACAACCCATCACTTTTCAAGAGTAGTGAGTCCAACTTTACCCAGATCCGGGGCATTTTTCATGGATATTTTTTTTTCTTTTGCTTTTGCTTTTTGCTTTTTTACTTTTTCTTTTCTTTTCCTCTTTACGGAAGGATGAACAGTCAGGTTCCTTGATCACATGCCTTCACTTCCCTCGCAATTCACTTAAGGGGAGGGGAGAAAACCAATCACCTCTCTCCTACTAGCCTTAGCAAATTTGCTTCATTCAGGTTCAACTAGTCTAAGTGGCTGTGTAGTGTGTGTATGAAACTTCCTGCCATAAATCCTTACATAAGGTAGACAGGTAATACATGTAATCCTTTATTAGAGGCTATCTGACATGGATGTTTGCAAAGGGATGTGACAACTTCAGAATTTTAATGGTTAAAAATCAGACACATAGTCTATGTTTTGCAATGCCAACACTTTATTCAAAGATGAAACATTGTGAAGTTTTTATTTGCATATGTACAAGCTAAGAAAAAAATGAAGCACAGGTTAGGGTGATGCCTATGAATGCATGTTTATTCTACCCTTCCCAATTTATTTACAGGAAAGAAAAGTAAGACAGAGAATTACCTGATTAAAGAAATATGTACACTTGGGTTGCCTCCCAAGAAGTGTTAAGTTTACCGTCTTCAACCGGACGCCATTAGGCTTCATTTGGCTCAGCTAGCTTGGTAGAATCCATTTTAAAGAAGATGGGTTTTCAATGAAATGTTTTAACCTCTGCCCATTAACAGTGAATGATTGTCCAGTTTTAGGGTCAAGAATGATGACAACACCATTGTCATAAGCTTTGACAACAGTGTAAGCACCATCCCATCGGGACTTCAATTTCTAGAAAACAGATGAAGCCTAGAATTGAATAGCCAGACCTTATCATGCTCTTGAAATTTTTTTTCTATGAATGTGTTTATCATGGAATTTTGGCTTTGGCTTTAAAGATTTTTAGCTTTGGCTTTGGCTTATTCTCTCCCTTAAACCCTAGAGCACATGGTTGGTCTACTGCTTTTTTCACACAAGATTCTTCGAAAGAGTCTACCACTAGACAACTCTCTCCTTGATCATGGTGCTCAGATGCCTTAAAAATATTGATACTAACCCGCTCATCCCCAAATGATATATCCATCATCCCGGTAGCACAATTAATGTTGGCTCTAGCTGTAGCCAAAAAGGGTCTACCAAGGATGATGGTGGACTGAGTTAAATCCTGAGGAGTGTTCATGTTCAGAATGATGAAATCGGCAGGGAAGTGTCAATCATTGATTTTTATAATAACGTCCTCAACTAGCCTTTAGGAGTAGTGACAGAACGATCGGCTAGTTGAAGGACAACAGAAGTGAGTTTCTACCCTCCTAGCTTGAATTTCTCAAAAATGGCAGAAGGTAGGAGATTGACACTGGATCCCAAATCCAAAAGACTGTTTTCAAAAGTGACTCCACCGATGGTGCAAGGAATTAGTGGAGTGCCTGGATCTTTGAGCTTTTTAGGGAGTTGATTTAAGATAATGGCACTCACAGTTTCGGGAAGAATGATTGTTTCAGTTTTATTTCTCATTTCACATTTTGGAGTGCACATTTCTTTTAGGAATTTGGCATAAGCAGGCACATGCTTGATGACATCAAGAAGAGGAATGTTGATATGAACTTGCTTAAACAGTTTCAAGAGTTCTTCATTACCAGTTGGTTTGTTTTTGGATTTTGGCTTTAAAGCTTCAGAAAAGGGACTCTTGGAATGTAATAGCTTGGGTCTTCATTCATTTTGATTTTGTCTAGTGGTTCTTCAATTATTTTCTCTTTTCCTTTGGATTTTTCAACATTTTCTTCAATCTCTTTTTCACTTTCATTTTCAGTTTCATTTTCTTTATGCTCTTGTAATGTTGACATGTGTGGGTGAGGATTTGTTCTGATTTTTCCACTTCATAAGGTTGACATAGTTTTAACATTTTCTACTTGGGGGCCCCTAGCTTGGGCAGGAGAATGGTTCTGTTATATAGGTTGATTCTGAATTTGTGGTGTTGGGATGTTCTGGACAAAGCTTGTTGTTGGTTTTGTGGTGGAGGGACATTTGATCTAACAGGTGGTCTATACCCCTGAGCTTGATGGTATTGATGGTTCTGATAAAATCCGGGAGGGTTGTTCCTTGGGTTTGCTACAGCTTGACTTGGCAGCTGCCCTGATTCCCTCCTATGACATACATCAGCAATCTGGGACTCTATCCTTGTCAAATTTTGTTGAAAATTTTGATTTTGAGTTTGATATTGATTTTGTTGTTCTTGCACAGTTTGACATAGAGTCGCCATCATGTTTTGGAGTTGATTCATTTTATCGTCCCAATTGGGCTGAGGAGGTGGTGGTTGATATGAAGGTTGGTGGAAATTTGTGTGAGCAAATTGATTTGAATTTTGATTTTCTTGGACTTGTGGAGGTTTGGAGTAAGAAGATTGGCCAAATCCCGAATTCTGATTGGGATAGGATTGACCGTACATGGATTGCTTGAAGGCAAGTTGAGAAACTTGTTTGGATTGATTTTTCCAAGAAAAATTTGGGTGATTTCTCCAACCAAGGTTGTATGTGTTAGAATATGGATCATAAGAAGGTTTGTAGAAACCTTGTGCAGCTTGGACTTGTTCTTGAATGAAAGGGGGCAATTGGGCAGTAGTGGGACAAGCATTGGTAGGATGAGTTGAGCTAGCACACATAGAACAAGTTTCAGGTGGTTGAGAAAATTTAGGTGTGGCTTGCCTAGTTAAAGACAGTAATTGATCGAATTTTTATTCCAACTTCTGCTCCAATCTCTGATCAAATCTAGCTAACAAGTCTTCTACCCTAGAATCTGATTCTTCTCTCTCTCTTAATTCATACATCCCTGCCTTCTTTATAGGTCCTAGTGCTCTCTCATAAGAGTGGAGTGAGGCATGATTGATAGAGTTCTCACTCAATGTTTCAAACAGATTATATGCCTCATCCTCGCTCTTAGTCATGAATGCTCCTCCACATGAGGCATCAACCATCTGCCTATTTGATTCAGTCAGTCCTTCATAAAAAGCTTGGACTATTTTGCCACCTCGACAGACCATGATGGGGACATTTTCTAAGCAACTCCTTCAATCTCTCCCACGATTCATGCATTAACTCTCCCGGGTGTTGGGAGAATCCAGTTATTGCTCTTCTCATTGTATTGGTGCGGCCAATGGGGTAAAATTTCTTCAAAAACTCCTGCTGTATTTCTGGCCATGTTGTAATTGTTCTCCCTATCGTTCCTAACCAATATTTGGCCTTGTCTTTCAAAGAGAATGGAAATAGGGTCAATCTCAAGGCATTTTTAGTGAAGTTTTTGATCCTTACAGTGGAACAAATCTCTAGGAACTCATCTATATGCCTATAAGGGTCTTCATTGGGATTGCCATAAAAAGATGGCAACATCTGAATAGTTCCTGGCTTGATCTCAAAATGATTTTCCAGAATTTCCGGCCTAATGCATGTAGCAGATTGGTAGTGAGAAGGAATAAAATACTCCTTCATTTGTCTGGGTGCGACCTCCTCTACATTTCTATCAACTTGGTTCTGGTTTTGGTTGGCCATCCTATGAAAGAATCTTTCAATCTCGTCTATAGGTTGAGCCAAATCTAAGTTCTGGGACCGTCTACCAAGCATGCACAGATGAAAAGTTTTCTATTTTTGAATTTTGTTTTTTTTTAGAATTTTATTGATTTTTGAATTTTTATGACAAACACAAACAATCACACACTTTCAAAACAAATTATCCTAAACTCTAAGTGTTCCTTGGACTTATGTTATCTTTCTCAAAATCCGATTTATGCTTGCTTAAGTCCAATCCTAACTCTTCTTATACCGGCCAGGTAAGAGGTGGAGTAGAGAGAGCCCCCCCTTGCTTTCGCAAGGACCCAATTAAATAACCTCTAACTCACTTAAGCATAAGCTTTTTAACCTCTAATCCTAGACACTAGACTTAAAGAGAAGTTTTGAATTTAAGAAAGGATAAATCTAATTATGAACCCTAAGGCCACGTCTTATTGAAAGTTTAGGCAAATGCAAAAATGTGGAAAATTTTTGTGATTTTTGGGCAAAGGAAAGGGTGATGAAATCCCTCACCTTATCTTTATGATTTCTAAAGGGTGATGCCCTTAAGCATTCCCTTTTACAAATGTGAAATGCAACAATCAAATTCAGACAAGGATTTTCTAGTGATAAGTCTAATGCATGAAACAAGTGTTGGAAGTCTTACCTTTCCCCCACACTCTTCAATGCAAGAAAAAGAAATGCAATTCAAATGACTATTAAAATGATGAATGTCCTAAAACAAGTGTTTCTAATCTTGAGAAATGAAATTTTCTAAATTGCAAAACAAACGGCTTACATGAAAGAGCGATTTGGAAATTTTTAGATTTTAGATTTTTTTTTATTTTTTATTTGGTTTTTGAATTAAATGAAATGAAACTAAGAAAATATAAAGTGATATTATAGACTACTTCCAAACCAATCAAACCACCAAAAGTCCAATTATTACATGCCAACTAGAAAGAAATCTCTGTACATGCACAGAGAGTACATGAAATCCTCACTACAAGCTTCTCTCACACTCTTCTATCTAAAATTCTGAATTAAAAGCAAATGGGAAAACAAATCAGCAAGCCCTTCTCCAATGGGCTTCAAATGACAAGCCCAATCTCCATGGTCCACTTCAATGCAAATCTGAAATGAAAAGCCCAATAACAAGTCAATAGAAAGCTCAAAGCAAATGAAATAAAATCAAAATCGAATTAAATCAAACTCTAACGCCTCCCCGGCAACGGCGCCAAGATGAAGGGCGCAACATAGTTGACTGTGCCCTCTCGTTGTTCAAAGTTCATTGCACAGGTTAAAATGCTCGCCTTCTCTAAACTGTCTCTCAAACTGAAAATTGCAAAGATGAACTAGCATGGTAATGAGAACAGGTCATTTCCACAGGGAGACTAAATAGAATTTGAATTAAACTACTTTGACTTGAAACCTCCATCGACAATGCATTAAAAGTAAATATGTAAATAGCACCAACCAAATTACTCACAATCCTGACGGATCAAATTTAATGAAAGAACAAGATAACTTGAAATGAAAAGAGACTTGATATCAATGTACCCTCATAGCTCGAGGGATGAACAAGCAAACAATAAAAGAAATGTAAATTACACCTTCAACTCGTGGTCTTTCCAGAACAAAGATTAAAACACCAAATAAATAGAAATCTAAAAGAGCAGAAACACTGAACCACTGCCCTCACAACTCAAGGATCGAACCGGAAATAAAAAACAAGAATTTATCATTACGAAATCAAATTCCTCATGCTGAAGAATAGGGATAAAAACAAAAGGTTAACACTAAGAAACTCCGAAGTGAATTAAAATCTAATCTCCTGCCGTAACAGAAATAGGGATTCACAACTCAATCTTTCGATTTGGACTGTGTAGATGCTCGAAATCCATCTGGAAACCTTCTGAACGCCGTCGACCTCACAGACACCAGACAGCTCCACACAACTCTAATATCTCAACCAAACGTAGAAGAAGAAAAGGAATTAGCACTCGAACCTTTCAGATGCTGAAAATCCTCAATCTCCATGAGCTCTACCATAACAACTGAATCACCCAGTTCCAAAATACTGAACAAAACCAGATGAACAGAAGAGAGAAAATAATCCAACACAAATTGCAATCACCTTCTGCTTGCAGTCGAACAGTAGAAATGGAAGAAAGAAAATTAACAATTATATTCCTCTCCTCTCCTTCAATTCACAATAGCCACTCGAATCCTTCACAAAGCAGAGAAGAACTAATCATAGAAGGAAAATGGAAGAACAACAACGATCCCCCTCCCAACTTTAAACAACTCTCACAACTGAATAGTCAAATGCTCAAAAGTTTACAGAAGAAAGAACAATTTTGAAAAGGGAAAACACCGAACAATCCACAGGATCACCCTCACTGTTATCCTCAAGAACAAAGGAAGAAGCCGTCCATCTCTAGAACCTACACAGAAAAGAAAATGAAATAAAACACAAACTCTTAGTAGTAGAAAGGAAGAAACACAGAAGAACATGAAATTAAACTTTCCCTTCGATCCATCTCCCTTGGATCAAAGGCTTACAGAAGACAAAAATCCAAAAAAGAATGCTCAACTCTCCAATCTGAACCAAGAACATATGCTGAAAAATAAAGAACGAAAGTGGCAGAAGAAATTTCTCACAACTCTCACTGGCAAAGCTTAGAACTCTGGAAGAACAAGAACTAAAATAAAAATCCTAAAAACATCCGAACTCCATGCTCTGCTGAAAGGGGAAAAAAGAAAACTAAAATCTAAAAATCTTCCAAAATCAAACACTCTGCTCTGAGGACCTTGGGGTCCCTTTATAGGCACCCAGGCGCCTCTGCTTCCAGATCCGCATGTACGAGCCTCACACGAACCCATCGCACCCCAGGGCTCTTCACACGGCTCAGCTCCACGTACCCAGATCCGGTGTGCACCTCGGCCTCTAGCACCTGTGTCGCACCTGGGCGCCATCGCCCAGCACACCCTTTTCAGTTCCGCCGTGCACTGAAGCGCCATTGTCCAGCCACCCCGCCGTAGGCAGCTACTTCAGCCAGCTCAGCCGCCCATCAAAGCAACGCACACACCCAGCCTGCACCGCCCTTGCGCCAGCAGCCATCTCTTCCTGCCCAGTACACAGGACTGGCCGCACCATCGTCGCTGCGCACAGGAAATCCGCATGCCCAGCTCTGCATCTGGGCGCCATCCGCACAGCCGCATAGCCTCAGCAGGTCATCAGCTTCCTGCCATCGCCAGCCACCTCAGCTGGCCATGCCCATCTCACGCCAAACATGCATCCCAGCCGCACACCATCTGCCCTCGGTAGCTCAGCAGATCTGCCTTGCACGAACCCGTCGCGCACAACACATAGCTCCATTTCAGATGCACCGCCAGAGAGCTGTTCTTCTGGAGTCTTCTTGCCTCCATCGCCCCTGGTGGGAAGAAAGGCTTGTTGTAGCAACCTGAATTTTTGAGACAAATAAAAATTTAAATATTAAATTAAAAATTCAAGGGATATTCAATGAAAAAAGTATTAAATAAAACCCATTAAATGGAAAAGAGTAATGGGCTTTACTTAATGAACCCTCTAGAATTTATTGGGTTAAAATATGAATTTTACAAAGGGAGAATAATAAGAAAATACCCTAAATTCGGAGTTTAATTATCTCATAATTGGAAAGGGGTTATTAAAGCAATAAAAGTGGCAATTAGAGTTGGAATTGGATTCCTAAACCTACCCCATATAGTCTAACACGAATTTAGATACTATCCTAACCCAATTAGAGATTGGAAAGCAAGAGAGGAAATGTGGAGTTAGGAAATCTCAGAATTAAGAGGAATTTGAGTAGTAGTAGGATAAGGAACTTGTATTTATATAAATACACCTCTTAAATCCTCATGGCCGGCCCTAGGTCGTGCAAAGGGGTTCTTGGAGGTGGAGAAGAGGCCAAGGAGGAGGAGAAATCGAGGAGAGGAAGATTCATCAAGCTTCTTCCTTCGTTCTAGGAGTTCTAAGCCCTAGAAGATAAATCGAGTCAAAGGTAGGCATTCTCACAAGCAAAAATCAAATCAAACCCGTCTATAGGTAGTTCCAATCACCAGGAACAAAAGCCCTCTTGTTTCATAATTTTTCATCGAGCCAATCTTTTGTTCTTGATTTTGAAGTTCTGCATCCATGATAACCCCGAGTCATCATGTTTAAATCAGATCTCCATGTACACTTGTTCCCATGCCACGAAAATTTTACTGCAGATACTATTGTTGTTAGGGATCTTTTTCCCCTAAAAGCCCTAATTTTTATCAAGCATGTTGCTCGAATTAAATCATTCATCTCTGCTGTATCTGGAATCAGGTTGCTTCTTGTTCAACTTGTTAGAACTATGTCGATACCATGATTGCTTTCAAATTCCTAATTACTAGAAGTACCCTTGCATGTCTAGATTAATTTAAAACTGGTTTCATGATTTTTCATAGTGCATACAATTAGTTATGATTTTCTGAACTACCCTATGTCAAAAAGGCAAGTTTCTTGACCGCAATCCAAGATAGATCAGAGCTCTGTCAGACTCAGTCCACGGACTTGAGAACGCGACGGCCCAACAGGTCGCATTTTCAAGCCCATCGCGATGCCTTTCTTGTCGCGTTCTGAACGCGACAGGAGACCCCGTCGCGTTCTGGCCGCTTGAGCAGACAGCCCTGTCGCGACCCTTTGCAGGCCCTATCGCTACCTGCCCTACCCCTGTCGCAATCCTTACAGGCCTACGTCGCCTTCACAGGATTTTGATGAAAACCCATAAAAATTATTTCTGTCACTTTTTAAATAATTCTTACGCCTTTTTACAGTTATACCCCCAGAAAAAACTTGTTTTAAAAATGGAGCTACATTGAATAATTTAAAATACATATTCACGACTTATTTCTATCTATGATTTCTCTTACACATGCACGCATATGAACCATCCATATATGACTGAAATCTGGCATAAAATATCTCATATGGTATCTGGGAATTTAATGCAATAAAGTATATTAATGGCCCTATTTTAAAGGACTTGTATTCGTTTCTTGCGTTGTTTATATACCGATATCGACGCTCCACTATTCTAGAATTCCTCTAGAACGTCGAGCACCTGCTTTTATACACACTTTACTTGGCTTGTGGTGAACTCTCCGTCGGATATTCCTTTTTCCGGACCAGTGAACCCTTGCACAAGGCCTCCGTAAGTCTCCTCTGATCATGGGTTCCCACATGGTCGACGAGCCGGTTGTACCCTAACACCCATTACATCTTTAGGGATCGATATGGTCCAAACGTCTATTAGAAGTTTGCTCTTACCTTGAATCACGTCGGACCTCTGGACTTGTGCATAACATGGCCAGCGGGAAGATCGTGAGTTCCACCTGACTACCAATACGACATGCGCGTGTTGTGCAACTGTTACTATCGCCTGTTTACCCGTCGCATTACGTGTAATGTCCATTAGCTCTCATCTATACTCTATTCACTCATCTATTCATGTTCACTCTACTATCTCGTCTATTCATCTAGTGCTCTTAGCTACTTCTTGGTACTCTATATTGGCCATTGACTAATTGTCTAAAGATAAACAATACAACCAATGCCTGGCAATATATAAAGGGCCCGATCTGGTCCTGGGATGTGCGCCCGAAAGTGCTAGTGCCCATGGGAGTTAAATGATCAGAGTGTTTGGCATTACACTCAAGTGCTATCTATCTCGACTATCTATATGACAATCAAAACACAAAACGTGCTATACTCTCTCGATGTCTAGAATGACAAACAAGTGCTATACTCGTCGTGCTATTACCATACTTGTGCTAGTTGTGCTATGGCCATCCTGCTATTCGTGCTATATTCGATACTTGTGCTATTTTTGGAAACTATACTCGATCTCGTGCTATTGTACTATCCTGTTACATGTGTGCTATCTCTTGCTATATTTTGACTCTCTTGTACCGGCTATCTTTAGATACTCTTCCATTAAATGCGTTAATTATTTAAAGCCTGCTTGAGCCTGAGATTTAAGTCCTACTGGGCGTTATCGCTCACCCTATGTTATTTGATGTTGTGTTCTCAGGTGAGACCGAGGATGACACCTATACTCACGAGGAAGGGAATGACCAAGAGTGAAGCCAGGAGTACCCTCGAGTCATTATGTTATCTTAGAGTTGGAGTTAGTTATTTCATTTTATTGCAATATAATTGGGCCCTATAGAATGGCTCTGATGTTAGTGGTTGTAACTAGACATTTGAAAAGTCATTAATGAGAAAGATTTGCTTTAGTGTTATTCAAGGTGCAATGGTTTGATGTCTAGTACTCACTCTATAACCTTTTCTTGCAACTGCCTTCGCGCTCCGATATTCCGCGTCGGGGCATGACAGTTGTGGTGGTGGAGGTGGCCAATTGTGCTTGGATGAGATAAAAAGGTAAGGGTGTAAGGTGCCGATGGTGGTATAAAAAGGTATGTTTGCACAATGAACTCATGAGTGAGGGTATGTGGCTTGATGGGATTGGGTGAGGATTGTTTTATCCATTTAAAACTGATTTATTTACAGATGAATATTTACAAGGATTTTTAGAAAAATATTTACGAAAATGATAAGAAGACCAATTATTTATGCACAATGTACCTGAAAAAGAAAACACTTTTATTAGTCAAACTATTCAAAAAATTATTGACTTCATTTAATAAAAATGTAACTAGTGTATTCTACCAAAATTATTTAACTAATATGCTCGAAAACCTATTAATTAATGAAAATGAGAATTAAAATCAAATTGTGCATTATTTATGGACAAAGACTGTCTAAGGTTAACTGTATGTATGAACTTTAACCCAAAAAATTGTGCAGTTATCAGGGACCTCTTCCTACTGAGCACATCTGCCACGACATTCGCCTTCCGTGGATGGTACTAAAGCTCGAAGTCGTAGTCCTTAAGAAACTCAATCCACCTTCTTTGCCATAGGTTCAACTTCTTCTGAGAGAAAAGGTACCTCAAGCTCTTGTGGTCTGTGAACACCTCGAACTTGACACCATAAAGATAGTGTCTCCAGATCTTCAGTGCATGAACCACAACCGCTAACTCCAAATCATAGGTCAGATAGTTACGCTCATGCTCCTTTAGTTGGCGAGAAGCATAGGCAACTACCTTACCATGCTGCATCAGAACACAACCAAGGCCTATCTGTGAAGCATCTGAATAGAACGCGAAACTCTCGGCACCGCTAGGCAAAATCAACACAGGTGCAGATGTTAGCCTTGTCCTCAGCTTCTGGAAACTGCTCTCACAATCCTCATACCACACATACTTAACCCCTTTCCTGGTCAGCTTGTTCAAAGGTGCTGCTATGGAGGCAAAGCCTTCAATGAATCACCTGTGATAGCTTGCTAACCCAAGAAAACTCCTGATCTCATATGGTGTCCTCGGAGTCTCTCACTCTAACACCACTTGAACCTTCGCCAGATCAACAACAACTCCAGCGCTTGAGATGACATGCCTAAGGAAGTGAACCTCGCGCATCCAGAAGTTGCACTTGCTGAACTTGACATACAACTTGTGCTCTCAGAGAACCTCTAGAATAATTCTCAGATGCTCACGGTGTGTAGCCTCATCAGGGGAATAGACTAGGCATCGTCTATGAACACCACAACAAAGCTATCCAAATATGGCATAAACACCCTATTCATGAGATCCATGAATGCTGCAAGGGCATTAGTCAGGCTAAATGGAAGCACAAGGAACTCATAGTGTCCATAGTGGGCCTTGAATACAGTATTGGACACATCCTCTCCCTTTATCGTCAACTGATGGTAGCCGGATCGCAGATCTATCTTGGAGAACATAGATGCATTCTGCAGGTGATCAAATAAATGATCTATGCACGGCAAGGGGTACTTATTCTTCACTGTCACCTGGTTGACCTTCTTGTAGTCAATGCACGGCTTGTGGAAACCATCTTTCTTCTTCACGAATAGAACAGGTGCGCCCCATGGTGACACACTAGGGCAAATGAACCCCTTGTCAAGCAACTCCTGTAACTACTTCCTCATCTCAGCTAACTCCGCAGATGCCATCCGGTAGGGAGCCTTAGAGATAGATGAGGTGCCTGAAAGCAACTCTATAGTGAACTCTATCTCCCTTGCTGGTGGCAATCTAGACAAATCATCAGGGAACACATCTCAGAACTCCTGTACAACCTCAATCTCCCTAAGGGTAGGTAACTGATCGGCCTTAGGAACTAAGACCACATTGGTAAGAAAAGCGTCACAACCCTTGTTCACCATCCTCATAGCCTTCATGGCGGAGATCACGAACCTTCCTGCAAGATTCCTTGGCAAAGGATGTGATAACTCATCCTCTCTAGGAATACGGAAAGTAATCTTCTTCCCCCTGCAATCGACCAAGGCATAGTGCTCCTCAAGCCAATCCAGACCAAGTATAGCATCATAATCCTTCATCTTGAGCAAGTAGAAACACCCGAACAAGCCTCAATCTTCAATGCCCACAAGAAAGGATGGGATGCACTTCCTTGTCACTACCGTACCAGCTGGTGTGTGCACAGACAAGGGAACCTCTAACTCCTCTACCTCAACTTCAGACTCTGCTGCTAACTACTTAGCAAACCGCTCGGAAATAAACGAGTGTGTAGCACCCGTATCAAATAACACTTGAGCCTGCACACCCATAACTAAAACCGTACCTTCCATGAGGTTCTCTGCCTACTCTGCATCCTCACATGCTAGTGCATACACTCGGACTTGGGCCCGAGGCCTTCCTTGCTTCCCTGTCACTAGTGCCGCTGCCGCTGCTAGGGCTGGCGCTCCTCTCTGAGCAAACTGCTGAAGTCTAGGGCAATCTGTAATCTAGTGCTCGGTGTTGCTACACTTTAGGCACTTCCCTGCTAGCTTCCAACACTCTGAGCTGCCGTGTGTCCTTCGGCAATGAGGACATGCCTTCTTGTCACTGGGCCTGAAGCTGGGTGTCTGGGGTGCAACTGCTGACTGACTCGGCGCTACTACACGCTGTGGCTGCAGGTACACGGCTGCCTTCTTCTTGTCCTGCCTCTGGAAAGGTGGCACTAACCTCTTCTGAGCTGACCTCTTCTGGGCTGCCCTCTTCTCCTCTATATACTGATCCATCTCGCTCTCCTGCCTACATGCTGCGTTGAGAGCCTCATCTAAAGTCCGATGGTCAAATGCTACCAGCCTCGACCTGAGTGATGGTTTGAGCCCCATCACAAACTTCTTGGCCTTCCTACACTCATCTACAACAATGTGGGGAGCGTACTTGGAAAGCTCGGAAAATCTGGCCTCGTACGCTAGGACAATCATGGAGCCCTATGTAAGAGATAGGAACTCCTGCTCTATCTTATCTTGAATGTGCTCGGGAATGAACTTGGCCCGGAAGAGTCTAGTGAACTCTGCCCAAGTCACCTCTAAAGCACCATCCTCGTACCTCGTACGTAGCATAGAGGCCCACCAAACATCAGCTCTCTCCTGCAAAAATACAACCCATAAGCACCATCCAATCTAAAATCTTAATCTTACACAAGTACATATACTGTAAGTACCTGTAGCATGTAAGTCGCTAGGCTAACTTTATCCTCTTCTGCACACCTGATAGCACGGAAGATCTTCTCCACCTCTCTCATCCAGGTCTCTGCCAAAAGGGGCTGACTCTCCCCCTTAAAAGAAGGCGGAGCCATCCTCTTAAACCTCTCCATGATGGACGGACCACCATGGCCATGCTCCTGGGGAACTGGAGCTGGAGCCTGAGCCTGAGACAACAAGCAACACATAAGCAATCATACAATTAACAAAATAGGCTACTCCCTATTTAACAACTCTAACCTGTGCCTGCAACTGAGCCTGCAATGCAGCTTGAGTCAATGCCTACGTCTGCATCGCCTGGACTAGGCCTTGCATGAACATGCCATAGTCCACAGGTGGTGGAGGAAGTACCGTGGGACCCTGGGGTGCTGGGCCTACTGCTCACCCCTCTCCTCACATCTCTACTCGTCCTCCCGAGCCTGGGTACCATGCCTATCACGGCTCTCCATTGACTGTAAAACAATTAACTCAGTTAGAATTTAAATTACTTAGTCATAACCATTTTCTTAACTATCTTTAATTCATTATTAAATGTTTTCCACATGTATGGACTAATTCTATAAAGACTTTGAAATATTGTGTAGATGATGGCTTGTTTATGTACAATCTCAACCTGTTGCTCTGATACCAATCCTTGTAACGACCCTCTTTATACCAGTACGATTATACCAATCCACGTCGATATAAAGTACACCGTCACAGTGAGACATGTACCCAACACAACATAATAGGTAGAGATGTACACAAATAACAAAGGAGAGTACAGCGAAAATGAAAGAAATTCTTATTCCATCATCATTACACCCATTCCACAGTCTATATAGTAGCAATGAAAATAAATAAAGTCCATAATTAAACAAGTCCATAACATAACATTGTCAACATACTAGTAAATGGAAAGTACAATCTAAGCAAATAGTCTTCCACAAGCTCTGCTACTCCTCTCGCTCGGAGTCGCTCCTCACTACATCCTCCTCAATCATGGGAACACTTGTCTCACCTATATATTAAAGCAAGGATGAGTCTTCACAAAAGACTCAGCAAGCAACCTATTGGCACATCCTTACACATATCACATTCACGCCACTCAATTTAACATAAGAAAATTTTTACCACATGGTTCATGTCATAATAAACAATTGCAATGAATAATTCATAACATGCTATCTACACATGAACTTAACTTAAATCATGGTGTCAATTATAACTCATACATAACATATTTCCAAATAACTTGATCATGGAATTAAACACATGGTTACTAGCAAACCTAGCATGATATCTATCACTTTTCACATGCTTTTATATCACATATTAACACATTTTTCTTGCTATTTTAATATAAATATAACATGAACACATGGTTTCACATTATTCCATAATGTAACACATTTGCACATCACTTTCACATGATCACTTGACACATTCACACATAGTTCACATCTTTACATATTATTTTTGCCGTGACACATAGTTCGAACCACCATAAAGAAGGACACACATATCACATAACACATACCCGTCACCTACGCATTATAGTGATGAATCTTGATAACTGCGCAGAACCGGGAGAAGCCCTCTCCACCCTAACCAGTGGTACTTGTCACCTCCAGGATTTCATCTTGATGCCCACAGGATATCACATACACATTGAGCCTTCCCATAGGGACTTTTCTATAGTACGACTCCACAACCTTCTATGGTAGTAGTGTCAATTTCGGCACAACATTCACTTAATCACATTATTTGTAATTAATCACATCTTTAACATCATTTTACATGCACTTAATGGTCCATTCACATGCTTATAAATCAAACACATGTATTTCAAGTTACAGAACTTATCATGGTTGTCTAACAGTATTAAAATAAGCATAATAGTGCCTAAACATGATTCTAATAAACATAAAATATCGTTTCATAACTAATCATGTTTAATATATCTTTTAATAACTCACAACTGGAACCAGTACGTACAGATGTCAGAACATGCTCAGATTTTAACCATAACCTCTACGCGTGAAATACATCATATGGTTAATTTTTGGAATTTTCATGACAGTTCATCTATTTTTAATATTTAACAGAGATCTCTTGCAATTTAATCATATAATTTAATTAGACATGGTAGACAGTGAACAGACGGTTCTAATAGTCTTAAAACATGTATACAGTAACCCTAAGTTCATGGAAATGTTTTTGTTACAATATCATACATCATACCTATTTATTCTGAATTTAAATCTGTCAAAACATGCACAATTCCTCATAACAGAAATTCTATAATTTGTAATTATGATAAAAATTTAACAGGAATTCATGGTTTGACCTACTAAACACACCTGACCAACCAGAAATTTTGTAACATATGCAAACATTCCCAAAACCTCAAAAAATCACATCACATAGATTGAAATCACTATTCTGTAAAATCAAATGAACTTGACGGCGAGGGGCTTGCCGTCATGATGGGTTAACAACACAATCGACTATCGTTAACTTAGGAACTTGGCGGCAAGATAGTTGCTGTCAACCTCCTCTCTGTAGAAAGTGCAGACCGAATACAGAAAAACAAGAAATTTGGGGTCCAAGTCATGAATTAAAAATCTAGAAAAATTCCTAAACTCTAGGTGATAGGTCTAGGGATGAAACCCCTAAGTTACTTGCCTCTCTAAAATCCCTTGAAGATCGAATTTTGGCGATGAAGCCCTCCTCGGCCAAGCCAAAGAGGTGATGTTCCACGCTTTGATTCGACATCCACGCTTTAGCAGTCGATCCCCCGGCGTTAGGAGAGCTTATCCACCTTCAATAGAGTATCCCCTTTGTAGAAGATTGCCAGTGAAGCCTTCAGATCGCTGGATCAACCCTCACAAGTTCTCTCTTTTTCTCTCCCCGAAACCTAGAAAACCTCTTAGAGCCAAAAGTCCTCTCTTAGTCGAGATGACTTGGTTAAATAGGCAATAGGGTCATGGGAATCCTAGGTCATAAGAGTCCTAACCGTTGGGGGGTTACCTAATCAGTCTTTTGAAGGAATAGGGACAGTTTCAGATGTAGAATCCCAAACACAGTCGGAGAAGTAAACGGCCACATAGCTGCCGTCAACCAGAAATAGGCATCAATCGATGTTCATGTCTATATCTTCTGGCCACATAGTCAACGACACAATAGTTGCCGTCAAGTAGCCCTTAACGTCAATGGATGTTGACATTAAGAAGAGTTTCAGGCAGAATAATACAACATCAAAACAGTCATATTGTAGTGTATTGACTGTTTGGATCGTGGCTTAGTGGTTGTGGAGGACAGTGTGTGGCCTGTGGTGTTTGTTTCAAGTACTCACATATGTTTTTGGGGCTTTGTGGGCTGACAGTTTAGGCCCAAAGCACCCATTGGTTCACTGTTTGTGAACGTGACATGGCTGGACATCGTGTTCTGAACGCGACGGCCCTGGGTGTCGCATTTTGGTTACCACCGATTCAAGGTCTTCATCTACATGTCCGCCGCGTGGCGAGCACTGGGCGACCCACTGGCGTCAGCAGTGAGAAGGCGACGGGCTCCTACGTCGCATTCTTGTCACAACAGTAGGGTACGTCGCGTTCTCAACTCTGAGGGGTTTTTAGCTAAGGTAGGCTGAACAGAGCTCAGAAAGCTCTGCTCAGCCAGAAAGGAGTTTTCATGGAGCATTTTGGGTGATTCGATGTTCTGGTGCCGTTTTTGGCGTGGTCTCTCTGTGAGGACGTGCTACGGAGTGAGGGAAACGCCAGGGTATCGCCGTTCTTCGCGTTCTTCGTGAAGGTAGGGAGATTCTGCCCTATTTCTCATGATGGATCACATGTGAAGCATGTGTAGCTTGTTATTTATGCTAAAGATGTTAGATATCATGCTAGGGTAACAAATAGAATGTGAATAATTGCTTATCATGGTGTTTTACATGGTTTGCATGGGGAATCTGGAGATGGGTTCCCGGAATTAGGTCACTGTCTGTGAAGGTGACAAACCTCCCTGTCGTGTTCAGAACACGACAGCCCGACTCGTCGTATTTTTCTTCAGAACCCGCCGTATCGAGGCGTCGCATTTTCAAGGCGGCAGTGAACCCCGTCACGTTAAGGATTCCGATGGCAATGGTCTTGTACATGGTTATGTGATTACCAGATTATCGATATTTGTTATGCATGGCAATGGTAGGCGGTGCATTGGCACTTGTGGAGTTTGAGGAACGTGTTGTTCACGTGGTTTGAGCAGTGTTCACGTGGTTTGTGTGTGCGTGGCGAGTAGTATGATGCCTACCATGGTTACCTCTTCAGTTGGGAGCCCCAGCTTTTGTGTGAGCTAGGCACGTTAGTGCTCAGGGCTTGTCCCGGTACTTGTGTACCGTCGAGGTCTGTGTCATCTTCCTGGACACCCTCACTCTTGTGTGGAGTTGTATGTTGAGCTGAGGGAAAGACGACAGTGGGACAGCGACTTGTGAGAGTTTGTGTTTTGTCACTTGTAGTGCGCTCGTGGTTAGGGGTTACAGACACCAATAGACGTACTGGGCCCCAGCCAGTCTAGTTTTCCAGTGCCTCACTTTAGGGAGCTCGGGCCAGAGTCGCTAAAGGTGCCAGGCATGGGCCTGTGGCAGTGTGGTCTGCAGGAGTGGTGTTGGTTGGTCTCCACAGTTTCTTGGCTTGTGCTAGTGGAGCGGTAGCTAGACCTTTCGTTCGTGGCTGCAAGACTAAGAGGTAGTTCTGTGTGGTTTGTCCGGGTCAGTTGCTGGTGTCGCGAACCAGTCTTCGTGGCCCGAGTGTGGCATTTTCCTACTTTGACACGTACACCTTGCGAGGTTTGCCATTTATTTATTAAAGGTTGATTTTTTTTAATGGCATGCGGTAAGTAGTATTTACAGCTTTAATATCCTGCGTAGATAGTTCTATAAATTGTTAGCATAGCTTCCTGCTTCAGTACTTATGAGTTTGGTTTTATTCAGCTTTTGGGGGAGTTTCTCTACTGAGCCAGTGACTTGTGAGGCTCACCCCTACTCCTTTCAAGTGAGGGAGAGCATGAGGCTTCTCGCCCTCCTTCCAGTTCGGAGCCGCACCGTAGCGGAGTTGGGTCTGCACCACCAGTAGTGTAATCTTCTTTCTTTGTACACCTCGGGGTGTGCCCCAAGTCGTTGTTGTACTTGTGTCTGGCTACAGTTGAGAAAATGGCTATGCATATTTCATGTAAGTATTTGTGAGATGATAATCTTATATATATATTTGAGTTGTTTCCTTTATATTTCTATGGACTTGTGAATGGTATCCCTTGCGAGGCTACGACTTGTTCGCGGGAGGCGGAGTCGGATTAAGCTCGTTATTAGGTTAATGGGTTTAAACGACGAGGACCGCTACAGTTGGTATCAGAGCAAGGTCCCTGTGAATATAAAGAAATCAAAAATTTACATAGCCTGTTCTCTACTTTAGCCCACTGTTGGTAGTTGATTCTAGTTTTTGTATTGATTTGTTGTATGTTGTGTGGTTGGAATGATGTGTGTGCAGGATCAGAAATGGAAGACAGGAGAGATTTGGGAGGTGGTGGAGATGAGCCGGAGGAGACCACATAGTAGATGATAGAGAGATTATGGGAAAGCATCATAGATATACGAACGAGATTGGATCATCAGGCACCAATACAGCCGACAACAGTGGTACCACCGATTGTAGAAGAGGCAGTACCAGTAGCACCACCCCCACTACCGCCAGGAGTTGAGATACCACCCGTTGTACCCATACTCCGAGTAGTACCAGCACGGTCAGCTAGTGCAGAGGAGTCTACAGCAATTGTGGAGAGGTTCTTGCGGTTACAGTCCCCTACGTACTCAAGAAGCCCCAACCCAGACACAGCGGAGCACTGGGTGCACGAGATAAAGAGAGTGTTTGTTATGATGAGGTGTCCGCAGGTAGATAGGGTGATACTTGCTACATATCAGCTACAAGGCTTTGCACAGGAGTGGTAGAGGTTGAAGATGTAGACAGTGTTTGTAGGGAGGACAGAGGACACCATCACCTGGCCCGCGTTTTTGACGGTATTCAAGAACACTTTCTTCCCAGTTCAGATATAGCAAGCCAAGAGGGAATAGTTCAGGGATTTGTAGCAGGGGAATCTGTCAGTGTTAGAGTACCAGATGAGGTTTATGGTGCTAAGTAGATATGCTCCATATGTAGTTACTGATAATGCGATGATGGTGGAGTATTTCATTAGAGGTCTGCGACCAGAGCTATAGGATGCAGTGATTCCCCTCATGTGCAGGACGGTGGAGGAAGCGGCACAGAGAGCAGCTATACTAGAGAGGACTGTTCAGGCTAGACAGAGGCAGTCTTAATCAGGAGGTTTAGGCAGTTTTCGGTTTCCCCAGCAGTCTACTGGCATCAGCAAGGGTAAGACACCCTCAAGAGCTTCATCATCGTCAGGATTTTCCAAGTGGGGTAATAAGTTGAAGAAGATATTCAGAGGAGGAGGACGAGGTAGTGGCAGGCAACAGGGTTTTCAGCAGGGATATCAGCAGGGCCGAGGTTACAAGCCAGCTCCGGAGGAGTTGCAGCAGAGCACAGCAGGGCAGCTCGCAGCTTTTCCAGGCTTCAAGTGTTATAATTGTGGGCAGTCAGGGCATTTAGCTAGGAATTGTCTGCATCCTCGGAAGTACAGTTATGGCAGAGGAGCACAGTAGCAGCATCAAGCATTCCAGCAGCCAGAAGAGCGAGGCAGAGATGCACCATTCCAAAGAGGAGGACGGGGTCGAGTTATGGCAGACACCAGAGCTCTGACGGAGGCATCCAATTTAATTGAAGGTATATTACCCCTTTTTGACTTTTTTTGCTAGAGTGTTGATTGATCCGGGTGCTTCGCATTCGTTTATTTCTGAGGATTTCATCGATAGCATGGTATATCCCCAAGAAGAAAGGCAGTGTGAGTTGATTGTAGAGGCTCCCTCTAGTGGTTTCATGATCACTTCTTGTTTCTTAGATGAGGTTCCGATAGTAATTCAGGGGAATCAGATGCCAGCAAGACTGTATGCACTTTCATTGAAAGATTATGATGTGATTTTGGGGATGGATTGGTTGAAAGCCTATGGGGCATTGGTGGATTGTAGAAAGAAGAGAGTCAGATTTTGCAGGCCTGGTGGAGCAGTGTTTGAGTTTTAAGGTATGCCCTTCTACACTCCTAAGTTTATTATTTTTGCACTTAGGGCTAGAAGGTTGATTAATGCGGGGAGTGTAGCGTACCTTGCTTCAGTTAGTATAGTTGAGTCCAGTAAGTCTGTTGATATGGTATCGGTAGTCAGAGAGTTTGCAGACATGTTTCCAGAGGAGTTGCTAGGGTTAGCTTCACATAGGGAGGTGGATTTCACAGTCGAGTTGCAGCTAGACAGTATGCCGATTTCAAAGGCACCCTATAGAATGGCCGACAGAGCTGAAGGAATTTAAGAAGTAGTTGTAGGAATTATTAGAGAAGGGTTTTATCAGGCCCAGTCATTCGTCTTGGGGAGCACCAGTTTTTTTTGTCATAAAGAAAGATGGTAGTTTGAGAATGTGTAATGATTACAAGCAATTGAACAAGGTTACAATCAAGAATAAGTATCCACTTCTTAGAATAGATGATCTATTTGATCAGCTCCAGTCAGCTATGGTATTCTCCAAGATTTATTTGAGATCAGGGTATCATCAGCTGAGGATTAATATCATGCCCCGCCAATTTAGCAGCGGGATAAATCGGGGAGGCATGAACAACGTGTATGGTAATGTAAATTGCACATACATTTGCAAATATCAGAGTAACTAATGAACATTATTGGCAATAAACACTTTATTTTATTGATAAATCACCTAACTATTACAACCACTAATTCTGAGCCAAAACATAGGGCTCAATAATACCGTTACATCTGGAAAAGATAATTAAGCAAACATCTAACTATACTCTAAGGTACTAAGGACACTCCATCGCTAGGACTCCGGGTCGCTCATCACTCAAGTCCATTCCCATTGGTGTGCGTAGGGTCATCACTTGACTTACCTGAAAACACAATAACAAATAACGAAGGGTGAACGATAATGTTCAGTAGGACTTAATATCTCGTGTAAACAAGCATGCTTTAAGTGATTAATGTCTTGTAACACAGGTTAACTAGAGAGAACGATCAAAATATAGTCAAGAGAGTAATAGAACATGATGGCAAGAGAATGGTAAAGCTTCCAACAAGGATATTGCAAAACTAGTATGATAAATGATTGGCCATGTAACGAAATAGTGTATATGGTTGCACCACGGTGCACTAGTAGAGATAGCACCTCTGGTCGAGCATCTTGTCAACCCAGAGAACGATTTCATAGTGATTAATATATTGATTTATTGATTGTCATAAATTAATCTTGATAGTAAACTGGTGCTGGATGCATGCCGTACACATCCTGATCATGTAACCCTTGCAAGGAACTAGCACTCTTCGGGAGCTCCTCCCAGGACTAGACCGGGCCCTATTGCTTTGGCATATAGTACTTGCTTGTTTAATTTAGACAATCAATTGTATGGCCAAGAGAGTACCAAGACATAGATGAGAGTAGTAGAGAGAACATGAACAGATGAGAGGATATAGATAGTAGACGAGATAGGGACATTTCCGTAAAACGACGATAAACATACGATAGTAACAGTTGCATGGCACCAGGTCGGGTACTGGCAGTCTGGTAGAAGTCACAACCACCCCCTTAGCCATGCTGTGTACATGGGTCAGGTGGTCCGGTGTGAACCCAAGAAGAGAAAGAAACACTAAGGCCATGGATCGCACGGATCCCTAATGTGTATCGGGTTTTAGGGTACAACCAGCTCGCTGACTAAGGACGTGCGCCAAAGCCAAGAAGACTTACGGAGGTCTTGACAAGGATTCCCTAGTCCAGTCGAGAGTATTCCTGGTGGAGAGGTGGTCCATGTCAAGAGAAAGTGTGTAGAAAATGGGTCCGTCGTGCCTCGAGTGCTCGAAACCGAGGGAAAACGATAACGGTATTTAAAATGCGCGTATAAAATGAAGATAATTATATTTAATAAAATAGGATAATTTAGTCATTTATTTTGCTAATTTACCGAATGCATTATTGCATAATTTATCAGGGTCAAATGACAATTTATAATGTTATGTGTCTGTGAGTGTAAAGAAATCTTGAGGATATGACAAGTTGTGCAAATGTCATTTTAAATAATTAAATTTATATTGTTAATGCCATTTATTAACGTACCAAGTTGAATTAACTATAACATGGTTAATCATGGCTAATTAAGGAGTATAAAGCTTAAAGAACAGGGCATATGCACAATTTTTCCATTCTGGTCGGATTCATGAAAACGCGGCGGACTTACCCGTTGCGATTCAAGTCGCGACGGGGCAGTCGGGCACGACACGGGACTTGGCCGGTCTGGCCCGGTCCGGAGTGGAATCGCGGTGGCTTATGCCGCCGCATTCTTGACGCGACGCCATCGGCCGGCGCGACCCCGCTGATATTGCGGCGGATCGCGCCGTCGCGATACCAGGTGGGTTTTGCCCCTTTTTCTCTTTTTCTTAGGCAATCCTCCTTGATACATAGACGTTCTAAATTCCATATAAAATAGTAAGGTGATCCAAAAACCACGAAACCAGTTTTAAACGAAAGTAGACACATAGATATATCAATATGCATGATTAATTTGAAAATAAACAAGGTTTAAGAATGCTTTGAATATGTTACATTTCAATGACCTAAACAGGCGCAGTCAGGGTTCAAAAAATTAATTAGAGATGAATACATGATGAAAAATTCCGAAACTAGGGGCGTTTGAACGCTAACAAGATGTAGTATTTATGAGAATTTTCTCATGGTGTGGGATCAAGTTTGCACAGAGTTCAAAAGTAAACATGAAGGGTCAGGTGCATAGTTCTGACAGAGATTTAAAGAATTAATTCTCCTTAATGGGAGATCTAAATAGAACGGGACTAGGGGTGTTTGAAAGATATTGCACTGTAGTATCAATGAGAAGTTTCTCATAGCATGAAAATAAGTACGTGTGGGGAATTAGAGAGAACATGAGATTTCGGGTTCATAGTGACAGTAGGGCTTCATGAATTAAATTTGCCCAAATGGATAAGCAAAATCCAACGAAATCATAGGGCTTTTGAAGAGGTTCATGAAGGCTACCTAGGATAATTTTTACACGATTTTTGCTTGAGAGATTGCCAACCTTTTTGTGCTATGAAGATCCTAGGGTTAGGGATGACGAAATTTCCAAGTTCTTCTTGCTCCAAGTCTCCTTTTTCCTTGCTCTCCTCGTCCTCAGCCTCCTCCTTCATTCTCCAGAGTTCTAGGAATGAAAATGGGGCTTGGTAGACACTAATTAGAGGTCTATTAGGTTGCTTAAGAGTCCTAATGACTTAAAACTCTTCCCTTCCCTTCAAACTCCGAATTTTTACATTTATCTCCCTATTTTCTATCATTTATCCACCTAATAAGCTAGGGGAGGTCTAATTTCGTGGGTAATGGGTTAGGCTGGGTTGAAGACTCTTTTTTAGGATAATTACCATCCATTTAGGCATTATCTCACTCTCATTTAATTTGTTAATTAATTTACTCCGAATTTCTCATTTTTCTCCCCTTTTTCTATCACTTATCTACCCATTTGGCTTGGGGAGAACTCCAATTTCGTGGCTAAGGGATTTGGGTAGGTCGAGGATTCTTTCTAAAATAATTAAGAGTTATATTAGTGCTTTGGTGACCCGTTTTAATTAAGAGATAATATAATTACGAATTTTCCTATTTAATATGAGTCTCTTATATTTGATCCCTATTTCCTCTTATCCAAATTCCATTTTTAGATTAGGATAGAGTCCTATTGAGTTAGACTAGGGTTAGGACTCTTTTTAAGATAATTTAGGAGTTAAAATAGTCATTATATTAACCCTTTGCATTTATTAATATTTTTAGGTACGAATTTTAACTTAATTAACTCCCATCCAACTTGGGCTCTACACAGTTGGGCCCATCAATCCAGACTTGGACCACTTATACAACTCATACTTAATTTTGCTTAATGAGTTTTTAATTACTTCGAATTATTCACCCTGTATTCTAATTTAAATCCATTTATCATATTTATTCAATTGATTTCTTATTTTAGTTCAATTTAATATTACTTATCCCAATATTGATAACCTTCATCCATCCTTTGGCATCTTGCTTTTGGCCAAGTAACATATGTATAACTTAATTGTATAACCAACATACTTAATTTACTTAATGGGTTAATTATCCTTTCGTTAGTGGATTTATTCATGGGCCAACACTGTCCATTGATCCAATTATCATAATGGACTATCAACCCCTATTATTTAAAGTCTACCCATATGTTTATTTGAATTTTTAATTCACTTTGGCTCATATAATAATGGGTTCCCTATTTTATTCATTATTTACAATAATAAGTCGCGTAAATTCTTAAACTTGGTCTAAACGATTTTTCTGTGCCTAAATTTCATGATGGGTCATTAGAGAATATTAATTAAAGTATAATTATTATTTTTACGGAATTTTCATATGGGGTTATACGCATGTGATAATAATGCGTACCTTTTACCTAGTTGAATTTATTAATTGATAAAATTACAATTTATCCATAATTTTTAATTAATAAATTTTTCGGGGTACTACAATTAAGGAAGAAGATATTGACAAGACAACTTTCAGGACCAGATATGGGCATTATGAGTTTGTTGTTATGCCATTTGGATTGACTAATGCACCAACAACATTCATGAATTTGATGAATATGATATTCCACCCTTATCTGGATCAGTTCATTGTGGTATTTATTGATGATATATTGGTTTATTCAGCGTCAGAGGAAGAGCATGCAAACACACTTAAGGATCACATTGCAGACTTTGAGAGATCATCAGTTGTATGCCAAGTTTAGTAAATGTGAGTTCTGGCTGAAAGAGATTCAGTTTTTGGGTCATGTGATTTCAGGTGAAGGTGTTGCAGTTGACCCGGCCAAGGTAGAGGCAGTGATGAAGTGGGAGGAACCGAAGACAGTGTCAGAGATTAGAAGTTTTCTAGGTTTGGTAGGATATTACAAGTGGTTCATCTAGGATTTCTCGAACATTGCAGCACTAATGACAAGATTGATAAGGAAACGAGTACCCTTTGTGTGGTCTTCAGATTGCAGACATAGTTTTACAGAGTTGAAGAAGAGTCTTACCACAACACCTATACTGGAGATTCCGTCAGGCAGCGGGGGATTTGTATTGTATACAGATGCATCTAGAAGAGGTTTGAGAGCAGTGTTAATACAGCATGGAAAGGTGGTAGCCTATGCATCTAGGCAATTAAAGAGGCATGAAGAGAATTATCCCACACATGATTTAGAGCTGGCAGCAGTTGTGTTTGCACTGAAGATTTGACGACATTATTGTATGGTGAAAGGTTTGAGATATTCACTGATTACAAGAGTTTGAAGTGCATCTTCTCCCAAAAATATCTGAATTTGAGGCAGCACAAATGGATTGAATATTTGAAAGATTATGACTTCAGTTTGACATATCATCTAGGCAGAGCTAATGTGGTGGCAGATGCACTAAGAAGAAAGGCAGTTATAAGTCATATGATGATTAGAGAATGGAAATTGTATGAAGATGTGGCAGAAAATTCATTATATGTGCCAAATAGTCAGCGGTGAGCAGTGTTAGCAAACAGTGCAGTGGAACCTTCTTTATACTGGTAGATAGTGAAAGCGCAGAGGACAAATGAGAATTTGGTTGATATTGTGAGAATGGAGGAGGTTACACTTGATGATGACAACATGGTCAGACTCAAGGGTCGGTTGTATGTTCCAGTAGATGCCGAGGTGAGGCAGAAGGTGTTAAAGGAAGCTCACAGGTCCAGACACACCATCCATCCAGGTAGTACTAAGATGTATCAAGATTTGAAGAAGCATTTCTGGTGGCCTAATATGAAGAAAGAGATTGCTAAATTCATAGCAAGATGTTCAGTTTTTCAGCAAGTGAAGGCAGAGCACCAGAGGCCAGGAGGACTGTTGCAGCCATTGCCCATTCCACAATGGAAATGGGAAGATATCGCCATGAATTTTGTAGTTGGTTTGCCCAGAGCATCAGCAGGTCACAATGGTATTTGGGTTTTTGTGGACAGATTGACCAAGGTTTGCAGGTTATTGGTAGTAAGCATGACATGGACTGTGGATAGATTAGCCAGATTATATGTAGACAGAATAGTACCATTACATGGGATTCCAGTTACCATTGTTTCAGATCGAGATCCCAGGTTCACTTCAGGTTTCTGGAGGAGTTTGTAGAGAGTGATTGGCACAGAATTAAGGTACAGTTCAGCTTATCATCCACAGATAGATGGGTAGATAGAAAGAACAATTCAGACAATAGAAGATATGTTGAGAGCTTGTTGTCTAGTATGGGGAGGTACTTGGGAGCACCACTTGGGTATGGTAGAGTTTGCATACAGTACAATCATCATGCAAGTATCGGAATGGCACCTTATGAAGCTTTGTATGGCAGACCGTGCATGACACCACTGAATTTGCATGAGGTAGGTGAGAGGCAGGTTATGGGTCCAGAGCTAATTCAACAATGTGCAAAAATGGTAAAGTTTATCAAGGAAAAGCTTCAAACAACGCAGAGTCGTCAGAAGAGCTATGCAGACACCAGACGCAGACCATTGCAGTTTAAAGTCAGTGATTATGTGTTTCTGAAGGTTTCTCCTACCAAGGGTGTGCTCAAGTTCAGCAAGAGAGGCAAATTGAGTCCAAGATATGTTGGCCCTTTCCAGATATTAGAAAGGATCAATAACAACCTATAGATAGGATCTCCCAGCGGATTTCACAGATGCTCATGATGTGTTTCATATCTCAATGCTCAGAAGATATATCCAAGATCCTTCCCAGATGGTCAGTTACCAGAGAGATGATCTGAAGCCAGACATGACGATGCCAGAATATCCAGTACAGATTACAGGTCGCAGAACCCAGAAATTGAGAAATAAGGAATTTGAATTAGTAAAAGTCTGATGGGAGAACAGACAAGGTGGAGAGGATACATGGGAGTTAGCAGAGGAAATGATGAAAGTGTATCCATACTTGTTTGAGTAAGTCTTTAATTCTTTTAGGTGATAGTACCATGCTTGTTTAGTTGAAAATTTTTGCTATTGAGCTTTCTTTCTAAATTTCGAGGACGAAATTTCTTTCAGGTGATAGTAATGTAGCGTATTGACCGTTCGGATCGTGGCTTAGTGGTTGTGGAGGCCAGTGTGTGGCCTATGGTGTGTGTTTCAGGTACTCACGCAGGTTTTGGGGCTTTGTGGGGCGACAGTTTAGGCCCAAAGCACCCATTGTGTAGCAACCCAGTATTTTAATAAATAAATAAATCGAAAAATTTAAAGAAAAAGGAATTAATTAAAACCCATTAAGCAAAAAGAAGTGATGGACTTTGTTAAATGGGTCATATAAAAGTTATTGGGCCAAAATAGAGATTTTTAAAGGTGGAATAAAAAGAGAATACCCTAAATTCGTATCTTTATTATTTCCTAAAATGAAAAAATTTATTAAAAATATTAAAATAGTTAATATGGGTTGGAATTGGACTCCTAACCCTACCCAAATTGACTAGGTACGAATTTGCAACCCAATCTAACCCCATTAGGAGGTGGAAAGCTTGGAAGGTTGAAAGAAATAAAGGAAACTCGGAATTAAATAGGAATTAGAGTTGTAGTAGGAATTAGAAATAAAGGAAGCTTAAATACACCCCAACCTCTCCATGGTTGGCCCTAATGCGTTGCTGAGGCTTGATGGACGTGGAGGAGAGGCCAAAGGAAGGGAGAAAATGTGGGGAGAAGGCTTGCTCAAGATCTAACCCTTGTTCTTCGAGTTCAAAGCCCTAGGAGACAAATCGACCCAAAGGTTGGCATTCTCACAAGCTAAACCTAATTCATCTCGTCTGTAAGGTGTTCTTGGTATCAGGAACAAAAGCCCTCTGGTTGCTCTAATTTTCATCGACCATATCTTGAGATCTCTAATTTTGAAGTTATGCTATCATCTTGTCCCCGAACCCTCATACTTAAATAAGATCTCCATGTACACTTGATCTCATACCAAGAAATTTTTACTGGACATATTGCTCATTGTCAGGAATATTTTGCCACCATTTTCCCCAATTTTATTTAGTATGCTACTCGAACAAATTCTTTTTCCTTCACTGTACACTGTTATGTGTTCTTCGTGAATAAATAGAATCAAAACCTGCCCAGACCATGATCACTTTCAAATTCCTATTTACTATATGTACCCTTGCATGTCTAGATCCATTTAAAACTGGTTTCACGATTTTTAATCAACTGTACACTGAGATATCAATTTTTAACCTACCCTGTATCAAAACATGGAAAGCCTGGACCGCAATCCAAGGCAAACATTTTTCCTACTCGGGCTCAGGCGCAGGACCTAAGAATGAGATGGTTCGATAGGCTGTGTTCTTAGGGCTGATCGCGACCAGAAACCTGTTGTGTTCTGAACGTGACAGGATCTAGCGTCGCATTCTAGCTGCTTGTCTTGACCGACCCTTGCGACCTTTGAAAGACTCTGTCGCGTTCTGGATGTACCCTGTCGCGATCCTTACAGGGGTACATCGCCTTCTAGACTTTTGCACCTAAACCCTAGATTTTTGGTGCTCTTGCCCTTCTATAGTGATTATACCTCATATTAAAAGTTTTAAATGAAGTAAATAATGATGCTATAATATGAACATGTGTTGATTGATTTAAAAGACACACACATGATCTTTCCTATCTATGATTCTTGTAAGGCCCTCGAACTTTGTTCTTATTATTCAGATTTCTGTTATATTAAACTTAGTTGTTTTTGTGAATATTGGTTGTGTATATGTGCATATATGTATATACGTACATATTTCTGTACAAATTGTTCTAATTTAATTGTACAAATTGTATTTAAATAACTTGGTGTATAGAGTATGTAATTTATAAGGTGAATACATGTTTATCTAATTTCTGTGTCTGGCCGAAATGCCAGTCAACGTCAACATCCCTTGACGTTGAGGGCAGGTCGACGACAACCATAGTGCCGTTGACTCTAAGTCGGCGTCCAGATCGATGGCCGTTTATTTCCTGTTAACGGCAGAGAAATGGCCGTTTACTTCTTAGTTTTTGTTGCAATTTCAGATCGGGAAACGACTGCATTTTCTCCGGTTCTGGATTTGGAAACCCACTCTAATGGTAGGATCCTATCCCTAATGCGTACCCCGATCCCTTAAGCCTATAAAATACCTCGTTTTAGGCGAGAATAGGTTCTTTGGGCTCTTGGGAAAACCTAGGGCTCTCTGTGCAAAAAACTGATTTTGACGAGCTTTGATTTGGCGATTGAGGAGTTTTCCTGGTGATCTTCTGTGACGGGGAGGTACTCTTAGCATAGAGGAAGCTTCCCCGACTCCGGTGTGCCACCTACATCGACACAAGGACCGGATCTGGGAGGATTTTGGGCGTCTTCTTGGCTTGGTCGAGGAAAGCATCTTCGAGTAAGTAATCCCATCAGCAATTTTATTCCAGGCAAGTGATCCAGGGATCTCATCCCTACCCATGTCCTTTAGGTCCTAGGATTTCATTGGATTTTTTCTCATGTCCTGAGACCCCTAATTCTGTTGTATTTGTGCGATCAGTATGCACTTCCACAGACAGGAACTTGACGGCAAGCTTGCTGCCATCAAGATCTTGAGTTAGCGGCAACATCGTGTGCCGTTAACCCCGGTTTATTGTATCTCTTATTTTGATGATGCCTAAATATGATTCATAAATATGTGGAAATCATGTTGTTCATATCTTATTTAAACCTCACATTGTTTTTCCATGTGTAGCTCAAGCAAAAGAGAGAAGACATGTCCAGTGGTGTCGACATAGTCCAGCAATGTGTCGACACTAGTTCACTGTCCCAGAACCATGATTTCAGCAAGTGCCCAGTGGTGTCGACACAGTCCAACTGTGTGTCGACACGAGTATACTGTCCCAGAAGATCAGTTTGAGGCTGATGCTTGGTGTGTCGACACATCTGTGTGTAGTGTCGACACACTTCGAATTTTTTGCAGAATCCAAATTGCTGAGACACGTGGTTGTTTTTGCTAGGGCCTTTTTGAGCGGGAATTTCTGTGCCCCCAGATCCCAAGATATTTTGTGGACCCTTGGGACTATAAAAGCCCCTTATCCACTTGGCTTTAAGAGATATAACATCGAAGCATTCATCTGCTCTCCAAGCTTCTAGAGTTCTCCAGCCGATTCCAGAAGAAGACTTCAACCTGGCGATGTGCTTCTAGATCTGAAAGAATTGAAGCATCGTGCACCTTGGATGATCCATCTAGAGAAAGGATTCAAGTCTTCAGATTCTTCTTCCTGAAGATAGAGTAGAAGAGCTGGTCCCCTTCGTTGAAGCAGAAATAGGGACCTTCGAACCAGATACTTCCAACTTTGGTTTTCAACTGTTCTATCTGGTTCCTCATCTCAAGTCCATTCTAGAGTGTGTGCTTTGTGAAATTGGTACAATTCTTGTGCCCAATTTCGTGTGTGTGTTGAATTTGAGATTTCTAATTCTCAAAGTGCGTGTGGTGTGCTGTGACTTTTCTGAACTGGCAAGATAAGCCACAATTGTGTGTGTGTGTGGATGGTGGATGTAGGATACACTATTGTGTAATCCGAACCACCCTAAATCTCTTTGTCATTGTGGTTTGCTTGTCTCTTGCGTTAGATGCTTGATAATCTTGCTAGAATTTCATCATCCAACTTGTCTAATTCACTTAGAATTGTCATTAATATTTAGATTTCACTCTCAATCCTATCTATCTAAGATCCTGATCAAGTGTTTTTTAAAATATAGTGAAATCTATTCAACCCCCCCCTTCTAGATTTCTCCATTACAGTTTTTCCGCAACAATTCATTTGGTATCAGAGCAGGTTCTCATTGCACTTTAAGTGTTTGATCTAACGATCATGAGTCTATTGCTATAGAAAAGACCAAGGGGTTTTGTAAGGTCTCGGGTCTTTAGTGGATCCTTATTGGGTCTGTTAGAGGTCCTGTGTGGTTGACGGCCAGGGATTGTCGTTGAGTCAGAGTCAGCGTCCAGCGATGTGGACGTCTGATGTTGAACTCAGCGACAGGGGATCTGGACGTCAGTCTGTAGGCGGTTCAGTAGGCGACCAGAGATGTTGACGTCAACTAACCAGTCCTGTTGAAATAGGGCAGCCCGAGAGCAGAGTTCCTTCTTCTCCTTTCCTCTCCTTTCTTCCACCTTTGCTTTTCTTTGTTTTCCACAGCTTCTGTTAGGTGATTTGAGCTTGTGGGAAGGCCCTGAATCGTGTGGCGTTGCTTGATCGGGCGGGAAACGCGTGGTTTTGGTGCGATTCGCGCGGAGTCTTCAAGGGAATCCGGCGCGAGTAGTGGCTGTTTGGGATTGTTTAAGCTTTCTGAGGTAGGGACTTAACCCCTATAACCTTCCCCAGCAAACTAGCATGTCCAATTAAGTGAATTGGTGTGCAAATCATGGTTTAGGGTTTGGGTTGTATCATGCCGGAATTGAGTGTGAATTGGACAATCTAGGTGTTAGAATGTTTGATTATGATGTTCTGGTAGTGTGGATTGATGAGAGGAAGTGTTTCCCTCCATCAGTCGGAATTTTGTTGAGTTTTTCTCTGCCCATTTGAACTGATTCGGTTCAGTTCTGGGTTTGGGGGACTGAAGAGCTTAACGTCCACATCTGTTGACGTTGAGATCTTCAGGGATGATTTAAATGACAAGGTCGATTGCCGTTTAGTTACTGTTAACATCATGAGGGGTGCTGTTTACCTCTTATTGGCGGCAATCGATGTGGCCGTTAATCTCCTGTGTCCCAGCAGACTTGAGTTGTGTGTTTAGAGGCGATTGACATGTGATGTCGGCCCTAATAGCACATGTGGGCCAGCCTTGGAGTGTGACTCCGCCTGTGCATTTGAGTAGTTGATTGTAGCACGAGGTGTTTACTTACTATACGGGGTTTCAGACGTTGAGTGTGTTCCGTCTGTTGTACGCGCGTTGCGTTATCGTGTACCCGTTTCTGTTGTGTTACCTAGGCGTGGGTGCGACTCCGTCTAGATGACTAGCATGTGGTTATCCTCCGCTAGTAAGCCAGGACGTCGAGTGCGACTTTGTCCTGTGCGTACTCCTTGTGGTGGTTTTGAGCCGGTCTCCGTGGAGCCCCTTCTCTACCGCTAGGGTTAAGCGTAGGGGAAAAATCGGTCGTGGACCAGACGCGAGAGAGAGCATCTGTAGTGTGCACACGTGGCTGGGGTTGAGAGCCTCTGTGGTGACGGGACGCCGAGCCACAGACCCTAGCTGAGTCCTACTTGCTGTGTGTGTGTGAGTGTGTGTTACTGAGCCGCGTGGTTTACAGTTTTGTGTTGTGGTGCGATGTGTACTTACTTTCAGTTTTTACTTTCCGCACTTTAGTTCAGTTGCCGGTGGGGTTACTTTTCCCTACTGGGTCTTTTTTCTTGAGACTCACTCCCTTCCCTTTCAGGTGGGTCTTCGTCGACTGGGAGGGTGTTGAGGGAGTTCTTGCAGTTTCAGTCTCCTCAGTTTTTGGGCCAGCCTGATCCAGATGCAGCGCGGCATGGTTAGATGCAGTGGAGCGGACTTTTCGTTCCATGGAGTGTGTTCTAGAGGAGCGAGTGCTGTTAGCCAGTTACCAGTTGCAGGCGCAGGCGTGACTTGGTGGTCCGCTGAGTGGGAGACTACTTTTTAGTCTCGTCCACTTAGACAGATTCCGTGGCAGGAGTTTGTCGTTTCTTTTGAGAGAGCCTTCTGTCCTACTTACGTCCGGACGGAGAGGTTGTACCAGTTTTTGGACTTGCAGCAGAGGGACTCTACTGTGGTGCAGTACAGGGCCAGATTTATGGAGCTAGGGCATTATGCTCCGCAGATTATGGGAGATGAGGGTCTGAGGACTCAGCAGTTCGTGAGAGGCTTGAGGCCAGAGCTCAGGCAGGCGCTGATAGTTGCTCGTGTCACAGACTTGGATGCGGCCTACCAGACAGCGGCAGCATTGGAGGCAGACACCTTGCGGACTCGTGCTCAGAGTGTAGAGGTTCAGACGCAGGTAGTTCCTTCTCAGCCTCGCTAGCAGCAGGGTAGTGTGCAGACGACCCCGAGGACTGCGACTTCCTACGCATCCACTTCTACTGGGACGACGGCGAAGTCAGGATCTCGGAGGAAGTTTCGATGTGATAGGAGGCAGGCAGAGCAGAGGCAGCAGTCGGTTGGGAGTGTTCAGCAGCCGACAGGACAGCCTTCGCAGCAGGTACAGCGTACTTTTGCTGGTCAGTGTTACCGGTGTGACTAGATGGGTCACATGGCGCGAGATTGTCCTTTGTTACCTCGTGTGCCGCAGCAGCAGACCCAGTCACAGCCCCGAGTGTAGCAGCAGCAGCAGCAGCAGCAGGCACCTGTGCAGCAGCGTCAGCAGACCGGAGGTTCTGGTGGGTCGAGAGGTAGAGGTCGTGTTACCCACTTGACTCGTGCAGACGCGAAGGCAGTTCACCTGGTGGAAGGTACTGTTTCAGTTTTTGGTTGTGCAGCTAGAGTTTTGTTTGATTCCGGTGCCTCTCACTCTTTTGTGTCTGAGGACTTTTTAGACTCCCTTGGAGAGTTGAGTTCGGGAGAGTCTGTGAGTTGGCAGTAGAGTTGTCGACAGGGGACTTTGTCCTTACGTCCTACTGTCTCGAGGAGGTACCTGTGCAGTTGCAAGATCAGTTGTTGTCAGCCCGTCTGTTTGCCTTGCAGTTACATGACTATGATGTGATTTTGGGTATGGACTGGTTAGAGCGGTATGGTGTAGTGATGGATTGCCAGAAGAAGAGGGTGCACTTGCGGATACCTGGGGAAGCGACGTTCTACTTCCAGGGTATCGTACCTCTTACTTCTCGCTTTTTAGTTTCTGCTTTGAGGGCAGGGAGGTTACTTGCTTCTGGTTGTCAGGGTTTCCTAGTTTCTGCAGTGACTCTTGACCAGATTGCCTCGGGAGTGGGGGACATTCCTGTAGTGTGTGAGTTTCCGGATGTCTTTCCGGAAGAGTTTCCTGGTCTACCACCAGAGAGAGAGATTGAGTTTACTGTAGAGTTGGTTCCTGGCACTGTACCTTTTGCACAGGCACCGTACTGTATGGCACCAGCATAGTTGAGGGAGTTGAAGAGGCAGCTTGAGGAGTTGTTGGAGAAGGGCTATATTCGTCCTAGCTTTTCTCCGTGGGGGTCACCTGTTTTGTTTGTCCGGAAGAAGGATGGTAGCCTGAGATTGTGTATCGATTATAGGAAGCTAAATCAAGTGACCATCAAGAATAGGTATCCTTTGCCTAGGATTGATGATCTCTTTGATCAGCTTCAGTCTGCTTGTGTCTTCTCGAAGATTGACTTGAGGTCGGGCTACTAACAGTTGCGGATTAGAGATTCGGACATTGAGAGGACTGCTTTTCAGACCAGATATGGACACTTTGAGTTTTTGGTGATGCCGTTTGGGCTCACCAATGCTCTAGCAGCCTTCATGGATCTGATGCACCGGGTGTTCCACCAGTTCTTGGACCAGTTTGTCGTAGTGTTTGTTGACGACATTCTGGTGTACTCCGCTTCGGAGGAGGAGCACGCCGAGCACCTGAGGATCGTGTTACAGACCTTGCGAGAGCACCAGTTGTATGCCAAACTTAGTAAGTGTGAGTTTTGGCTACAACAGGTTCACTTTTTGGGGCACGTGATCTCAGGTGAGGGAGTTTCTGTGGATCCAGCAAAGGTTGAGGAAGTTTTGCAGTGGGAGAGTCCCAGATCTGTGTCTGAGATTCGTAGCTTTCTGGGTTTAGCAGGTTACTACCGCAGTTTGTTCGAGATTTTTCTCAGGTTGCTGCACCCTTGACTCGGTTGACGAGAATGGGAGTTCCGTTTTTGTGTCGGAGCAGTGTGAGCAGAGCTTCATAGAATTGAAGCGGCTGCTTACGTCGGCGCCAGTTCTTGCCTTACCTTCAGGTGAGGAGGGCTTTGAGGTTTGCACAGATGCTTCAAGTGTTGGTTTGGGTGCGGTCTTGATGCAGCAAGGCCGAGTGGTGGCTTATGCGTCTCGCCAGCTTAAGCCCCACGAGGAGAGTTACCCGACCCACGACCTAGAGCTTGCAGCTGTGGTGTTTGCTTTGCGGATTTGGCGTCTTTACCTGTACGGAGTGAGTTTTGTAGTCCATACCGACCACCAGAGTTTGAGATATGTGTTTTCTCAGAGGGATCTGAATATGAGGCAGCGTCGATGGATGGAATATCTAAAGGACTATGATTTCAGCATTGAGTATAAGCCTGGAAAGGCGAATGTAGTTGCAGATGCCTTGAGTAGGAAAGCACAGATGAGTCATCTGATGCTTAGAGAGTGGCAGTTGTGGCAGTCTGTGACAGAGGGATCTTTCAGAGTTTCGTCCAGTCGTCGTTAGATTGTGTTGGGCAGTTTGTTAGCAGCTCCCGCCGTTGTGAGACAGGATGCTGAGGCTCAGCAGGCAGATCCCTAGTTGCACAGTGTGTTGCTTCTCCCAGAGGTTGAGCTTCACGAGGACGGGACTGTTAGGTTCCGAGATAGACTCTATGTTCCTATTGAGGAGTCTATCAGGAGAGTCGTGTTGCAGGAGGCACATGGTTCCAGGTACTCTATTCATCCAGGGGCGACCAAGATGTACCACAGGTTGAGACGTCAGTTTTGGTGGCCTGGAATGAAGAGAGACATAGCGGCTTTTGTTGCTAGGTGTTTGGTCTGTCAGTAGGTGAAGGCCGAACATCAGTGTCCAGGAGGACTTGTGCAGCCGTTAGAGATTCCGATGTGGAAGTGGGACCACGTGACAACTGACTTTGTTTGTGGTTTGCCGAGGATAGCTGGAGGTTTTGACAGCATTTGGGTTCTTGTGGACAGATTGACGAAGACTGCCAGATTCTTGCCTGTCAGGACTAGTTGGGGTGTGAGTAGGTTGGCCGCGTTGTACATAGAGCGGATTGTTCCTTTGCATGGAGTGCTGATCTCTATTGTGTCAGACAGGGATCCTCGCTTCACTTCTGGGTTCTGGAGCAGTTTCCAGAGAGCTTTGGGGACAGAGTTGGCTTTTAGTTCCGCCTACCACCCTCAGTCAGACGGTCAGTCAAAGCAGACTATCCAGACTTTGGAGGACATGCTTAGAGCTTGTTGCCTGGAGTGGCAGGGGTCGTGGACAGCTCACTTACCGTTAGTCGAGTTCGCATATAATAATAGCTATCACTCCAGTATCGGTTTGGCACCATATGAGGCTTTGTACGGACGACCGTGTCGCACTCCTCTTGACTGGTTCGAGGTTGGCGAACGGGTTGTCACGGGGCCAGAGTTGGTACAGCAGGCAGTTGAGGTAGTTCAGCTTGTGAGGCAGAGACTTCAGACAGCTCAGAGTCGGCAGAAGAGTTATGCAGATCAGCGCAGGCGACCGCTCGAGTTTCAGGTAGGAGACCAGGTGTTTGTTCGTGTGTCTCCTATGAAGGGAGTGGTGAGGTTCGGTAAGCGTGGAAAGTTGAGTCCTCGCTTTATTGGGCCTTTTACCATTACTGAGCGTGTCGGAGGTTTGGCGTATAGACTTGAGCTCCGTCAGAGTTGGCAGCAGTACACGACGTGTTCCACGTGTCGATGCTTCGGAGGTACCTTTCTGACGAGTCTCACGTTCTGCAGAGTGCAGAGTGGTCTGAGGTGACTCCAGTGTTGACTGTACCAGAGTTTCCGTTGCACATTGAGGATCGCCGAGTTCAGAGGTTGAGGAACAAGGCTATCCCTTTAGTTCGTGTTGCGTGGCAGCGGCACTCCGGTGGTGAGTCGACATGGGAGCAGGAGGACGAAATGCGCGAGCAGTTTCCGTACCTCTTTGGTGAGTCTTCTTTCCTTGTGTTGTTTGAATTTTGAGGGCAAAATTCCTTAAGGGGGGAGGGCTGTAAGGTCTCGGGTCTTTAGTGGATCCTTATTGGGTCTATTAGAGGTCCTGTGTGGTTGACGGCCAGGGCTTGCCGTTGAGTCAGAGTCAGCGTCCGGCGATGTGGACGTCTGATGTTGAACTCAGCGAAAGGGGATCTGGACGTCAGTCTGTAGGCGGTTCAGTAGGCGACCAGAGATGTTGACGTCGACTAACCAGTCCTGTTGAAATAGGGCAGCCCGAGAGCAGAGTTCCTTCTTCTCCTTTCCTCTCCTTTCTTCCACCTTTGCTTTTCTTTGTTTTCCACAGCTTCTGTTGGGTGATTTGAGCTTGTGGGAAGGCCCTGATTGTGTGGCGTTGCTTGATCGGGCGGGAAACGCGTGGTTTTGGTGCGATTCGCGCGGAGTCTTCGAGGGAATCCGGCGCGAGTAGTGGCTGTTTGGGGATTGTTTAAGCTTTCTGAGGTAGGGACTTAACCCCTATAACCTTCCCCAGCAAACCAGCATGTCCAATTAAGTGAATTGGTGTGCAAATCATGGTTTAGGGTTTGGGTTGTATCATGCCGGATTGAGTGTGAATTGGACAATCTAGGTGTTAGAATGTTTGATTATGATGTTCTGGTAGTGTGGATTGATGAGAGGAAGTGTTTCCCTCCATCAGTCAGAATTTTGTTGAGTTTTTCTGCCCATTTGAACTGATTCGGTTCAGTTCTGGGTTTGGGGGACTGAAGAGCAACGTCCACATCTGTTGACGTTGAGATCTTCAGGGATGATTTAAACGACAAGGTCGATTGCCGTTTAGTTATTGTTAACGTCATGAGGGGTGCCGTTTACCTCTTATTGGCGGCAATCGATGTGGCCGTTAATCTCCTGTGTCCCAGCAGACTTGAGTTGTGTGTTTAGAGGCGATTGACATGTGATGTCCGCCTAATAGCACATGTGGGCCAGGCTTAGAGTGTGACTCTGCCTGTGCATTTGAGTAGTTGATTGTAGCACGAGGTGTTTACTTACTACGGGTTTCAGACGTTGAGTGTGTTCCGTCTGTTGTACGCGCGTTGCGTTATCGTGTACCCGTTTCTGTTGTGTTACCTAGGCGTGGGTGCGACTCCGTCTAGACGACTAGCGTGTGGTATCCTCCGCTAGTGAGCCAGGACGTCGAGTGCGACTCTGTCCTGTGCGTACTCCTTGTGGTGGTTTTGAGCCGGTCTCCGTGGAGCCCCTTCTCTACCGCTAGGGTCAAGCGTAGGGGAAAAACCGGTCGTGGACCAGACGCAGAGAGAGAGAGTCTGTAGTGTGCACACGTGGCTGGGGTTGAGAGCCTCTGTGGTGACGGGACGCCGAGCCACAGACCCTAGCTGAGTCCTACTGCTGTGTGTGTGTGAGTGTGTGTTACTGAGCCGCGTGGTTTACAGTTTTGTGTTGTGGTGCGACGTGTACTTACTTTCAGTTTTTACTTTCCGCACTTTAGTTCAGTTGCCGGTGGGGTTACTTTTCCCTACTGGGTCTCTTTTCTTGAGACTCACTCCCTTCCCTTTCAGGTGGGTCTTCGTCGACTCCCGTTCCAGGCGAGTCTAGCCACTCCGGTGTTGGTGCTCCCTAGCTGCAGTGAGTAGTACCTTTTTGTTGTACTTCTGTACTCTGTACTTTGCTCAGACTCTGAGGTTGTATATGATATGTTTTATAGTGGAATTTTACAGCTTAGCATGGTGTGTATCTTCTTACATATAGTCTCCTCGGACTTTCACTTCCTACCCTTCCGAGCTTGTCTCGTGGGTTAGCGGGTCAGAATTCGGGTTACTGGTTGTTACTGGTAATGCGGATTCTGGGTCGTTACAGGTTTATTGTTGTGAGGGTCTTTTGTTACTAGGCCCTCCTTTCTTCGATGGATCTGATTATGCTTATTGGAAAAACAGGATGCAAGTGTTTTGAGAGCCTCAGGACTATGGAGCTCTATAAGTTGTCGACAAAGGACAGATGAACTTCCTGAAGATTAAGCCTATGGACCAACGATCAATCAAGATCAACACTAATGCTGGAGTGCCATGAACATGATGGCATTTGCCATACATCCCAAGGAGTACTCCATAGTTTCTTCTGGAAATCCGCTAAGGATATGTGGGATAAGCTACAACTCATCTAAAGGGAACTTCTGGGTAAGAGAAACCAAGGCAAGTATCTTAGTCCTCAGAATATGAAATGTTTACAATGAGAATGATGAGACTATCTCTGAGATGTTTGCTAGATTCATGTTGTTGGTGAATGGTGTTAGAGGTCTAGGAAAAGACTATTCTAATAGTGATCTTGTTAGAAAAATTCTTAGATCACTTCCATCAGCCTGCACCAAGGCCACAGTAATTGAGGATTCAAAAAAATTGTCAACCATGGCAACTAGATGAGCTAATAGGTTCACTCATGACATATGAGATAAATCTGAAAAGAATGCATCTATGACTACTCTAAGAAACCTATTGCTTTAAAGCTTCATCTAGTTCAAAAATTGTTGCTAATCAATCTGATGAAGATGATGATCTTCTGATGAGGAGAATGATGAAGAATTGGCCTTACTGACAAGGCAATCAAAAGATTTCTGAGAAAGAAGGGAAAGGTAAGCTCAAACCCTTCTTTAAAAAGGATGTCTTAAAGAAAATGATTTCAATAAAAAAGACAGAAACCAACAACAAGACTGATTTATTTGTATGAGTGCAAGAATCCAGGACACATGAGAGGGGACTGTCCTGATTTGAAGAAGAAATGAAAAACAAATGCTCAAGAAGACAAGGGCAATGCTAGCCACATGGTTGATGAAGATGAGGAAGAACAGAAGAAGATGAATCTGATGAGGAAGAAGTGTCCATGTCTCATGGCTAACATGAAGAAAACACCGAGGTTAGTTCTTCTTTTAAGGACTTTACAATTGATGATTGGGAAGAAGCATATGCTATTTTGTTTGAAAAGTTATATGAACTGAAATCTGAAAATAAAACTCTGAAAAAGAAGATAAACAACATATTGCATAATCCTCAAGAGTCTGAACAAATAATCTTTGAATGATGAAGTTGTGAACATGAAAAGGAACAAGAGTGTTTGAATGAACAAATTGATGTCATCAAAGAAAAATGTCAGTCCACTGAAAAAGAAAAATTAATCTTGTTAGATGAAAATGAAAAACTCAAAAGGAAAAGGAAGTAATTCAAGAGGAACTGAAAGATGTCCAGAAAGAACTGAATGACAAAAAGGAAACCTTGTCAAAGGTAACAAAACCTAGAAGCTATTTTAGGAGTTCGGATGACCCTACCAAGCATGGCCTAGGTATCAGTCTGAAATAATAAGAAATTTGGACAAACCTTGATAACCTCATTTGTTCAAGGAAGCACTTCCTATGGCAATTCTGAAAAGAACATCAAAGAAAAATCACATGAAAGAATTCAGACAAAATCAACAAGATTTAAAATCCAGTGTTAGACCAACTTTAAATCCAAAGAACAATGAAAACCTTTCAGTTGGTTCAAAACGCTACATCAAAAAGAATAAAGGTTTCACACCACAAAGATCATGATGTGCACAAACTGCAAAAAATCTGGTCACACTGATGATAAATGCAGATCAAAAGTAAAGAAGATAAAGCAAATCTGGATTCCAAAACATCTTGTTGCTGAGTTGAAACAATCATGGACCCAAAGCAATTGGGTACCAAAATTCTCTTTCTAAATCTTTTTGCAAGAATGTCTTACAGCCCACAAGAAAGATAAGCGGTACCTTGATATGACTGTTCAAGACATATGACTGAAATAAGAGAAATATTTTCCACATTGATTGAAGAAGATGGTGGACAAGTGATTTTTGGAGGTAAGAACAAAGGACAAATCATTGGAACAGAAAAAATTGGTAAGAATCCTTCAATCTCCATTGAGAATGTCTTGCTTATTGAAGGCCTTGATCATAATCTTCTGAGCATCAGTCACTGTGTGACAAAGGCCTTAAGGTAATTTTTAATTCTGAATTTTGAGAAATTGTTGAAAAAGATTCTGGTAAAATAAAATTTATGGTCAAAGAATAATAATGTTTGCTTGGTTGATTTGAATGATCATCATCATGAAAATCTTTGTCTTGTTGCCAACCAGCATGATCTATTTCAATTGTAGCATCGAAGGTCAGGTCATGCTAGTGAAAATGTTTTGAATAAATTGTTAAGATATGCTCTTGTGAATGGCTTGCCGAAAATGAAGAAAAGAAAAATGCAATTGTATGTGCTGCTTGTGCCCAAGGTAAATAAACTAGGAAGTCATTCAAATCTTTTCACCTTTGATCACTTCCAAACCCTTTGAATTATTGCACATGGACTTATTTGGTCCTACTAGGACACTCAGTCTAGTGGACATAGATTTGAGTTTGTAATAGTGGATGATTTCCCTAGAATTACCGGGTGTATTTTCTATCTCACAAGAGTGACACTTTAGAAAGCTTCAAGAATTTGTTGATAAAATTGAAAATGTAAAAATAAATAAAATTCATTCCATTCTTACTGATCATGGAGGAGAATTTGACAATAACTTGTTTTGATTTTTGCAGGAATGGAGAATTGATCATAAATTTGCTTCTCTGCAAGAACCCCTGAATAAAATGGAATTGTTGAAAGGAAGAGTAGAACATTGGTGGAGATGGCTAGAACCTTGCTGATTGAAAGCAATCTTCCAAGAATTTTTGGGCAGAAGCATCAAAACTTCATGTTATATTCTCAACAAGGTAATGGTAAGACCTGTCCTCAAGAAAACTTCCTACGAACTCTTGAAAGGTAAGAAGCCTCACATTGCTTATTTTAGAGTTTTTGGAAGTAAAGTCTTCATCCACAACAATGATAAGCATGATCTAGATAAATTTGAAAAGAAAGTGATATAGGCATCTTTCTGGGATATTCTGAGAATTCAAGGTCATATAGAGTTTTCAATAGTGAATCAAAAACTGTGGAGGAAACTCCTCATGTTATATTTGATGAAAATTGTGAGAAACTTACTGACCATAATTTCTGTAGGAACCAAGAAGAAGATGCTGAAATTCTTGAAAAAGAATCAGATCAACCAGTGGAAAATGAAGAACTTGATGAACATGAAGATGTGTCGACACAACAAAACACTGAGTCGACACCAGAGCAGGTAAGTATAGTAACAAGAGGTAATTTCATATACTCTAAAGCTCATCCACTTGAGAATGTCGATGGAAATGTCAATGATAGAGTTCATACTAGATCTCATTTCAGAAATATCATTGAACAAGTTCAAATGACTTTTATATCTCAAGTGGAACCCAAAAACATTAAAGAAGCTTTAAAAGATAATTCTTGGGTAGAAGCAATGCATGATGAATTGAATCAATTTAAAAGAAATAATGTTTGGAGTCTAGTTCCCAGAAATCTTGAAATTCAATAATAGGAACTAGATGGGTCTTTAGAAATAAATTGAATGAGGAAGGCAAAGTTGTGAGAAATAAAGTTAGACTGGTTGTCAAAGGATATAATCAAGAATTTAGAGTTGATTTTGAGAAGTCCTTTGCACCAGTAGCCAGGATAGAAGCAATCAAAATTCTAATGGCATATGCATGTTCCAAAAATTTCAAATTGTTTCAAATGGATGTGAAAACTACTTTTTTGAATGGTTACATAAAAGAAGAAGTGTTTGTAGCTCAACCTCCAGGATTTGAAGATCATGATAAACCTAACCATGTTTATAAGCTGCATAAAGCTCTTTATGGTTTGAAACAGGCTCCAAGAGCATGGTATGACATATTGAGCAGTTTTCTGGTTAGTAAGAATTACTCCAGAGGTAAGGTGGATCAAACTCTCTTCACAAAATCAGTCCACAATCACATCATTGTAGTTCAAGTTTATGTGGATGATATCATTTTTGGATCCACTAATCCTTCACTGTGTGAAGAATTTTCTAATCTCATGCATAGTGAATTTGAAATGAGTTTGATGGGAGAATTACAATTCTTTCTTGGTTTGCAGGTTAAACAACTTGAGGATGGATTCTTTATTAATCAAGTCAAATACGTCAAAGAATTGCTCAAAAGATTCCATTTTGAACAAGCCAACCAGCAACTACTCCCATGGGTACAAGCATCAAATTGGACAATGATGAAAAGATAAATTGGTTGAAGAAAAGCATATAGAGGTATGATTGGATCTCTTTGTATCTTACTGCAAGTAGGCCAGACATTCAATTTAGTGTATATCTTTGTGCTAGATTTCAGTCTAGTCCAAAGGAAAGTCACTTACATGCAATTAAGAGAATTTTTTAGATATCTCTGTGGCACTTGTGATTTGGGTTTATGGTATCCAGTTGGATGTCATGCTGATTTGATTTCATATTCTTATGCTGATTATGCTGGATGTACGCTTGATAGAAAAAGTACTAGTGGATATTGTCAATTCTTAGGAAATTGCATGATAACATGGGCATCCGAAAAGCAACACTGAGTTGCACTTTCTACTGCAAAAGCAGAATATGTTGCTGCAGGGAGTTGTGCAGCTCAAGTGTTGTGGATTAAAGTCAATTGCTTGACTATCATATTGATATTGGATGTTCATCTATCATGTGTGACAATACTAGTGCTATCAATCTTTCCAAAAACCCAATTCAACACTCTAGAACAAAACACATTAAGATTAGACATCATTATCTAAGGGATGAAGTTGCAAACAAAACATTGAACTAGAATTCATCCCCACTGAAAAGCAAATTACAGATATTTTCACAAAACCATTGGCTGAAGATAGATTCACATCTTTAAGAAGAGAACTTGGAATATGCAACATGGAAAAAAAATTGAAAAACAATTGATTTCTTATGCAAAGATTATTTGGTATATTAAATGGTGATTTATGGAAGGACAAGTTATGCTTGTCTGAAAACTTTTATTATGTGTTGAGGAAAATCCTCCGCCAAGTACCAATAATTATCTTGTGTAAGAATCATTAATTTCAATTAAAAAAAAAATTGATGTTGATGTGCTTAAAACATGATTGATCATGTATGTTTATTTGATGAAAGTGAATGCTGAAATTCAGTATGAACTGTTTGAATGCTGCATGCCTTATTGATGCACATGTTGAGGGGAGCATTTCTGCTTGAGAGCAAAGGTAAGCGGAGAATTGAGTTCAAGTAAATCAGGATTGTACATAAAGCCTTTTGAGAACAGACTGCTGAAGTTGGTTAGGAAATGATGAGGTGATGTGAGTTTCTGTGAAATTTCTAAGCTGTGAATAAATCTCTCACTGAATTCTATCAAACACATGTTCATCCTTGTAGTCCTTAATTCCTCGATTCATTTGATCATCGTAACAAATCATTTATTGAAGAAGGATCTTCTTTGTTTTTCATAAAAAAAATAGATGAGATCAATAATTCAGGGGGAGTTAAAGACTTCATTGCTATTTTTCTCTCATTAAACCAAAAAATTGATTCAATGTGTTGATTAATATCTAATACATGAAATGCTCATTAACTCTTCTGAAGAAAACAAGGATTGACCTGTTAATTGTTATGATGTATTCCTTCAATTAACACTCTTTTATATTTTGAACATCTAAAGTAATCTGATTTCTTTATTGGAATTAGGTTCAATTATGTATTGACTTACACATTACTTTTAAATCTGATAAAGGGTAAAGTTGTGTCAAATTTCTTATGTGCATTTACAAAAAAAAATAAAAAATCTTCTGACAGAGCAATGACATTTACACTGAGAAACTGCACACTTTTACAAAAAGTGAAGAGCCATGTATGTCATGAGGTGTTTTGTTATCTTTGTTTTAAGGGTTTAAATAATTAAAATGCTAAAAACCAATGTTAACTGAGTAACTGGAAATATTGGCGTCAGCAGGATAATTAGTAAATCTTTAGTAACTAGGGATTCTAGTGTGTAAAAAGCATGTATACTTGAGTGAAAAGGATTTACTTTATTTGAATGCTCATTACTTCAGTGTTAAAGAAAAGTCAATTAATCAAAATGACCAACTTAAACCTAAAATTAGATCTTTCAAGAGTGTTTAACTTCAATACAAATTACCTTAATCCTGAAGAAATCACATTACCTTGGCTTAGTAAAAGTGTAAAAGATTGCAATTGATTGAATAGAATAACTTGTCTTCCTAGTGCTTCAGAATTTTTAATAATCAAATCATGTCAGATATTTTTCAACCCAGTAAGCCTATGTTGGATTTATGATGAGAAAATTGGGAATGAATTCTTTAACATATTAAAATCCCTGAATAATTGATTTCTGATATTACTTGTCATATCAAAGATTTTCCTTCTCATACTTATAAAAAATTCAACAATTTTTGTCAAGTCAGATCGACACACTCTTTTGCCGTGTCGACACCAGAGTCTGTCAGGTCGACACACTCCTTCTCTTGTGTCGACACAACTGGGATTGACCGCTGGACCTTGTTAGGGTTAAATGACCGACGGTTCATCTAATCCCCTTCTTGTGGTGTCGAAAGCCTTTTTATATGCCCTAAAACTCAGGTCGACCCTACCACTTGCGATTCCCACACCATTCAAACTCTTCCCTCCCCCAACCTTCTAGGAAACGATCCCATGCATTTCCAGTTTTCTCTCTTCAACCCGTCCAACCTTCATCCTTCTCATCCTTCCCTCCATCATGCCTCCCAAACAAACTCCAAGGAGAGGAGCCAAATCCAGGGCTGCTGCAAGGGGCATTGTGATTGAAGAACCCCAACTGAAAAGGGGGAGCAAGTTTCGGCATGATCATTCCAAGAGAAAAGTGTGTCCTCTCCTTCCGAGACTCCATCCAAAAGGGGAAAGCAAACTCCTCAGAGTAAAGGCAAGTCTCCTATGCAATCTCGCTACCCTAGGAGGAAGCTTCTTCCAGATTCTAGTGACTCAAGTGAAGCAAATTCATCTTCTGAATCCTCTGATTCTTCTGAGACTCTGGTGGTCACTCCATCCCAGATTGCTACAGAAGGAAGGTCCATTCTCAAGCCTAGGGCTGTCGAACTATCTGACGAAGCTTTTCCACTTGGATTTCCAGAATTTATCCCCTTCTTTCAATTTCAAGGATGGTTGCAATTTATTTCAGAGTTCAGAACTTTTTATCCCCGTTTGGTTCAAGAATTCTATTTGAACTTGGTGGATGTTCTAGAGGGCTTCAAGTCTGAAGTCAAAGGTGTTCCTATCCTTTTTACTCCTGAACTGGCTTCTAAACTGTTTCATTTCCCTAATGATAGTGAAGACTATAGTGAGTTTGAGTTTTATCTTCATGAAGCTTACACACTTCTTACTGGTCTTCCACATGATAAGAAGAATTCTCGACAAACTCATGCCACAAGGTTTAACACCAATACTTTTCCTCCAATTCTTCGTTTGGTTCATTACATCGTTACCACCATTATCACACCTCAGGGTGGTGGTAGGAATAGACTAATTGATATTCAAAGATTTATGATGTACTGCATGAAGAAGAATATTCATGTAAATTTGAACTTAATCATGACTCAAATCATGTCTGAAACAAATAGGAAAGATCTTCACCAATCTTTACCTTATGTTGCCCATTTGACTGCTGTTTTCAAGCATTGTGGAGTTTCCTTTGTGAATGAAAAGGTTCAAAAGATTCCACAGAACAACATTTATTGCCTGCATCATTGCAAAAGTTCATGGGATTTAGAATTGACGAAGATCAAGTGATTAGAGGGCCAGTTGTAGAGCCAGAGCCAGAGCCACAAGCAGAAAATGTAGCAGAAGAACAAGCTCCGGAAGTTGTTGCTCCACAAGCTGATTCAGTGGAACAGACATTTGTTGAGGTTGAGGTTCCTCATGAAACTCCAATTTCACCTACACCTCATGCATCTCCTCCTCCTTCAAATATGCTTGTCCCTCCAAATGTTTTCCATCAACGCTCAGCTTCCACTTCTTCTGGTGGATCTTCTGTTCCACCTGAACTCTATAAGTTTCTCCAAGTTCAGTTTGATAACCTCAATTCATCAATGAGAGAAATATCTGATAGATTTGAGCTTCGAATTCAAAGGTTGGAAAATTCAGTTAATGCACAGTTTGTAAGACAACAAGAAGCAGCTGAGCATGCCACTAGGAGGTTCAACAGATTAATTGTGACATTGGGTGATGCTTGCACCCAACTACTAGATCTTCAGCTCAAGACTCAAGGAGTTCTAGCTCCAATCTTGGAAAACACTCTACAAGGACTTCAAACCAGCGAAGAAACTGTGATTCAAGTGTCTAAGAGTCGTTTGTCCTTTGCTCATATTGTTGAAGATATGGATAGAGTAAAGACACTCATTGCTCATATTGATCAGGAGATAGTAGATCTCAGGATAGATTTCAGTCATTTCAGGCAACATGGCATAGTTCCTAGTTCATCTACTGCTTCTCAACATTCAGCTCATAGTCTTGGTGTCTTCCAAGAGAACATGTATGAAAACCATCATAGAATGGAAGATCCTTTACACACTAGACTATCTACTATGCAAACACAACTGAGAACCAATTTGTTTGCTTTGGAAGCAAGGATGAAGAACATTGAAAGCATTTTACTACCAATTCCTCCTCCACCTCCATCTACTTGATGTTTCTTGTTTTATTTTGATGATGTCAAAGGGGGAGAAGGACTAGTTGGCTGGGCTAAAGAACCATTTATCATTTTGGTTGTCTTGTTTATTTGGATGTTGTCTTTTAACATGCTATTGAATGGATATATACATTTAGGATGATGGATACTTTGGTAATTGAACACTTGTATGTTTGATCTTTTTGAAAGTGACAAATGGATGACATGATTGTTGTTTAAGTGATCAAATCTTGAATTTCATTGCTATGTTTCACATTTGTGAGAAATCAAATCAAAATGATGAATCATAGTTGTCATCATCAAAATGGGAGATTGTTGGATCTCTTATTTTGATGATGCCTAAATATGATTCATAAATATGTGGAAATCATGTTGACTATATCTTATTTAAACCACACATTGTTTTTCCATGTGTAGCTCAAGCAAAAGAGAGAAGACATGTCCAGTGGTGTCGACACAGTCCAGGTATGTGTCGACACTAGTTCATTGTCCCAGAACCATGATTTTCGCAAGTGCCCAGTGGTGTCGACGCAGTCCAACTGTGTCCCAGAAGATTAGTTTGAGGCTGATGCTTGGTGTGTCGACACATCTGTGTGTAGTGTCGACACACTTCGAATTTTTTGCAGAATCCAAATTGTTGAGACACGTGGATGTTTTTGCTAGGGCCTTTTTGAGTGGGAATTTCTGTGCCCCCAGATCCCAAGATATTTTGTGGACCCTTGGGACTATAAAAGCCCCTTATCCACTTGGCTTTAAGAGATATAACATCAAAGCATTCATCTGCTGTCCAAGCTTCCAGAGTTCTCCAGCCGATTCCAGAAGAAGACTTCAACCTGGCAATGTGCTTCCAGATCTGAAGGAATTGAAGCATCGTGCACCTTGGATGATCCATCTAGAGAAAGGATTCAAGTCTTCAGATTCTTCTTCCTGATGATAGAGCAGAAGAGCTAGTCCCCTTCGTTGAAGCAGAAACAGGGACCTTTGAACCAGATACTTCCACCTTTGGTTTTCAACTGTTCTTTCTGGTTCCTCATCTCAAATCCATTCTAGAGTGTGTGCTTCGTGAAATTGGTACAGTCCTTGTGCCTAATTTCGTGTGTGTGGTTGAATCCGAGATTTCTAATTCTCAGAGTGCGTGTGGTGTGTTGTGACTTTTCTGAACTGCAAGATAAGCCACAATTGTGTGTGTGTGTGGATGGTGGATGTAGGATACACTATTGTGTAATACGAACCACCCTAAATCTCTTTGTCATTGTGGTTTGCTTGTCTCTTGCGTTAGATGCTTGATAGGCTCCCTAGAATTTCATCATCCAACTTGTCTAATTCGATCAGAATTGTCATTAATATTTAGGTTTCACCCTCAATCCTATCTATCTAAGATCCTGATCAAGTGTTTTTCAAAATATAGTGAAATCTATTCAACCCCCCCTCCCCCTTCTAGATTTCTCCATTGCAGTTTTTCCGCAACAATTCACAGTTGACGACAACCCCTTTGTCGCCAAGTTCTTCAGGTTTTACAGAATGACTGTTTAATCTCTGTGATATGTTTGACGGGGTTTTGGGTATATGTGCATGCTTTGAAAATTTTATTTCATTAAGAACAGTCATTAGGTCATATCATGAGGAAGTGTCGAATTTCTGTAAATAGTTTTAATTATTAAAATTTTGTAATGGGATAATGAGGATGATTTGACCATGATAATTCCTGAATAATTAGATCCATGGTATATTAGGGTTTCATAAATTTTCCATGATCATGTGATGATTGTTTTTTGGAACTGTTAGGCATGACTGTTTTACTGTGAATCATGGTTAATGAATTCTTGTTAATTATGTGTGAGATTTGTTTTAAATTGTGAAAATTTGTATAGTATTTAAAAAAATCTGAAAAGTTGGGTGTGTGATATATAACCCATGTACAGCCAGTGGTAAAAATCTCGTTATGTTTTGATAATAGTAAGCACTCCTTTTAGTTTAATAAGTCATATAACCATAATAAATATGTTTAAGTTAATCATATGGATTTCATTAATTAGCAGCATGATTAGGACATTGTTATGAGTTAATTGTTATTGCAAACAGTAATATTGTGTTATATAAACTGAAGCATGTGTAATGAATTGAAAGGGTATGTAAATGTGCTAAATACTGAATGTGTATAATGTGAATACATGATTAGGTGAATGTGTAAATTGTGCCGAGATTGACACTGCTACCATAGAGGGCTGTGGAGCTATATTGTAGTAAAGTCCCTATGAGAAGGCTCAATGTGTGTGATATCCTATGGGCATTAAGATGAAATCCTGGAGGTGGACAAGTACCATTGGTTAGGGTGGAGAGGGCTTCTCCCGGTTCTGCGCAGTTAACCAAGTTTCGTCACTGTGTTGCCTAGGTGACGGGTATGTGTATGTGTAAGTGTGCCCTTCTAATGGTGGTTTGGACTATGTGTCACGGCAACTAAGTGTAAAAGTGTGATTATGTTGATGGGAACATGTAAATTGTGCAAATGTGAAAGATGAGCATGTGAAAGTGTTAAATGAATGTGTTAGCATGCAAATAGATGTGAACTAGTGTACATGTGATTTATTTATATGAAAAGAGAAAGCTAAACATGTAATTAAGTGTAGTGACTATATGTGAAAATGCTTAGATACCATGCTAGGTTTGTTAATTACCTTGTACGTAACTCTATGTTCTAATTTGGTAGAATTGTGCAATAATATGAATAGAGTTTGAATTATAAAGCATGTTACATGTTATGTGTAGGAAGCATGTGTAGGGTGATTATCTTATATTGTCAAATGTTATAAGCATAAACCATGTGTTTCACCTTGTTGATAAAAGACTAGCATGTGTGTGTGATATGTGTATGGATGCCATCCTTGGATTGCTTATTGGGTCTTTTTAGACTCATACTTGCTTCGGCGTACAGGTGTGACAGGTGTCCCCACACTTGAGGAGGACATGGAGAGGAGCGACTCCGAGCGCGAGGAGTAGCTTCACGTGTGGACCTTGTTACTCTCTTTTCATTAGTATGTAAACCTTGAAATTGTAAAATTCATATGGACAATGTACTTTATTTAAAATTATAATAATGTGGACATTAGTATTTCTTTTATTGCTATATAGACTGTAGATAAGATGATGATGATGGAATGAGAATAATTCTTTTTAATTTCCGCTGTAAATTTTGATATTTGTGTACATCTCAATCTATCATTTAGTATTGGGTAAATGTCCCACTGTGACGGCGTTCTTTGTACCGACGTGGATTAGTATAATCGTACCAGTATAAGGAGGGTCGTTATAGAGATTGGTATCAGAGAATGGTTGAGATTGTACATGAATATACCATCATCTTCACAATATGCTAAGTCTTTATAGAATTTGTCCATATATGTAGAAAATGTCTAATAATGAATGAAAGATAGTTAAGAAAATGGTTAGGACTAAATAACTTAGTTTCTAACTAAAGTTAAATTGTTTTACAGGCTATGGCTTCTCGTGGTAGGCGTGGTGCCCAGGCTGGAGATGATGAGCAGAGGCGTGAGGACAGGGGTGAGCAGTAGGCCCCAACACCACATGGTCCTACAGTTCTTCCTCCACCACTACCTGTGGATTATGGAGTTTTCATGCAAGGTCTGGTTCAGGCTATGCAGACCCAGGCCCATACTTAGGCAGCACTGTAGGCTCAGCTGGAGGCTCAGGTTAGAATTGTTAAATAGAAGTAGCTTGTCTTTATTAAAAGTATGTTTGTTATATGTGTTGCTTATATTGCTTGTTGTGGTAGGCTCAGGCTCCAGCTCCAGTTCCCCAGGAGCAAGGCCATGGTGGTCCTTCTATCGTGGAGAGATTCAAGAGGATGGCTCCGCCCTCTTTTAAGGGGGAGAGTCAACCCCTATTACCGGGGAGATGGATGAGGGAGATTGAGAAAATCTTCCGAGCTATTAGGTGTGCCGAGAAGGACAAAGTTAGCTTGGCCACCTATATGCTGCAGGTATTTAAATTATATGCATGTATTTATGTTATGTTTAGATTTTGTCGAGTTTGGTGCTTATGGGTTGTGTCTTGCAGGAGAGAGCCGATGTGTGGTGGGCCTCTTTACTTCGCACCAGATTCGAGGATGGTGCTATCGAGGTGTCTTGGGATGAGTTGACGAGGCTTTTCCGAGCCATGTTCATCCTAGAGCATATCCAGGACAAGATGGAGCAAGAGTTATTTTCTCTCATTCAGGGCTCCATGTTGGTGCTAGAATATGAGGCTAGGTTTGTTGAACTATCCAAGTACGCACCTCACATAGTTGCTGATGAGCACAGGAAGGCGAGGAAGTTCGTGATGGGCCTTAAGCCATCACTAAGGTCGAAGCTTGGGGCGTTTGACCACCGTACGCTAGATGAGGCTCTCAGTGCTGCGTGCAGGCAGGAGGGCGAGATGGAGCAGTATCTGGAAGAGAAGAAGGCATCGTAGAAGAGATCCGCGCCACCTTTCCAGTAGTAGGACAGGAAGAAGGCAGCGTACCAGTCACCGCAGCGCCCAGTGGCAGCTAGTAGTCAGCAGGCAGTTGCACCGCGGTCCCCCGGCATCAGGCCCAGCGACAAGAAGGTGTGCCCTCACTGAGGAAGAGCACATGGTGGTATCAAGTGCTGGAAGTTAGCGGGGAAGTGTCTCAAGTGCGGCAATTCTGAGCATCAGATCACAGACTGTCCCAGACTTCAGTAGGGTATTCAGCATGGAGCGCCAGCCCCAGCAGTGATAGCAGTAGTAGCTCCAACAACAGGAAGACCAGGAAGGCCTCGAGCCCAAGCTCGAGTGTTTGCTTTAGCTCGAGAGGATGCCGATCAGGTGGAAAACGTCACGGAAGGTATGGTTCTATTCATGGGTGTGCACGCTCAGGTTTTGTTTGATACGAGTGCCGCACACTCGTTCATTTTCGAGAGGTTTGCGAAGCAGTTAGCGGTAGAGTCAGGAGTAGAGGCTGAGGAATTAGAGGTCTCTTTGTCTGTGCACACACCATCAGGTACGGTATTGACTAGGAAGTGTATTCCGTCTTTACCTGTGTGCATTGAGGACTGAGGTTTAGATGGGTGCTTCTTTTTGCTTAAGATGAAGGACTATGATGCAATTCTAGGTCTGGAATGGCTATAGGAGCACTATGCTTTAGTAGATTGTCATGGGAAGAAGATTAATTTCCGTATTCCTGGTGAGGATGAGTTCTCGCATCCTTTGCCAAGGAACTTTGCGAGAAGGTTTGTGATCTCCACCATGAAGGCGATGAGGATGGTGAACAAGGGATGTGACGCTTTTCTTGCCAGCGTGGCCATAGTATCGAAGGCTGATCAGTCACTGACCTTTGATGAGATTGAAGTAGTGCAAGAGTTTCCAGACATATTTCCTGATGATTTTTGGTTTGCCACCACTTAGGGAGATAGAGTTCACTATAGAGTTGCTTCCAGGCACCTCTCCTATCTCAAAGGCTCCATATCGGATGGCACCCACGGAATTAGTTGAGCTAAGGAAGCAGTTGCATGATTTGCTTGATAAGGGATTTATTCACCCTAGTGTGTCTCCATGGGGCGCACCTATATTATTTGTGAAGAAGAAGGATGGTTCCCTCAGGTTATGCATTGATTATAGAAAGTTCAACCAGGTGACTGTGAAGAACAGGTATCTCTTACCACAGATAGATGATTTATTCGATCAGCTGCAGAATGCATCGGTGTTCTCTAAGATTGATCTGTGGTCTGGCTATGATCAGTTGAGGATTAGGGGTGAAGATGTGTCCAAGATGGCCTTTAGGACTCGTTATTGAAATTATGCATTTTTGGTGCTTCCATTTGGTCTGACCAACGCCCCTGTAGCGTTCATGGATCTCATGAATAGGGTGTTTAGACCTTATTTGGATAGCTTTGTAGTGGTGTTTATCGACGATGTGCTAGTCTATTCCCCTGATGATGCTACACATTGTGATCATTTGAGGGTTGTTCTGGAGGTTCTCCGAGAGCACAAGCTGTATAGAAAGTTCAGTAAGTGCGATTTCTGGATGCGCGAGGTTCATTTCCTTGGGCATGTTATCTCCGGCGCTGGAGTACCAGTTGATCCAGCAAAGGTCCAGACTGTGTTAGAATAGGAGATTTCAAGGACCCCATTAGAGATTCAGAGTTTCTTTGGTTTAGCAGGCTATTATTGAGGGTTTTGCATCTATCGCCGCACCTTTGACTAAGCTAACCAGGAAGGGTGTGAAGTTTGTGTGGTCTGAGGATTGCAAGAGTAGTTTCCAGCAATTGAAGGAAAGGCTTACTTCTGCACCCATGTTGATCTTGCCCAGTGGTGTAGAGGGTTTTGCTATCTACTCAGATGCATCTCTGATCGGTCTTGGCTGTGTATTGTTGCAGCATGGTAGGGTAGTGGCGTATGCTTCTCGCTAATTGAAGGGGCATGAGTTTAACTATCCGACTCATGATTTGGAGCTTGCGGCAGTGGTTCATGCACTGAAGATCTGGAGACACTATCTTTATGATGTCCAGTTCGAGGTGTTCACTGACCACAAGACTCTGAGGTATCTCTTCTCTCAGAAGGAGTTGAACCTGCGGCAAAGAAGATGGATTGAGTTCCTTAAGGACTATGACTTTGAGCTTCAGTATCATCCCGGGAAGGCGAATGTCATGGCAGATGCGCTTAGTAGGAAGAGATCGTTGCTTCAACAGGATTGGAAGATGTTGGAAGATGCAGCCTGTGCAATGTCTGAGTTAGAGCCATTATTATGTTAGGCTTTCGTGGCTCAGTTGTCTATCCGATCCACGATGTTGGATGAAGTGATTGAGCAACATAAGGCTGATCCTAGGCTTCAGGAGATGGTAGGCAAGGCAAGTATTGCTCGAGATGAGGATGACGTCATTAGATTTCAGCACCGAGTTTGTGTTCCCGATATTGTGGATGTCCGTGAGCGTGTATTAGCAGAAGCTCACAAGTCGAGGTTCTTTATTCATCCAGGCAACACTAAGAGGTACCAGGATTTGAAGAGATCTTTCTGATGGTCTGGTATGAAGAAGGATGTGGCCGAGTTTGTATCTAGGTGTTTAGTATGCCAGCAAGTGAAGGCCGAGCATCAGTGACCATCTGGTCTTATGCAGAAGATGGAGATCCTAGTATGGAAGTGGGAGGCTGTCACTATGGATTTTGTGACAGGTTTGCCCAGATCAGTGAATGGCAATGACTCGATTTGGGTGGTTGTTGATTATTTCTCCAAGACGGCGCATTTCTTGCCTATGAAGATGAAGCAGTCCGTGGAGAGTTTGGCTAGGTTGTATGTTAGTAGCATTGTGAGGTTGCATGGTGTGCCGAAGTCGATTATTTCAGATCGAGACCCGAGGTTTACTTCGAGGCTATGGATAGGTCTTCAGGAGGCTTTGGGTTCCGAGTTGAAGCTTAGTTCGGCATTCCATCCCCAGATAGATGGGCAGTCTGAGAGGACTATCCAGATGCTCGAGGATATGTTGAGAGCATGTGTGCTGGATTGGAAGGGTGATTGGGAGCATCATTTGTCTCTCGTAGAGTTCGTCGCCAACAACAGCTTTCATGCGAGCATTGATATGGCTCCATTTGAGGCTTTGTATGGGCGGACCTGCAGATCTCCTTTGTGCTGGGAGGAGACTGGTGATAAGCAGTTGATTGGTCCAGAGTTGGTGCAGGAGACTTCGGATAAGATTTAGCTTATCAGGCAGAGGCGTGTTGCGGCGCAGGATAGGCAAAAGAGTTACACCGACAACAGAAGGAAGGATTTAGAGTTCGAGGTTGGCAAGCATGTTTTCTGAAAGTTTCGCCAACTCGAGGTGTTGTCAGGTTTGGCAGGCATAGCAAGTTGAGTCCTAGATTCATTGGCCCATTTGAGATTCTTAAGCAGATGGGCAATGTGGCATATGAGCTAGCTTTACCCCCAGCGTCAGCTAGTGTTCATCCTGTTTTCCACGTATCTATGCTCAGGAGGTATGTGCGAGATCCATCTCATGTTATTAGTCATGAGCTAGTGGAGATTCATCCAGACTTGTCATATGTTGAGCAACCGTAGCTATTCTTGACTGGAAGGTTCAGCACCTCAGGAACAAGAGCATTGCGTCCGTGAAGGTGCTATGGCGGAACTTCTCACGAGAGGAGGCTACTTGGGAGCTTGAGGATTCTATGAAGAAGAAATATCCCCAATTGTTTGATTAGTTTCGTTCTAACTTCGAGGATGAAGTTTCTTTTAAGGGGAGAGGGTGTAAGGCCCTTGAACTTTGTTCATATTCAAAGAGTTCAACCAAGCATCCATTAGCACACAACCTACTAATTTTAGAATGGTTAAGTTTATTAAATTCACTGTTTTTTTAGAAGAAATTTGGGTTTCTAGCAAACAATGTTGTTAAACAACGCCCCCAAAGTTTTAAATGTTAGAATTGTGTGTTAATTAAGCTTGTGGAAAAGGCCAATTCTCTTGCTCCTCTCTCAAATCCCGGTGAATAGGCAGTCTACAATAGGAAGATAAAGGTCCTCCTGCCCCGTACCGTGAGGGAATCCATGGAATTTAGGGACCTACAAAGTTTTTCTTGGAACCAACCTGATTTACTCGAGAGGGAATCCCCGAGTAAAAGGTTGTAAACCAAAGAATGGCTGTCCTAAAATCTGAGGGGAGGCTAGAACAGATGAAAAAAAGGAACCCCCCGTGACTGAGGACTGTTAGAACCAAACAGGAAGCTAACAGAAAGCAAAATCAACTCAAATCAAACAAAAAATAGAGTTCTGTGAACTAAACGGCATGGACATGGATGCGCTGTTCATCAGAAGTAGACTGACGGCAAGATCGACTGATGTTAAAAAAGAACAAACGACAACCTATATGGACGTTTACAGGAAATAAACGGCAGGAATGGTGGACACTTACCTGTGTGGATGGCAAGATCTCTTGATGTTTACCTGGACGCAGACAGACCGCAGCAGCAGTGTTTATCCCACCGTGATCGCCAGAAATGAGGCTATGGACGATCCGTTTTCCGCACCCCCGTCGGACTGTTGAATCCTCTGTTGGTTCACGAACGTCGCTAGGCTCTCGTTGGCGATGATGGGTCGTTGGTTGACCTTGTTGACTCCCTGGTTGACTGAGTTGACTGAGGAGGAAACAAAGAAAACCAGAAATGGAGGGAGATGTTTGTGATCGCCAGGGCCTTACATGTGCCCAAGGGAACGTTGTGATCGCGCCGGTGCAGTAGCCTCACGCAGCGGATGAGTATGGGATTCCAATTTCTCTCCCTTCAGCCGGCCAAAGGAAGAGAGCTCCACGGTCTTCTTTAGAGTGTTCCTGCCACAAAAGAAGCTCTATTAGACTCAAATGTAGTGTAGTAAATGTTCAAAATGAGAAAGTAAAAGCCCAAAAGGCAAGTCTCGTACCGGTTGCGGACTTGAGAAGAGGGGTGGCCAAGTGTTATGACCACCCTTCTTCCCTCTATGTTTTGGTTGGGAAACCCCTTTCTAGGTGTGTAGGAAGGTGCCCTACCTGCCTAGAGTGTGTGGGAATGTGTGTGTAACATGCAAAAGCTAAAGGGAAAAGAAAGGAAAGAGAGGAAGAGGAGGGAGATGATCCTCGTTGTTGTGGCGTTGCTGACTCCTTGTGGGGCTCCTCCAGCTCGAGATGAAGCCTCCTAGACATCCCAAGTGATGAGAGAAAGAACAAGAAGAGTGGTGGAAGGTGGGGTGCAATTTTCTCTCTCTTCTCTCTAAGTGGCAAAGTGTGGACGTCCAGCCTCTCCCCCCTCACTTAGAAGGCCAAGGGGGGGTTAAATAGATAGTGGGGTCGGAGTTCAGAGGCTTTGGATGCTCAAGTGTGAAGAAACACACTTGCACACTTGGAAATCCATGTATTAAAGCTCCAACCAATGAGGAGAGGCCAAGTAGGATTTTTACTGGGTCAATGGGGTGCCAAGGTGGCCCATATACCCGTTGGGAACGGCTCCATGCGCTACATGGGCGAGAGAATGGCGCAAGTGGGCTAGATTCTCGGGGTAGTTGCGTATACCTGGTAAACCATGTCGACGTCAATAGATCCTGCCGCCAATACCATGCAGGCGTCCACCGATGTGGACGTCAACATAAGTAAACGTCCAGGAGGCTTGCCGTCAACATGTAGTCAGCGGCAATCGATGCTGCCGTGTACATGGCATCCGAGGAAAGTCAACAAATGGTCAAACAGGCTTTATTGGGCCATAGAACCACGTGGGGATGGGCCAAATCTCACGTCTACAAATGCCCCTCCGAGACGTCCGGTCTTGCAGAGGAGCTGAGCGGACTGAAAGGTTGGTGTCTCGGTAAACAAAGGACGGAGAGATTTGATGAAGGGCCATCTCTGAGGATAGGAATTCTAGAAAGCCAATCGAATGAGTTAGGCTAGAAACGAGTGATGAATCATCTGAGAGACAAATGTGGATAAGAGGAAGAGTGATCTACTCGTGTAACTACAACTGCAACCCAATGTTAGGGTCCCTGGCGTGGCCGTGTCGGACTTTGACTAGTTTCTGGTGTATCTAAGTCAAAGGAGTTGTAATATGACGGTTGAGTCAAGAGAGTCTCATAACCAGAGCTCGTGGGCTCGCTGGCCTAATTAGGATGTCTGTCCCAAAATTAGGGGGTCGTGGAGACATGGAGTTGGTTGATCTTTCAAAGGACTATCAAAAGATTCTAACTGGAATCAACGTTTGGAAAGCCTGAAGTCCGGAATTAATCTTGCGACTGGCAAAGGTTCAAATGAGCTCAATAAGAGTAGCTTGATTATTTGTGATAAGCATGGTGGGACAGGTTCTCGAAGGGGGGACAATAAATGCCCGATATTAACTTGGATATTCAAGGAGGGACTGACCCGGTTGGCTGCCTGAGCTGGGGGAGCCATAGAGCAATCGAATGATCGAGGAAAATCACCATTTTTTTTTTGAGTCAGTGGGAGAATGTTAGCAGTGAAGGCCTAAATGCATGCTGGTGTGGGTTGCCTATCTAAAATGCAAGTTAGAACCAGAGGAAAATTCTAAAGGCCAACAAATAACTGAGAGATCGCAAACCCGTCATGTTGTTGGTAAAGGGGAACTCGGGGTTCACGGTCGCCAAGTTATTTGCCTCTGGTGAGGTCCTACGTTAGACATACCTGTAACACTTAAGGTCGCATGAGTGTTCCGAATCTGAAGCGCAGCTTGTGCTTAGATATCTGCAAAACAGCTTAAAGCACAAGATAGAATATAATGGCCATATAAATAATCAAATTTTGAAAGTTTCCGGGTAGTAAACATCCACCCCGATGGCCGCCAATATGCAATTAACGTCAACCTGTGATGCCGTTGACTGGACACTGGCGTCAACCGATCTGGACGTCTACTGTCCAGTGGATCGGGCCGAAAATATAGGTGATGGGAGTCCATGAGGACTCTTCCTTCTTCTTCCTCCGTCCCTCCCTGTTCCTCCTGCAAACTAGAGAGTTTGGGACGAATTGCAGTAGAAAACATGGCCTCTTCATCGACCGAAAAGTCCACGTGCATGAACCCGGGGATTCAGAGATAGGTTCCGGGGCATCTGAGCACCAGACTAGCCAACGGGGAGGTAAGTAATGCTCACTTCTGCTTCATCAAAAGCTGAAAACGCCCCAAGCTCCCTTCTTACAGCACTCCTTCATGCAGGAGGTGCCTGCTTTCCCGAGCCAGGGCCAAGTACAGGCCTTCTCCTGGCTTGTTAACCTAGTGAACGCCATCACGCCGGACATGAGAAGCTTCATCGGGATGTGGAACTTGAGTTTCATGGTGGTGCTGGCGAAGAACATGAAGGATATGTGGTGGGGCTTTGTTGCCCTAGGAGCATTAGTTGAGCGGTGGCATCCGCACACGCACACATTCATGTTCCAGGCCTTCGAAGCAAGCGTGCTGCTAGAGGAGGTGGAACTGTTCTTGGGATGGAGGGGGTGCGTGGAGTACGACGTGACGACCCCTCTTCACCCGTCGGAAGAGGTCCTCGCAGACATCGTACGGGACAAGAAGGAGGTGATGAGAATGATGAACAAGAATGGGATCTTCCTAGACCGACTGGCCTGGTGGTTGATCCAGCATGCGAAGGAGATTGGAGGAGAGCGAGCAACCCGAGGACTGACACTCTGCCTAGCTGGAGTTTTCTTGTTCCCCACCATTGGCGACTTTCTCCTTTACGAGCATGTGGTAATCCTATCTCTACTATGGCGCGGGCAATCTCTTGCCCCTACAGTGCTGGCACACCTATATAGCTCACTCACTACGATGAATCTAGGCGGATGCACATGCGGGAGCTTGTTCCTACTTTAGGTATGGATGGAGGGTCATTTGAAGTTTGACTTTGCTGATAAACAACCTACCCCCTCTAGAATCTTCCTTCGGAGTTCGGTGCACTGCAGTAGGGCATGGTATGAGCCAGAGGACGAGATCAAGTGTGTGACAGCACACCTGAAGAGCAGAGATGCTTGCAGAGATCATTTAGCCTATCTGGTGATGGAGGATTTCATAGTGAGGCCACTATTCATGAGGACTGTTGAATTCAAAGTTCGAACCAGGGAGGACAAAGACTTGTGGTTGATTGGGGCTGATCGGATGGTGGTATACCAGCAACATCGATGTCATTGTCAGCTCGGAATTCCAAGGGGAATTCCAACTTCATCTAATTGCACTGACATGATTGTTACTAGGTGGAATGAGAAGCTGATGAAGAAGACAAGGAAGACTTGGGCGAAATACACTGTGAGCAAGAAGGTGGGATTGGCAGTGCAGGAGAACCGGGAAGACACCTGGAAGTACGAAGAGTTTAATGACACTATTCGCCCCATTTCATGTGATTTTTACATGGCCCGTAGGGCAAAGTGATGTACTTTCTCGATTCCCAATAAGTGTAACATAGACTTAGATGAATACAGAGAGATTTGCATTGTGTTCAATGGCTTGAATTGTGTGAATTGAGCATTGGATGTGTTGAATGGGCTTTCAAATTTGTTCATTGGAGTGTTCTGTGAGGACTTAGTGCGCGGTGGTTGGCGTCCACATCGATGGCCGCCAACAACAGGTAGACGTCCATAGTATGGTCGCCAACATCCAGAGAGATGATAGACGTCAATGAATATGGACGTCCAAGTCAAACTAGACATCCACCACCATGCCGTCGACCGGACTTCGAGGTCTGACACAGATGAGACATTGGCGTCAACCCTGTGGTCGTTTACAGTACGTCAACGGCCACAGTTTTGACGTCAGCAAAAGCTAGATGACCTGTGATTGACGTCAACTTTGAAAAATAGCTTTTTTTGAACCGACGCCTCATTCCGGTACCATTTGGTTGCAAACCGCCCGAGAGCCAATCTTTCGCACCTTCCTACCTTCACCCTCACATCTCAACACTCTCTCTTGCCAATATCCTAATCTTTAACCCATCTTCCACCCTCCTAATCCCCAAATCTCTCTTAGACCTTGGACTCTTAAAATGAGAACGAGAGGAAAACGATCCATCCTCCGGTCCCGTCGCCAACCGAGGGAGGAGGAGGAGACGAGGGAGGAGATGGTGGTGGAGGAAGAGGAAGCCACGACGGCCGGTGCCAACGATGACAGTGCACCGGAGGAGGAGGGAAACATCGAAGATGATGTAGGGGGAGATGACACAGAGGTGGAGGCGCCCTAATGACCTAAGGTAGGCCTCGAAAACCTAAAGAATTCTGTGTGGATGTGTGTTTGTACAATGTGAAAAGAGGGGGGAAATAGAGGAGACTCTGTCGGTTTTGATAGGAACTTGACGTCCGCATCGGTGGACGTTGGGTTTCTGTCAATGTCCACCCCTATGCCGTTCAGTTGAACTTGACGGCCAGGATTGGACGTCGACTGGGGAACTAGACGGCAAGACCCTTGACGCTGATTCTTTGTAAACGGCAACCCCATGTCGTCAATATTTCTTTAACGGCAATCGATGCTGACATTTATGTTTATGTGTTTTCTGTAGGGCAAGGGCCAAATGAGGAGTAGGGTGACATGGGATCTGTGCTGGGCATGGTACCGGGCACTACCAGAGACCCAGCAGACTTGAGTTGCCCGGATGGGGTTCGGGCACCTCTTGTCGGTGCGTCCATTCCATGTGGACGTACCGTACTTGGAGGCCCTCCAGGAGAGGTGGGAGGAGGACTGCAAGGCATTCATCATGCCTTGGGGGCACATGATACCCACGTTGGAGGATGTGGCGTATCTGACGGGATTGCCAGTTTAGGGAGAGCCAGTGGTCGGACAAGAGAGGAGAGACTACTATGATGACATAGTAGAGCTTCTGGGACCAGAGTTCGTTGTGGGGAGGAGGAGGCCGATCCGGAGCATCCTACTCAGATCGCTATCGGAGGCCATGGGGCTGAGGGGTAGGAGGAGAGGACCCCTAGAGACGTTGGAGGAGTTCTACATCGGAGTGTGGGGCGCACTCGATCTAGGAGACAGGAGCGAGGAGCAGTCTGTGCGAATCTTCATCTCCTACCTCTTCGGACGGCTCCTCTTTGTCATGCAGTCATCTCAGATGAACTGCAAGTTCGTGCTGCTGCTGCGAGACCTTGAGCAGGCGGGGCGGCATGCGTGGGGTGCCGCAATGCTGGGGCATCTCTTCTCCCTTCTCCCCAGCAGCTTGCGGCGTTCCCAGAGCACCGGGGGCTTCACCCCCTTTTCTACAGGTACGCCTCTCTCTTTCTTTTAAATGCTCATCATTGAATTTATTTGAATTGAATTGAATTGACATGTCTTTCTTGTTGCTTTGTAGATCTGGGGGTACACCCGCTTCCCTATGGGACGTGGGGTACAGGTAGAGGGGTGCCAGACCATGCTGCCTCTCATGGCAAGGTGGGAGGTAGCTCCAGACCCGAGGGTGGCGGATCGGCGCACGGAGGACATGCGCGCCGCACTGGACCACTATCCCCACGACCAGGTCCAAAACTCAACTAGCTCTCTTTCTTTCTATTGCTTTCAATTGTTCCTTTCGATGTGACTGACCAATGCTCTCTTCCTTGCAGGTGGTGTGGACCCCATATCAGGGAGAGGCGGACGCTTCCCACCCAGCGGCGGCGGTGGGTCGCCCCTTCTTTGACTGCCACCTGCTCCTGCTGTGCTTGGGGACTTGCGAGGTCCTCTACCTGGAGCTGGTGGTACGGACTCTAGGCTGACACCAGCCGGCCATAGAGGTACCCTCTCTAGGTAGGGAGGGACACTCTCGCCGACGGTTATTCATCGAGGACCGGGACTGGGGCGAGGAGCACGGGAGCACCATCGCTTACTAGCGAGAGGGTGGCGAGCAGGTGCTCCAGCAGACAGCTCTCCAGAACAGCTCGACATACCTGGAAGGTTACCGAGCACGCTACGCCGGGCGACTCCGGCTTGACCGACGAGTGGTGAGTGAATTTCTAACTCTAACCCTTTGTCATTTGAATTACTTGACTTGATTCTAACCTTGAAGTGTGAATGACAGTTTTCGGAGTCGCAGGCGGTACGCCTCCTGGAGGGGCGATTGGCAGAGCAGAAGGTGGAGCTAGAGAGGCTCCGCACTGAGATCCGGACACTGGTAAGTAACATCTTGATCATATCTTAAAATTGATTTGAAATTCATTTGACTTGATTACTAACCAAGGTATGTGAATGCAGAAGGGGGAGCTAGCGAGGGAGCGAGCGAGCCGAGACGCAGGGGCGAGCTCGTCCGCTTAGCCAGCTAGAGGAGACTTGGCGGTTCGCCTTCAGGAGGCCCTAGACCGGGCACAGGCGAGGGTCCGGGAGCTGAAGGTGGAGGTAAGACACTGAACCAACACCATTTCTACACATGATTTGATTGGCTTGACATGACTTGTTTGCTCCTTTGTGCGCAGCGGCAGGGGGGAGGAGTAGCGACCCTCCAGGAGTAGGTGGAGAGCTTACGACTGGAGCTATCAAAGATGGAGGGTCGGATGCTCGAAGAGCGGGAGAGGCAGAGCCAAGCAGAGGCCGACCGGGTATGGGCCATCGAGGCCCGAGTGCAGGCTGTCGCGGATCTGGAGTTTTTGAAGAACCGGGTGCTGAAGAAGTGCCAGGAGCAGCAGCGACAGGCTCAGCAGGAGGCAGCCTGGAGGATGGGGTCCGTGTTCGGATCTCTCGACGACATCGTGTCACTGGGAGATCCGTCTGTAGGATGAGGAGGAGGACAGCGACCAGAGGCATCGACGGCGTCGAGACTTCCTGTCCCGGACCGACGCCGAGAGAGGGAGGAGGAGGAGGTGAGCAGCTCACGTAGGCAGAGGCCTAGTGAGGGGGAGAGGAGAGAGGAGTGAGTTGTACCATCAGGGGTATGCCCCTGTCTTGATATGTACAGAATTTTTATCCCTCATAGTGGATTTTTGTGGACTTCATCTTGATGTGTACTTGAATGGTTTGCTTTTATACTTTGGGTTCCTGCATCCACATCACTTAAAGGTAAAAAAAGTTAGTGTAGATCTATTTTTAGCCCCTTGCCTAAATGATGTACCTTTTTTGAGATCTGGTAAAGGGGCTAATGTCTAATCAAAGATAAGAACACAAATGAAATAACCGAAGGGAAATATGCACATTCATTTTTTTTTGTCTTTTTGTCTCTTTTTGATTTTTGTTTTTGTTTTGGATAGGAAAATAAGTAACATGTTAGTATATGTACATGGTACTACTAAATGTTTTTTGGATTTTGATTTTATGATTTTTTTTTGGAGGTTCGAACTCTAAGACACATATTCATCATATGTCAAAGCATAGGGTCCGCATGATCTACTTAATCCACGGAGGTCATGAATAAGGAGGATCGTGCATGAATTCTTTGATGTCGGAAACTGCCCCTAGCCTTCTTAGTATTTTCCACCACGGAAGGTCTTATAAGGTCAAATTTACCCCTAGAGGGAGGAGTTGGAAGAAATAAGTAGGAAGTTATGCAAGGATTTGGTTCAAACTATTTTCTGTTTCCAAACCAACATCTCACACTAAAAGACTTGGTCAACAATTATTTCCAGGGGAATTTTTTATTTTAGTTGACTTCTGGGATGGAGGCACGTACTTTTTGCTACCTCCTTGATTTGGCCAGCCTTTTCTTGGGTACGTACTTTTTGCTACCCTTTTTTGACCTTTTTGACTTTTCTTTTTCCCCCTTTAGGCTTGATTTAGCATTTTGCCCTTTGCTTTTTTTTTTTATTGCCCCTATTTATGGTGACCTTGTCCATTAAGTGAGAGTGGGTGGTCCCTTACTCATAGGGGAAGCACATTGACCAGATTAGATCGCCCGAGTGTACTTGTGATTTTCCAACTAAAGGACAGTATTTCAACATCGTGTGGTGTGTGAATAAATCCTACCTCACTAATGACCTAGTAGAAAAGCAGAGACTTAAACCTACACCATTGGCAAGTGATGAATGACAAACTTGACTGACTGACTAAGGGTAGAATTTCTTGTGGTAGACTACGTTCCAGGGGTATGACAACTCAACTCCTTCGGTATCTACTAACCTATAAGCATTCCCTGAGTATGCTTCTTTGACAATGAATGGATCTTCCCAATTTTCTTGCAATTTGCTCCTGGGACCTGGTGCCTTTATGATTTTGCACTTTAGGACCATCTCACCCACTTCAAATTTTCTCTCAAGAACTCTTTTGGCGTAAAAATGTGCAATTCTTTGGCGATAGACTTGTGCATGGTCAGCCGCTATCATTCCCCTTTCATCTAAGAGTTCAAGTTGTGCCAACAAGCCCTCCTATCGTTGACCGGGGTCAAATTCGGAATCCAATTGAACTCTAAGTGAAGAGACGAAGATCTTATATGGGAGTATCACATCTGATTTGTATGTTAAAGCATAGGGGGTTTGCCCCATAGGAGTTTGGATCGAGGTGCGATAAGCCCAAAGAGCCTCAACCAAGCGGTCTGGCCAGTCAGCATTGTTATGAGATTTGCAAGTTTTCTTTATAATTTTGATGAGAGTTTTATTGGTAGCTTCCGCTTGTCTATTACCTTGTGGATAATATGGGGATGAATGATGCAAATTAATACCATATTTACCACACATGTCGCGGAGCTCCTGTGAAGTGAATTAAGGTCCATTGTCGGTGACGATGTCCCGAGGCACGCCGAACCTTGCAAGAATGTTGCACTTGATGAACTTGACAACTGTTGAAGCTTTGACCTCTATGAACGTTTCTGCTTCAGCCCACTTTGTGAAGTACTCCGTGGCGGTCAGAATGAAGGACTTCTTACGGATTTCTCTGGTTCTATCCGCGAGTGGACCGACCACATCAAATGCCCACATAGCGGAAGGCCATAGAGCAATGAGAGGGTAAAGAGAAGAGGAAGGAGCATGGATTTTGTCACTATGCAATTGGCATTTAGCACAGTGATGAACAAAGTGACGGCAATCTTCTTCCATGGTAGGCCAGTAATAGTGTCTTAGCAACTTTTGAGCGATTGCTCTACCATTGACATGGCCACCACATTCACTAGAGTGAGCGGCTTTAACAACACTTTGAGATTCAATTTCATTGAGGCAACGAAGATAGATCCCACTGAGAGATTTCTTGTAAAGAACACCACCTATGATTTTGTAATGCTCTGAGACGCGGCGAATGGCCCGTCTATCGGCAGAGGTGGCATAATCGGGGAAGGATCCATCCTTGAGATAGTTCTCGATATCAAAATACCAAGGATGGCCGTCTTCGAGGTCAATTTCGGGCTCTTTTAAGAGTGCATGGACCCGAAGAGAAGGAGATTTGAGTTGAATGAACCAAGGATCAACATGAGAAGGGACTTTTAGTCTTTGGACAGAGATGGTTTCAGAAGACTTTCCCAAAGGGATGGGAATGGAAGAAGCCAGGGAAGCAAGTGAATCTGCTAGAATATTCTGAGCCCTAGGAGTGTGGACTAAAGTGAGCTTCCTAAATTGCCGAACTACTTTTCCTACCAACTCTTGGTATGGTTTCAACTTGGGATCCTGGGTCTGGTACTTGCCAAGAGATTGCCGGAGTATCAACTGCAAATCGCCAATTATCCTTAATTCCTTGACTCAGAGCAACAAAGCCATTTTCAGCCCGACTAGGAGCGCCTCATATTCGGCCATATTGTTTGTGGCACGGAAGGTTAACTGGTAGGCATGTGGAATGACTACCCCTTCCGGTGAGAGGAGGACTGCCCCTATTCCACAACCTTTGGAGTTGAGGGCTCCATCGAAGTAAAGTATCCATGAAGGTTCACCATCAATAATGGCTCCGGAAAACTTTTGTTGACAGGAGAATACAAGGGTAAGGGGTGGTGGGCCAAATGGTCAGCAATAGCGTGCCCCTTGATTGACTTTTGGTTGACGTAGGTGATATCAAATTGATTGAGGAATCTTTGCCACCTCATCAACCGCTCAGTCAGGATGGGCTTCTCAAGCAAGTACCGAATTGGGTCTATACGCACCAGAAGTTTCACCTCAAGAGCTAGGAAATAGTGTTTTAACTTCTGGGCAACCCAGACGACGGCCGCGCATGTTCTTTCCATGGCAGTGTACTTTTTCTCAGCTTCATTGAACAACTTTGATAAATAGTACACCGCTGTCTCCTTCTTCTCGTTGTCATATTGGGCCAAGACTGCTCCAGTTGAATCTTCAGTGGTTGACACATAGAGCAGTAAAGGCCGACCCAGGACCGGAGGAGCGAGAACAGGGGGATTGAACAGATAACTCTTCAATTCATCAAAGGCCTTTTGACATTTATCATTCCAATCAAATTTTGCCTCTCCTTTAAGCATCTCATAGAAGGGCTTGCAACGAATTGAATGCTGGGAGATGAACCTCCTAATGAACTGCAGTCTGCCAATTAGCCCTCTAACTTCACTGATATTCCTGGGAGGAGGCATGTCGATTATTGCTTTGGTCTTATTGGGATCAATCTCAATTCCCCGCTTGCTAACTATGAACCCAAGCAACTTTCCTGAAGATACTCAAAAACACACTTCTTAGGGTTCATTTTGAGCTTATGTTCTCTAGACCGTTGGAGAACTGCCCGGAGAACCTCAGCATGGCCATGTCGAGTCTTTGATTTAATGAAGACATCGTCCACATAGACCTCCATGTGCACATGCATCATGTCATGAAAAATTTCCATCATTGCCCTTTGATAAGTTGCTCCCGCATTCTTTAATCCGAAGGGCATGACAACATAATAGTAGGTCCCCCAAGGCGTTGTGAAAGAAGTTTTCTCCTGGTCTTACTCCGCCAGATGAATTTGGTTATACCCAGAGAAACCATCCATGAAAGATAACATCTCAAAGCCGGCAGTGTTGTCCACTAGAACATCTATGTGTGGAAGAAGGAAATCGTCCTTTGGGCAAGCACGATTAAGGTCATGGAAATCTATACAAATCCTAACCTTACCATCCTTCTTTATCACAAGGAGGATATTAGCTACCCATTCTGGATAAAGCACAACCCTAATAAATTTAGCTTTATGCAACTTGTCTATCTCCTCTTTGATCTTGAGTGCAAGCTTGGGATGTAGTCTCCTTAGTGTTTGTTTAACGGCTTTTGCGTCAGCTTTTAAGACCAACCGGTGTTCAACCAAAGAGGTGTCAAGTCCCAGCATGTCCTCGTATGACCAAGCAAAACCGTCAGAGAATTCTTTAAGGATAGCTACAAGAGCTTCTTCTTCTTGATCACTCAAGTTGGCACTAACCAAGACTACCTTTAGGGATTCTTCAATGCCAAGATTGACCTCTTTGGTGGGTTCGTCCGCAGCCATGGTTGGCTCGTCGAACATTTTATGCCATCCACATAGGAGCTCACTGGGTCCTCTTCTTCCGACCCAAGATCTCCCGGCTCACCCTTCTCATCGAAATCTAGCAAATAAACTCCTAAACCCTCGTCTACAGAGTTGCCTTCTTCAAAATCTGATTAAACAAGGGCAGGCTCCTCAAGAAACTCTGGGACTTGACTCAACATAGCACACCTCTCAGCCAAGGCCATGACATAACGGGCAGGAACTTGCCTACCCTTCTCTTTGCGAACACGTGGCTGAGAGGGACTAGACTCTTCTAATCCTAGACTAGACTCTAAACCCGACTCTAAACTAGGATTCAAGACACTATGCACAGGACCGTTATGTGCAAAACTATGTACAGGGGAAGTGCCCTCAGAGGGGTGAGAGAGAGAGTCTAGGCTGGAAAGCGTCGGTCCCTGGCCGAGCGGAAGAGGTTCCACAGAGGAAGGGTGCTCGATGGAAACATCGCATTTCCAATTTTCAAAATTGGCATTTTTTTTGGAAGTCAGGACCCAGAACCATGAGTTGCTGACTCAAGGGGCCTCGACTGGCCAGGTGAGGGATGGAGAAAGGATAGGGGGAGAAAGAAGAGAAGAGGAAATGGTGGAGGAAAAGAGTCAGGTGCCGGGCACACCTCAGTAGCGGGAGATTGTGAAGGAGGTGAAGGAGATGAGGGAGATGAAGAGGGGAGATCTGAACCAAAGAGTGAGAGAAGGCCGAAATCTTCGGAGATTTCTTCAAACCCGACATCCTCTTCTTCTTCGCTTTCGGAGTCGGACAACTCCTCTATCACCGGTTCCCGAGTACCCTGTTGGAGGGGCCCCTGAACGAAGTGGTCACTCAAGGTCCAAGTAATAGGCTTATAGGGGATGAAAGGATCCGGATGAATGAGGTCCGGATGAAAGCCTAAACCAGCCCTATCTGACAACCTTCTTGTCTGTATGCTCCGGACAGGACCCTGCTCATTCTTACCCAAACCTCGGCCATGTATGTAGCCGATCTTAGCCATGACCTCCCAACCTTTTCCTTGGGGACATGGGATATGCTCGAGTTCTTCACGCGGAAAGGGAGGCTGGTTGAGATCACAGGGTAAGGGGAAGTCAAAGATGGACATGACTGGTTTCTTCCCCTTGTCCGGAATGAATAGATGCGGCATATGCTCAGAGGTGATATAGTTGAGAGTTTCCAAGGTAGGAATGCTCTTAATCTTGATGATCCGCCCATTGAAAGGAAATTTGAAACATTGGTGGGCGGTGGAAGGGACCCCTAAAGTCTGTTCTAGCCACGGACGACCAAGGATGGCTTTATAGGCTGGATCGACGTCGAGGACTAGAAACTCGGAGGACATGGTGATGGGTCCGATCTCGAGCTGAAGTGCGATCTTACCTTTGGCAACCCTTTTGGAGTTGTCGTAGGCCGCTATTGTGGAGCAGATTTTCTCCAGATTGTCTTCCCCCAAACCCAATTGCTTGAGGGTCTTCATCGGACATACGTTGATGGATGCCCTAGTGTCAATGAGGGTGGAGTCTACTGAAACCCCATTGAGGTTAATGGTAAGACAGAGAGGAAGTGAACGACACTCGGGAGCAGCAGGATCTTTGTCCGAGAAGGAGATTGATGGTCCTTGGGGTGTAGGAGAGGATAGCATTAGTGACCCCACTGGGAGGAAGGTCATCGTTGACCATGATCTTATGGAGGAATTCGAGGAGAGTGGACTGATGAGACGGTGATTTCCGAATCAATTCCAAAATAGAAACCCTTGCGGGAGTCTTATCCAAGTGTTGCAAAATGTCATATTCGGTGCCGATAGGTGGTAAAGGTCCACTATTCTCCTCATCTTGAGATGGCCGTGGGAGAGGAGGAACAATCCGGTTCCTGAGCGTGACATGAACATCTTCCTGAGACTTAGGGAGAATGAGCTGGAGAGGTTTGGTTCCGGGGATAGATGACTCATAGACAGGGGAAACAGACATGGAAGGGTAGGCCTCCTGACGTATGGGTCGGATAAGAACTAAAGGCCGCTCTTCTAGAATGGCATCTATGGTCGTGGAGGGCTCTTCAGATTCTACGGAGGGACAGGGATACTACTCCTCAAAACCTTCTACCCCTATTGCTGCTTTCTCTTCACTACTCGGGATTCTGAATGTGTCATGGTGTGGACATTTTCCCGGGACTTAGAGGAGGAGGGATTGTTGCTTTGGTAGTTGGGGAGGGGGTTTTGGACAATTTCCAGATCCTTCTTGGTGTATCTAGACTTTGCTATGGATACTTTAACATCCTCCCAGTTGATCCTACCCTGGTCATTCATGTCGTACACCCAGTCACGAAAGGTGAAACATTTGTTGATATCATGACGGGAGCCCTATGGTAAGGACAGTATTTTGAGGTATCCACCCTTGGATTGACGCTTTCCCTTTGTGGGGGGAGCCAGATAGCATCACATGACATAAGGGCGAAGAATATGTCCTCGAGGGTCTCAGGGAGAGGAGGGTAGTGAGACCTTTTAGGACCGGGATGGGTGTAGCCCGAAGCAGGAGGAACAGCGGAATAAGGCTTGAAGGGGTGTGACGGGAACTAGTGAGGATTAGAAGGAGGGTTGGGAGGAGGATTGGAGGACTTGTTGGAGGCCTCAAAGGCTGACTGCAAGCATTGACAGATTCGTTGACGGTCACCCCCTCGGTGGTAGGTTCCGCGGGAGCTTTACGTCCCTTGGGTTTCCCCTAAAAGAAATGTGGAAGGGAGGAGTCCTTGATTTGGTTCTGAACCACCCTTGCCCGATTATAAAGATGTGCAAAGGAGGGGAACTCACTTAGCATGAGGATGGATCGAAGCAAAGGGGTGGTATTGGTGACTAGCATAGTTATGGCCTGGGACTCCAGGATGGGTATGTTGGCTCTTGAAGCCATGGATCTCCATCGATTTGCAAAGGTGACAAAGTCTTCGTCTGGCTTCATCTTTTCTGCCACCATGTTGGGAAGTGTAGGGACTTGGGTGGCCATGAATGAGAAATGCGAGATGAATCGCTCGGAGACATTGTCAAAATTGATAAGGTCCGACGCGGGTAAGGAGGTGAACCACCTTAAAGCTTTCCCTTCTAACGATTGTTGGAAGAGGTGAACTAAAAGAACCCGATCGTATAGCCACCGATGGGAATCCATGGTAAAGCCGGCAAGGTGGAATTGAGGGTCGGTGGTCCCATCATACTTGCAATATTTGGGGGCCTTAAAACCCAGAGGGATGTAAGAATTAGGGAGCTTGCAGTAGTTCTGGAGAGAATGAGGCTTGGAGAGGGACAGAGACTCAGCCAAGAGTCTCCTAACAAGACCCTCCATCTCTGATCGGGAAATGGATTCGGGTTGAGCGGGAGGCGAAGGCTGAGCATAAGATGGATAGACAAGAGGAGGAGTTGGGGTAGAAGGAAGTAAAGGAGTAAGAGGAGGAGGAACAGGGGTGGCTAAAGGAGTGGAGATGGGAATGGGGGAGATAGGAGTCCGGGAAGGGGTGATAGGCCTAGGAGTAGCCCTTGATGAAGAAGCATAAAAAGGAGAAGGGGAGGGAGGGGAAGGAGAGGCCGCTGCTCGGACAGTATGCTTAGAAAGCATCGATATGATGTCCTCGGGTGAATAGCGGGAGAGAAGCTTGGAAAATTCGGGGTCTTCTTGAGTGTCTTGAGCATAGGTGGGATTGACCCTTAGACTCACACTCCCCTCATTGTCAGCTTGAGAGGAGGAGGAAGAGTGAACTGACTCTTCGGGGTGATTGTTTGTGTCAAGCATTCCGACAAATTCATGGACATTATCCTCATACTCAAAGGCCGGATTGTCAGTCATATTCAAAGAGTTCAACCAAGCATCCATTAGCACACAACCTACTGATTTTAGAATGGTTAAGTTGATTAAATTCACTATTTTTTAGAAGAAATTTAGGTTTCTAGCAAACAATGTTGTTAAACAACGCCCCCAAAGTTTTAAACGTTAGAATTGTGTGTTAATTAAGCTTGTGGAAAAAGCCAATTCTCTGCTCCTCTCTCAAATCCCGGTGAATAGGCAGTCTAAAATAGGAAGGTAAAGGTCCTCCTGCCCCCTACCGTGAGGGAATCCACGGAATTTAGGGACTTACAGAGTTTTCCTTGGAACCAACCCGATTACCCAAGAGGGAATCCCCGAGTAAAAGGTTGTAAACCAAAGAAGGGCTGTCCTAAAATGTGAGGGGAGGCTAGAACAGATGAGAAGAAGGAACCCCCCGTGACTGAGGACTGTTAGAACCAAACAGGAAGCAAAATCAAATCAAATCAGACAAAAATAGAGTTCTGTGAACTAAACGGCATGGACATGGACGTGCAGTTCATCAGAAGTAGACTGACGGCAAGATCAAGTGACGCTAAAAAAGACCAAACGACAACCTATATGGACGTTTACAGGAAATAAACGGCAGGAACGGTGGACGCTTACCTGGGTGGACGGCAAGATCTCTTGACATTTACCTGGATGCAGACAAACCGCAGTAGCAGTGTTTGTCCCACCGTGATCGCCAGAAATGAGGCTATGGACGATCCGTTTCCCGCACCCCCGTCGGACTGTTGAATCCTCCGTTGGTTCATGAACGTCACTAGGCTCTCGTTGGCGATGATGGGTCGCTGGTTGACCTCGTTGACTCCTCGGTTGACTGAGTTGACTGAGGAGGAAACAAAGAAAACCAGAAATGGAGGGAGATGTTTGTGATCGCCAGGGCCTTACATGTGCCCAAGGGAACGTTGTGATCGCACGGTGCAGTAGCCTAGCATAGCGGATGAGTATGGGATTCCAACTTCTCTCCCTTCGGCCGGTCAAAGGAAGAGAGCTCCTCGGTCTTCTTCAGAGTGTTCTTGCCACAAAAGAAGCTCTATTAGACTCAAATGCAATGTAGTAAATGTTCAAAATGAAAAAGTAAAAGCCCAAAAGGCGAGTCCCGTACCAGTTGCGGACTTGAGAAGAGGGGTGGCTAATTGTTATGACCACCCTTCTTCCCTCCGTTTTTGGTTGAAAAACCCATTTCTAGGTGTGTAGGAAGGTGCCCTACGTGCCTAGAGTGTGTGGGAATGTGTGTGTAATATGCAAAAGCAAAGGGAAAAAGAAAGGAAAGAGAGGAAGAGGAGGGATATGATCCTCATGCTGTGGCGTTGCTGACTCCTTGTGGGGCTCCTCCAGCTCGAATGAAGCCTCCTAGACGTCCCAAGTGATGAGAGAAAGAATAAGAAGAGTGGTGGAAGGTAGGGTGAAATTTTCTCTCTCTTCTCTCTAAGTGGCAAAGTGTGGACGTCCAGCCTCTCCCCCTCACTTAGAAGGCCAAGGGGGGGTTAAATAGACAGTGGGGTCGGAGTTCAGAGGCTTTGGATGCTCAAGTGTGAAGAAAAACACTTGCACACTTGGCAATCCATGTATTAAAGCTCCAACCAATGAGGAGAGGCCAAGTAGGATTTTTACTGGGTCAATGGGGTGCCAAGGTGGCCCATATGCCCGTTGGGAACGGCTCCATGCGCTGCATGAGTGAGAGAATGGCACAAGTGGACTAGATTCTCGGGGTAGTTGAGCAGACCTGGTAAACCATGTCGACGTCAACAAATCCTGCGCCAATACCATGCAGGCGTCCACCGATGTGGATGCCAACATAAGTAAATGTCCAGGAGGTTTGCGGTCAACATGTAGCGAGCGGCAATCGATGCTGCCGTCTACATGGCATCCGAGGCAAGTCAACAAATGGTCAAACAGGCTTATTGGGCCATAGAACCATGCGGGGATGGGACAAATCTCGCGTCTACAGGTAGGTCGACGGCAACCATAGTGTCGTTGACTCTAAGTCGGCATCCAGATCGATGGCCGTTTATTTCCTGTTAACGGCAGAGAAATGGCCATTTACTTCTCAGTTTCTGTTGCGATTTCAGATTGGGAAATAGCTGCGTTTTCTCCGGTTCTGGATTAGAAAGCCACTCCAATGGTAGGATCCTATCCCTAATGCGTACCCCGATCCCTTAAGCCTATAAAATACCTCGTTTTGGGTGAGATTAGGTTCTTTGGGCTCTTGGGAAAACCCAGGGCTCTCTGTGCGAAAACCTGATTTTGAAGAGCTTTGATCCGGCGATTGAAGAGTTCTCTGGTGATCTTCTGCGATTGAGAGGTACTCTTAGCATAGAGGAAGCTTCCCCGACTACGGTGTGCGACCTACATCGACACAAGGACCGGATATGGGAGGATTTTGGGCGTCTTCTTGGCTTGGCCGAGGAGAGCATCTTCGAGTAATTAATCCCATCAGTGATTTTATTCCAGGCAAGTGATCTAGGGATCTCATCCCTACCCATGTCCTTTAGGTCCTAGGATTTTATTGGATTTTTCCTCGTGTCCTGGAACCCCAAATTCTCTAGTATTTGTGCGACCAGTCTGCACTTCTATAGACAAGAACATGACAGAAGGCTTGCTGCCATCAAGATCTTGAGTTAGTGGCAACATTGTGTGCTATTAACGCCAGTTGGCGGCAACCCCTTTGCCGCCAAGTTCTTCAGGTTTGCAGAATGACTGTTAGATCTCTGTGATATGTTTGATGGGGTTTTGGGTATATGTGCATGCTGTGAAAATTTTATTTGGTTAAGAACAATCATTTGGTCATATCATGAGGAAGTGTGGAATTTCTGCAAATAGTTTTAATTATTAAAATTTTTGTAATGGGATAATGGTCATGATTTGACCATGATAATTCCTGAATAATTAGATCCATGGTATGTTAGGGTTTCATAAATTTCCATGATCATGTGATGATTGTTTTCAAGTTTGGAACTGTTAGGCACGACTGTTTTACTATGAATCATGGTTAATGAATTCTTGTTAATTATGCGTGAGATCTATTTTAAATTGTGAAAATTTGTATACTAATTCAAAAAATATGAAAAGTTGGGTATGTGATATATAAGATGTGTCCAGCCTGTGGTAAAAATCTCGTTATGTTTTGATAACAGTAAGCACTGTTATTAGTTTAATAAGTCATATGACCATGATAAATATGTTAAGTTAATCATATGGATTTCAGTAATTTGCAGCATGATTAGGACGTGTTATGAGTTAATTGTTACTGCAAATAGTAATATTGTGTTATATAAACTGAAGCATGTGTAATGAATTGAAAGGGTATGTAAATGTGCTAAATACTGAATGTGTATAATGTGAATCCATGATTAGGTGAATGTGTAAATTGTGCCGAGATTGACACTGCTACCATAGAGGGCTGTGGAGCTATTGTAGTAAAGTCCCTACGGGAAGGCTCAATGTGTGTGATATCCTATGGGCATTAGGATGAAATCCTGGAGGTGGACAAGTACCACTGGTTAGGGTGGAGAGGGCTTCTCCCGGTTCTGCGCAGTTAACCAAGTTTCGTCACTGTGTTGCCTAGGTGATGGGTATGTGTATGTGTAAGTGTGCCCTTCTAATGGTGGTTTGGACTATGTGTCACGGCAACTAAGTGTAAAAGTGTGATTATGTTGATGGAAACATGTAAATTGTGCAAATGTGAAAGATGAGCATGTGAAAGTGTTAAATGAATGTGTTAGCATGCAAATAGATGTGAACTAGTGTACATGTGATTTATTTATATGAAAAGAGAAAGCTAAACATGTAATTAAGTGTAGTGACTATATGTGAAAATGCTAGATACCATGCTAGGTTTGTTAATTACCTTGTATGTAACTTTATGTTCTAATTGGTAGAATTGTTCAATAATATGAATAGAGTTTGAATTATAAAGCATGTTACATGTTATGTGTAGGAAGCATGTGTAGGGTGATTATCTTATATTGTCAAATGTTATAAGCATGAACCATGTGTTTCACCTTGTTGATAAAAGACTAGCATGTGTGTGTGATATGTGTATGGATGCCATCCTTGGATTGCTTACTAGGTCTTTTTAGACTCATACTTGCTTCGGCATACAGGTGTGACAGATGTCCCCACACTTGAGGAGGACATGGAGAGGAGCAACTCCGAGCGTGAGGAGTAGCTTCACGTGTGGACCTTGTTACTCTCTTTTCATTAGTATGTAAACCTTAAAATTGTAAAATTCATATGGACAATGTACTTTATTTAAAATTGTAATAATGTGGACATTAGTATTTCTTTTATTGCTATATAGACTGTAGATAAGATGATGATGATGGAATGAGAATAATTCTATTTAATTTCCGCTGTAAATTTTGATATTTGTGTACATCTCAATCTATCATTTAGTATTAGGTAAATGTCCCACTGTGACGGCGTTCTTTGTACCGACGTGGATTGGTATAATCATACCAGTATAAGGAGGGTCGTTACAGAGATGGTATCAGAGAAAGGTTGAGATTGTACATGAATATACCATCATCTTCACAATATGCTAAGTCTTTATAGAATTTGTCCATATATGTAGAAAATGTCTAATAATGAATGAAAGATAATTAAGAAAATGGTTAGACTAAATAACTTAGTTTCTAACTAAAGTTAAATTGTTTTATAGGCTATGGCTTCTCGTGGTAGGCGTGGTGCCCAGGCTGGAGATGATAAGCAGAGGCGTAAGGATAGGGGTGAGCAGCAGGCCCCAACACCACAGGGTCCTACAGTCTTCCTCCACCACCGCCTGTGGATTATGGAGTGTTCATGCAAGGTCTGGTTCAGGCTATGCAGACCCAGGCCCATACTCAGGCGGCACTGCAGGCTTAGCTGGAGGCTCGACTAGAGTTGGCCAGCCTCGACTAGAGTCCGTTATCCTACCTACGTGAGCTGTGGTTAGACCCAAGAGTGTCTAGTTAAAATGTACCCACACATGCACAAATTAAATTCCACATCAATATCATAACAACAAGTTATTTTTGTAGTAACTTAAGCAACTAAGATGACTGATGAACATGCTCAGATGAGGGGCATGCAACAAACTATCCAAGAACTCACCTGTGCACTTCTGCAAGCGGCATAAGGTGGGGGAAATCGTGGCAATGCAAGCGAGCTGCATCGGAACTTCAGGATCTTGAACCCACCTAGGTTCAGTGGTTCCATGGATCCAGACGAAGCTTAGCACTAGCTTAAGGAGACAGAAAGAATTTCCTTGTAATGCAATGTGCAGCTGGGGACAAGCTGCTAATAGCTACCTTTCAACTTTAGAAGGACGCTCGCTCTTGGTGGGAGTCCGTGGAAGCGACCAGAGCTAATGGTCAATTTACTTGGGCCGAATTCAAAGAGGCATTTAACTCCAAGTACTTCTCGGAGCATGTCCAAGAAAAGAAGGCTACGGAGTTCGCTGCTCTTAAACAGAGGAGCCTGTCTATAGCTGACTATGAAGCCTAGTTTCTAGACTGGCAAGATACGCTGAGCACCTGGTGAATACCGAAAGGATGAAGGCTAAGCGCTTTCACAATGGCCTTAAGCCTCAATGCATTACTCAAATGGCCCCTCTCGACATCCAGACATTTACCAAGATGGTTAAGAAAGCGCAACTGTTAGAAGATGCTACGGACTTCACCGACCGCATCAAGGGGAAGTTCGTGAAGAAGGAATTTACACCGGTCAGACAATTGCTAAGCCAAACATTGGCAAGAAGCGTCCTTTCAGCATCACGGAAGAACCCAGTCAGGAAAGAAGCCCAGGTATTTGTTCCCAATATTCCAGCAAAAAGCGATTGCAAGCACTGTGACATGCCAGGTGTAATGGCCCTGGATATTTATGCCCAATAAGGCTCTACATCTAGATCCGCCCCCACGAACGAATCAATGCCTCGCAAGGGATAGCTCGTACACATGTCCAGTAAGAATTTAAAAGACAACTATAACAGTATAATACACAAGAAAGTACATATGCTCATACCTATATGTAGCAATTTACAACTGTCCCAATACATTATTACATGTCCAATTAAAATAGTACAAATACCTGGGGCATACCTCGAGGGAGCAAAAGCTCACACAACACAACTAACTCTACTGCTGGTGGTACAAGTCTACCACAACACCTCCGCAAGCCACACAAATGGCAAGCCCTGAAAAGAGCTGTAGGGGAGTGAGCCTCAACAAGTCATAGGCTCAGTAGGGACCACCCAAAACAACATACAACATGAAGAACCTCAACCCCAGAGGGTCTCACTGGCAACGCCGATAGCCAAACCATGTCATGCTCACAAAAATACACGATTAACAATAATTAAATATAATTTTATCAGCTAATACAAATCTCAAAAGAGAAGAGGAACAACAGGACTAGCACAACACCACTAGTCTGCTAAACAACTGTAATGCCTAGGCCATAAGCCTCACAGGCAAATCATTACAACAACTGGTCACTGAAGCTACAAGCTTCACAAGCAACCTACCACGTAGGGTAACAGGACTAGCATCAGCTAACCAATCCACCTCACACCAACACCTCACACCAAAACATAATCGGAAACTTATCCAAAGATGAGTAAAAGCACAACACGTGGAAGGTGACTCCACAGACCTCCACTGAACACAAGTCCACCTCAACACCTGAAGGGACTGGAACACAAAGTATCACAACAAAAAACTACTCACAAAGGGTACAGGTACCTACTAGCACAAGGTACCACCACGGATCCACAACCAGTATCGTGCCACCACCAGGGCACACCACAACGGGTAAAACCTCAACCAACCTGTCACACACACAAGCCACAACTAGTGACAAAGCACGAGTCGGAAAGCACGACGCCACTATTCAGGAACGGACTACTGGTTCATGACGCCAGTATCCAACTAGAACAACACAACACAGGAACTACCTCTCAGTCTCGCAGTCACGGACATAAGGTCCAACTACCGCTCCACAACCACAAGCCAAAGAACAGTGGAGACCAACCAACCCACACCTGCAAGTCACACACCCCGCAGGCCCATGCCTGGCACCTTTAGGGACTCTGGTCCAAGCTCCCTAAAGTGAGGTATTGGAAACACAGGACTAGCTAGGGACCAATATGTCTACTAGTGTCCGTACCCCAACCACGAGCGCGCTACAAGCGACTGCACACCCACAAACACAAGTCGCTGCCCTCAATCATCTTTTCCTCAGCCGGACGTACTACTCAAACATAGGAGTGTGGGTGTCCAGGACAGACGACACAGACCTCGACAGTACCGAGTACCGGGACAAGCCCGAGCACACACACAGCATATATATATATATATATATATATATATATGCTGTATTACAAACCACGGTACAAATGTGAAGAATAGCTTGTCCTGGTCACCCTGTGACCCACAAGTAACCTACACAGACACATTCACGAACCACGTTAAACTATAGTAACCAAGCCTGTCATAGTCATATCATGACCCCATTGCCACCCTTAAACCTAATACACAGCAACCAATAACCGCGTCACACAGTAACAACCCTCTTTATATCGGTACGGTTCCACCAACCCACGTCGATATAGAAAGCATCGCCACAGTGGGACATTTACCCAACACTAGTACGATAGGATGAAACATACACAAATATAAGTATATCACATGACAGCGGAATTTAAAGAACTGAAAAGAAATCTTATTCCATCATCCACATTCTATTCACAGTCCGTATAAAAGAAAAAAGAACTAACTTTTCATAACTGAAATAAAATAAATACATTGTCCATATGAGACTACGCAGAGTCTTTATTACATACTATGAAGTGAGGAAAAGTACAATGCTAAATCCACAACAAGCTCTACTCTCGCTCCGAGTCGCTCCTAACGATCTCCTCGGAAGAAAGTAGAAACGTTTGCACCTGTACGCCGAAGCAAGAATGAGTTCCAAAGAACTCAACAAGTAACACCAAGCACACTAAACATACATGTATCAAGTAATCGCCATCTCCTTATGCTACACTATTAACACATAATGCATGAGATGGACAGTTTATTCAAATAGAGACCTATGCATAATTTCTACGCATATTACACATGGAATTCCATTTTTATACAAAATAACCTAATCCTATCACATGCTTTCTACACACTTTCAACATGCTAAACTGATTTCATTCAACCATTCATATGCTAAATGTTGATCATTTTACACATAATTTACACATATCATAACGACTAATTAACATGAATTCTAAAATAAATTCTCACATAGATAACACATTTACATTAGTGAAAAGCTCGATGTTTTGCTACTATTATGTCACATTCACAAGAAATTTATCCTTTTTGCATGTTTCATAAGAATTTCATGAACACATATTCACTTACACAGGTTCACAATTTTCACATTTCTTTCACTTAAACACATTTTCACTTTTCTTAATGCCGTGACACATAGCCCAAACCACTTTAGAAGGACACACACTAATCACATCACATATCTATCACTAGGCATTCCAGTGATAAATCTTAGTTACTGCGCAGAACGGGGAGAAGCACTCTCCACCCTAACCAGCGATACTTGTTCGCCTCCAGGATTTAATCCCAATGCCCATGGGACATCACACACTTTGAACTTTCTCGTGGGGACTTTACCACAGTACAGTTCCACAGCCCTCTAAGGTAGCAGTGTCACCCATTGGCACATTTATACTTTTCTCAAATTTCAACATACATCTAAATGCACAATTTTTACACATTCATCTCATGCTCGCACATTTACATTCTTCAATATTACCTAGCATGGTACTACTGTCTTCAGTATTAATCAAATTTTACAACAATTCTAATCATGCTGAAATTTACAGAATTTAACACTAATCATATTAACATGCATTATTTGTTAATATCTAACATAAAACAATTATATATAGCTATTCTCATCAGTTTAGTACAGAAATTTAACTAGAAATTCATCACAGTATAACCATCATGCATACCAGGATTTACATTTTCTGAATCACGCATAATTTCTGAAAATTCTAACAGTGATGTTATCAAATGTAAAAATAGTCAAACTGACATGAATTTTCATTGTTTGGACCCACAACATAATATATACATGAATACTGATAGTACTAATTATATGTCAATTTATAGGAATTTAAAAATTTCGCACGAATTATTAACTTTTCTACATTGAGTAGACATATTCACTATTTTTCGGTTCAAAAAATTTAATAAACTATACAGATATTATAAATTTCTAAAATTTTAATCATGCATTAGACCTCATAACAGTGTACAGAAATTTCATGGCAGTTAAATTCTATACATATTTCACAAACGAGATTTTTCAAGATTAAAATTCTGTCGGTCGACATTCAAAGAATTCTAATAATTAAGGCAAATTACAAAAATTCACAATAACTCACAGTACACACAAATATGTATATTACATATTATATGAAATTTACTGTATATCCTCATGCGGAAAATCTCGAAAGTTAGCTTATAGAAGGGCAGACCTGCACACTGTTGCAGTCTGAAGAACTTGACGGCATGGGGTAGCCGTCTATATGTTAACGCAATATATGATGCCGCCAACGCATGATATTAGCGGCAAGGGATCCTTCCGTTAATATCCTGTCTGCATAAACACAGACTGAACGCTAACAAATCACTTGAATGGGGGGTTCCAGGACACGAGAAAATCCGTAAAAATTCCTGGGACATACTAGACACATGTAGGGTTATGTGAGTGGGGTACTTGCCTCTTGTAAAATCCACAAGTGACGATTCAAGCCGGAGAAGCCCTCCTCGGCCTGTGCCAAAGAGCCTTCAAATCCCTCCTTATTCGGGTTCTCTGTTGATCTTCACTGCACACCAGCGTGGGGAAGTCGTTCCCGGATGTTCAGAGTTGTCACCAGTCGATGCAGATCACCGGATGAAGCCTCTCGAAGTCGGATTTATCATATTCAAGTTGGGGTTTTCGCATAGAAGAGCTAGGTTTTTTGACCCAAGAGTCAAAAGGATGGATCTGGCCGACAACTGGGTAATATAAAGGGTTGGGGGCCGGACATGCTAAAGGGCTAAGTCTTAGAGCCGTTGGGGACAGTTTCTAAAACAAATAGCGAAATTTCCGGAGGCGTTTCCGGATCTGGAAACGTAACTGGTCTGGGATATTGGCGTCCATATCTATGGTCGCCTATCCAAAGTGGGCGTCCATTGATATTGCCGCCTAATCCTAGTCAACGTCAGCCGATGTTGACGCCGACTGGCCGACAAAATTTCACTTAACATATGTAGAATCTATAACACCACACACACACACACACACACACACACACACACACACACACATACATATATATATATATATATATACTGTATAAATCTGTACATTACAATAATACTAATTCATACAATTCGTATAAATAAATACTATGCACAATAATCTATACATCAATAGTATACTCTTATATGTATACATATATTTTAAGCAAGCAAGATAAAATCAAGGGTTTACACCCTCTCCCCCTTAAAGAAACTTCGTCCTCGAAGTTAGACTGACACTACTCAAACAACTGAGGATACTTCTTTTCATTGCATCCTCAAGCTCCCAAGTAGCCTCCTCTCGCGAGAAGTTACGCCATAAGACCTTTACTGACGCAATGCTCTTGTTTCGGAGATGTTGACCTTCCGATCAAGAATAGCTATGGTTGCTCTACATAAGAAAGATCTGGCTGGATCTCCACTGGCTCATGGCTAATAACATGAGACGGATCTCTGACATACTTCCTGAGCATAGATACGTGAAAAAAGGATGAACGCTAGCCAATGCTGGAGGTAAAGCTAGCTCATATGCCACGTTGCCCAATCGTCGGAGAATCTCATACGGGCCAATGAATCTAGGGCTCAACTTACTATGCCTGCCAAATCTAACTACACCACGCGTAGGCGAAATCTTCAAAAAGACATGCTCACCTACCTCGAATTCCAAATCCTTCCTCCTGTTGTCGGCATAACTCTTCTGTCTATCCTGTGCCGCAACAAGCCTCTTCCTAATAAGCTGGACCTTATCCGAAGTCTCCTGAACTAACTCCGGACCGATCAACTGCCTATCACCGGTCTCCTCCCAACAAAAGGAGATCTGCAAGGCCTACCATACAAAGCCTCAAATGGAGCCATGCCAATGCTCGCATGAAAGCTGTTGTTATATGCGAACTCCACTAGAGGTAAATGGCGCTCCCAATCATCCTTCCAATCCAGCACACAAGCCCTCAACATATCCTCAAGCGTCTGGATAGTCCTCTCGGACTGTCCATCTATCTGGGGATGAAATGCCGAACTGAGCTTCAGCTCCGAACCAATCCAGCACAGATATCCTCAATCTGCAAGGCCTACCATACAAAGCCTCAAATGGAGCCATGCCAATGCTCGTATGAAAGCTGTTGTATATGCGAACTCCACTAGAGGTAAATGGCGCTCCCAATCATCCTTCCAATCCAGCACAGCCTCAATATCCTCAAGCGTCTGGATAGTCCTCTCGACTGTCCATCTGTGGGATGAAATGCCGAACTGAGCTTCAGCTCCGAACCTAACGCATCCTGAAGACCCTTCCATAGCCTTGAAGTAAATCTCGGATCTCGATCCGAAATGATAGACTTCGGTACCCCATGCAATCTAATAATACTACTAACATACAGTCTAGCTAAACTCTCTACTGACTGCTTCTTCTTCATAGGCAAGAAATGCGCAGTCTTCGAGAATCGATCTACCACTACCCAAATCGAGTCATTACCTCGTCTAGATCGAGGCAAACCCGTAACAAAATCCATAGTGACAGCTTCCCACTTCCAAACTGGGATCTCCATCTTCTGCATAAGACCAGATGGTCGCTGCCGCTCGGCCTTCACTTGCTGGCATACTAGACATCTAGACACAAACTCAGCTACATCCTTCTTCATGCCAGACCACCAAAACGATCTCTTTAAATCCTGGTACATCTTAGTGTTACCCGGATGAATAGAGAACCTAGATCTATGAGCTTCTGCTAAAACATGCTCACGAATATCTACAATGTCTGGAACACAGACACGATGATGGAATCTAATCACACCATCCTCATCACGAGCAATACCCGCTTTGCCCACTAACTCTTGGAGTCTAGGGTCGGCTTTCTGATGCTCGATCACCTCATCCAACACCGATGACCTAATGGACAGCTGAGCCACAAAAGCTCGGCACAATGATGGCTCCAACTCGGTCATCGCACACGCTGCATCCTCCAACATCTTCCAGTCCTGCTGGAGAGACGACCTCTTTCTACTAAGGGCATCTGCTACGACATTCGCCTTTCCAGGATGATACTGGAGGTCGAAGTCATAGTCCTTCAGGAACTCAATCCATCTTCTCTGCCTAAGGTTTAATTCTTTTGGGAGAAAAGATACTTTAGGCTCTTGTGATCAGTGAACACCTCAAATCTGACACCATAAAGATAGTGCCTCCAGATTTTCAGTGCATGAACCACTGCCGCAAGCTCAAGATCATGAGTCGGATAGTTTCGCTCATGCTCCTTCAATTGCCTCGAAGCATATGCTACCACCCTTCCTTGCTGCATCAACACACAGCCAAGGCCAATCCGAGATGCATCCGTGTAGATAGCAAAATCCTCTACACCGCTCGGTAGAACTAACACAGGAGCCGATGTGAGTTTAGTCTTCAATAATTGAAAACTACTCTCACACTCCTCGGACCAGACAAACTTCACTCCCTTCCTGGTCAGCTGAGTCAATGGAGCGGCGATGGATGAAAATCCCTCAATAAAACGCCGATAATAACCCGCCAAACCAAGAAAACTCCGAATCTCCGAAGGAGTCTTGGGACTCTCCCAATCCATAACAGCTTGGACTTTCGCTGGATCCACTGCTACACCAGCACCGGAGATAACATGCCCAAGGAAATGAACCTCGCGCATCCAAAATCGCACTTGCTGAATTTTGCATACAGCTTGTGCTCACGGAGAACCTCTAACACTATCCTCAAATGCTGACGATGTGTGGCCTCATCCGGAGAGTAGACCAGCACGTCATCAATGAAGACTACAACAAAACTATCTAGATATGGTCTAAACACCCTGTTCATGAGATCCATGAACGCTGCAGGGGCGTTGGTTAGACCAAACGGAAGGACCAAAACTCATAATGTCCATAACGGGTTCTAAATGCCGTCTTGGACACATCCTCACTCCTAATCCTCAACTGATGATAGCCAGAACGCAAATCAATCTTAGAAAAGACCGATGCATTCTGGAGCTGGTCAAACAAATCATCAATCCGAGGTAAGGGATACCTGTTCTTCACCGTCACTTGGTTTAGCTTTCTATAATCAATGCATAACCGAAGTGACCCATCCTTCTTCTTCACGAATAAGACAGGTGCGCCCCAAGGGGAAACGCTAGGGCGAATAAATCCCTTATCTAACAAATCCTGCAACTGCCTCCTTAACTCAGCTAATTCCGCAGGTGCCATCCGATAAGGTGCCTTCGAGATAGGAGAGATGCCTGGAAGCAACTCTAGAGTGAACTCTATCTCTCTAGCCGGTGGCAATCCAGATAAATCATCAGGAAAGACATCTGGAAAATCCTGCACTACATCTATCTCTGCAAGAGTAAGTGACTCATCAGCCTTGGGTATTAAAACCACGCTGGCAAGAAAAGCGTCACAACCCTTGTTCACCATTCTCATTGCCCTCATGGCCGAGATGACAAACTTTCCTGCTAAGTTCCTCGGCAAAGGATGAGAAAATTCATCCTCACCAGGAATGCGGAAAACAATCTTCTTCCCACGACAATCTACCAATGCATAGTGCTCCTCTAGCCAATCCAGACCAAGAATAGCATCATAGTCCTTCATCTTAAGCAAGAAGAAACACCCTTCTAGGACTCTATCCTCAATGCACACCGGTAAAGACGGAATACACTTCCTAGTCGATACCGTACCCGCAGGTGTATGCACAGACAAAGGGACTTCTAAATCCTCAGACTCTAATCCTGACTCTAAAGCTAACTGCCTAGCAAAACGCTCGGAAATGAACGAGTGAGTAGCACCCGTATCGAACAAAACCCGAGCATGCACACCTAAGAACAAAACCGTACCTTCGGTGATATGATCTGCCTGCTCGGACTCCTCACGAGCTAAAGCAAACACTCGAGCTGGGGCTCGAGGTCTCCCTGGTCGTCCTGTCGCTGGCGCTGCTGCTGCTGCTACTGGGGCTGGTCCACGCTGGGCTCCCTGCTGAAGCCTCGGGCAATCCTTGATCTTATGGTCACTGCTCCCGCACTTCAAGCACTTCCCTGCTACCAGCCAACACTCCGTACCGCCATGTGCCCTCCCGCAATGAGGACACTCCTTCTTACTACTAGGGGAACGTTGAGAAGATACCTGACCACTGCCTGATGCCACAGGACGCTGCGGTGACTGGAAAGTCGCCTTCTTCCTCTCCTGCCTCTGGAAAGGAGCTGCTGGCCTCTTTTGAGAAGCCTTCTTCTCCTCCAGATACTGCTCCATCTCTCCCTCCTGCCGACACGCCGCGCTGAGCGCCTGCTCGAGAGTACGATGGTCGAAAGCCACCAACCTCGTCCTCAGCGATGGTTTCAGACCCATCACGAATTTCTTCGCCTTCCTGCGCTCATCAGCTACAATATGAGGGGCGTACTTTGATAGCTCGGCAAACCTGGCCTCGTACTCCAGCACAGTCATGGAGCCTTGAGTTAACGAGAGGAACTCCTGCTCCATCTTGTCCTGGATGTGCTCCGGAACAAACTTGGCTCGGAAAAGCCTCACGAACTCATCCCAACCAACCTCCACAGCACCATCCTCGAACCGAGTACGTAACAACGAGGACCACCACACGTCGGCTCGCTCCTGCCAAAACCATCCATGAGAACTAACCAACATAATCTATACTTAAAGTAATAACCACTAGATTAAATTACACATACTGTAGCATATAGGTGGCTAAAGTGACCTTGTCGTCCTCAGCGCACCTAATGGCCCGGAAGATCTTCTCAATCTCCCTCATCCAGCTCTCAGCTAATAATGGATCGCTCTCCCCCTTAAAAGAGGGTGGCGACATCCTCTTGAACCTTTCCATGATGGAGGGTCCACCATGGTCAGCCTGGGGAACTGGTACCTGAGCCTGCTACAACAAGCAACATAATTAACACATATAACATAACAATCATGCATTTAATAATACAGACTACTTTATCTTATTATTCTAACCTGAGCCTCCAACTGAGCCTGGAGTGCAGCCTGAGTGTGGGCCTGCGTTTGCATGGCCTGCACCAAACCCTGCATGAACACTCCATAGTCTACTGGTGGCGGTGGGGGAAGTACAGGACCCTGGGGTGCAGGGGCCTGCTGCTCACCCTGATCCTCACGCCGAGGCTCATCTCTCCTCTGCTCGCCATCACGAGCAGGAACACCACGCCTACCACGCGAAGCCATATCCTGCAAAACGGATTAATCACCATTTAGAACTAAACTATCTAATTTCTAACTAATTACTTATCTATGTGGACAATCTACACAGACTTAGTATACAATGAAGATGATGGTATATGCATATTTATGTACAATTTCAGCCTGACGCTCTGATACCAATCTCTGTAACGACCCTCTTTATATCGGTACGGTTCCACCAACCCACGTCGATATAGAAAGCATCGCCACAGTGGGACATTTACCCAACACTAGTACGATAGGCTGAAACATACACAAATATAAGTATATCACATGACAGCGGAATTTAAAGAACTGAAAAAAAATCTTATTCCATCATCCACATTCTATTCACAGTCCGTATAGAAGAAAAAGAACTAACTTTTCATAACTGAAATAAAATAAATACATTGTCCACATGAGACTACGCAGAGTCTTTATTACATACTATGAAGTAAGGAAAAGTACAATGCTAAATCCACAACAAGCTCTCCTACTCTCGCTCCGAGTCGCTCCTAACGATCTCCTCGGAAGAAGTAGAAACGTCTGCACCTGTACGCCGAAGCAAGAATGAGTTCAAAAGAACTCAACAAGTAACACCAAGCACACTAAACATACATGTATCAAGTAATCCCATCTCCTTATGCTACACCATTAACACATAATGCATGATGGACAGTTTATTCAAATAGAGACCTATGCATAATTTCTACGCATATTACACATGGAATTCTGTTTTATACAAAATAACCTAATCCTATCACATGCTTTCTACACACTTTCAACATGCTAAACTGATTTCATTCAACCATTCATATGCTAAATGTTGATCATTTTACACATAATTTTACACATATCATAACGACTAATTTAACATGAATTCTAAAATAAATTCTCACATAGATAACACATTTACATTAGTGAAAAGCTCGCTGTTTTGCTACTATTATGTCACATTCACAAGAAATTTATCCTTTTTGCATGTTTTCATAAGAATTTCATGAACACATATTCACTTACACAGGTTCACAATTTACACATTTCTTTTCACTTAAACACATTTTCACTTTTCTTAATGCCGTGACACATAGCCCAAACCACTTTAGAAGGACACACACTAATCACATCACATATCTATCACCTAGGCATTCCAGTGATAAATCTTAGTTACTGCGCAGAACCGGGAGAAGCACTCTCCACCCTAACCAGCGATACTTGTTCGCCTCCAGGATTTAATCCCAATGCCCATGGGACATCACACACTTTGAACTTTCCGTGGGGACTTTACCACAGTACAGTTCCACAGCCCTCTAAGGTAGCAGTGTCACCCATTGGCACATTTATACTTTTTCTCAATTTCAACATACATCTAAATGCACAATTTTTACACATTCATCTCATGCTCGCACATTTACATTCTTCAGTATTACCTAGCATGGTACTACTGTCTTCAGTATTAATCAAGTTTTACAACAATTCTAATCATGCTGAAATTTACAGAATTTAACACTAATCATATTAACATGCATTATTTGTTAATATCTAACATAAAACAATTATATATAGCTATTGTCATCAGTTCAGTACAGAAATTTAACCAAAAATCATCACAGTAACCATCATGCATACCAAGATTTACATTTTTCTGAATCACACATAATTTCTGAAAATTCTAACAGTGGTGTCATCAAATGTAAAAATAGTCAAACTGACATGAATTTTCATTGTTTGGACCCACAACTTAATATATACATGAATACTGACAGTACTAATTATATGTCAATTTATAGGAATTTAAAAAATTTCGCACGATTATTAACTTTTCTACATTGAGCAGACATATTCACTATTTTTTGGTTCAAAAATTTAATAAACTATACAGATATTATAAATTTCTAAAATTTTTATATCATCCATTAGACCTCATAAGCAGTGTACAACAATTTCATGGCAGTTAAATTCTATACATATTTCACAAACGAGATTTTTCAAGATTAAAATTCTGTCGGTCGGACATTCAAAGAATTCTAATAATTAAGGCAAATTACAAAAATTCACAATAACTCACAGTACACACAAATATGTATATTTACATATTATATGAAATTTACTGTATATCCTCATGCGGAAAATCTCGAAAGTTAGCTTATAGAAGGACAGACCTGCACACTGTTGCAGTCTGAAGAACTTGACGGCATGGGGTAGCCGTCTATATGTTAACGGCAATATATGATGCCGCCAACGCATGATATTAGCGGCAAGGGATCCTGCCGTTAATATCGTTTGCATAAACACAGACTGAATGTTAACAAATCACTTGAATGGGGGGTTCCAGGACACGAGAAAAATCTGTAAAATTCCTGGGACGTACTAGACACATGTAGGGTTAATGTGAGTGGGGTACTTGCCTCTTGTAAAATCCACAAGTGACGATTCAAGCCGGAGAAGCCCTCCTCGGCCTGTGCCAAAGAGCCTTCAAATCCCTCCTTATTCGGGTTCACTGTTGATCTTCACTGCACACCAGCGTGGGGAAGTCGTTCCCGGATGTTCAGAGTTGTCACCAGTCGATGCAGATCACCGGATGAAGCCTCCCGAAGTCGGATTTCTCAAATTCAAGTTGGGGTTTTTGCATAGAAGAGCTAGGTTTTTGACCCAAGAGTCAAAAGGATGGATCTGGCCGAAAACTAGGTAATATAAAGGGTTGGGGGCCGGACATGCTAAGGGCTAAGTCTTAGAGCCGTTGGGGACGGTTTCTAAAACAAATAGCGAAATTTCCAGAGGCGTTTCCGGATCTGGAAACGTAACTGGTCTGGGATATTGGCGTCCATATCTATGGTCGCCTATCCAAAGTGGGCGTCCATCGATATTGCCGCCTAATGCTAGTCAACGTCAGCCGATGTTGACGCCGACTGGCCGACAAAATTTCACTTAAAATATGTAGAATCTATAAACACCACACACATAATAAATAAATAAATAAATAAATAAATAAATATATATATATATATATATATATATATATATACTTGTGTACAATCTGTACATTACAATAATACTAATTCATACAATTCGTATAAATAAATACTATGCACAATAATCGACACGCTTCTTGAGTGCTACAAGTGCCTATGCACCGTCTATGCACAACCAACCACGATAATCGGATAATTATGCCAACATGCACAATATAAAGCCTCTCAGATCTGTAATGCGACAGGGTCCATGGTCGCCATCAGAATGCGGCCTCTCGACATGACGCGTTCAAGAACCTGAACGTGAAGGGTCGACCTGTCGCGTTCAGAATGCGACAGGGGGCTCCGTCGCCATCACTGGCAAAAACCCTAATCCGGAAACCCTTCTCCGGAATTTCCATGCAAACCACCCTAAACGATAATCCAATCCGGTTTTCATGCTTATTTCTTTGCCTAAACATGGTATCTACTATTTATAAAGCATTAAACAAACTAAACATGCACCACACGCAATCCACACAACAAAACATGGTTGAATCTCCCTACCTTTGTGAAGAACGTGAAAACCGGTAATCACTCGGCGTTTTCCCCGCCCCACGCCATGTCCTCGCGGCGAGAACATGCCAATAGCACCGCCAAGCCATCGAATAGCCCAGCAAAACCCCGCAGCAAGCTCCCCTGGCCGAGCAGAGCGCACTGCAGCTCTGTTTGGCCAAACTTACTTAAAAACGCACAGCGGTTAAGAATGCAATGTACCCCTCCGTCGCGACCTAAACGCGATGGAGTAGGGCGTTGCCTTCACAAGGTCAACGTCAGCATGCCACCCCAGCGTGCGACACGCGGTGAGCATGCAGACGACAACCCAAAACAGCGGCAACAGGAACACAACCACCAGAGCCATCGCGTTCAGAACGCGACGCAGAACCTTGTCAGGTTCACAGGCAGAAAACCTGTGAGCACTTTGGGCCCAATCTGCCTGTAACGACCCACTTTCACCCAGTACGGTTATACCAACCCACATCGGATGAGAGTAAGCCGCTACAGGGGAGAAAACCCCAACAATATACAATGAGCTGAGATATACACGAATAGAAGTGAATAAAGCAACGGAAATTGATAACTCTTATTCCATCAACATTTTTAAATCGACATACCACAGTCTATATAGTCCATGAAATAAATAACATAATCATAAACATCCACATAGCTAGTCTTCCAATTACAATAATACTAAAGTTCGAATTACACATTTCATCACCTACTAGCAAATGGTATACAAGTCTTCAATCTAATCTTCACGTTCCTTGTTGGATCTTGCCACGTTCTCAACTTCTAAATCTCCTGAAATGTTAAGCAAGGGTGAGTCTACACAATAGACTCAGTAAGCAACTTAAAAATCACAAACCATACACTTATCACACATGCTTTCTAACAATTTAACATTTTACTAACTTACTGGAATTTATCATTTAATCTCCTATATGTTCACGCTATAATATAAGGATTAAACATGAAATCTTTTAAACAAAACTATACTAACACATGTAAAACAACGGTCTAAACATAGGTACTTATGCTTTCATTTTCTATGATTTCACTTAATACTAACACATGACATCTTTTCAATTTATAACATGATACTAACACATGTTTATCATATAATTATTATCACACTAACAATTTACAAAATCCTACACATGGTACTAAATAAAATGTAATGTTCATCATTTAACGTGGATCATATTAACACATATATTTATCTTTTTCATGACATGTAGCATGTGGATACCACTTATGAAACAAAGCATTTATACAAAATCATGTAGCCAATGTTATGTAGTATGTAAACAAATTTAAGTAATTCTTTAACCTACATTATGCAACATTCAATTAATCATCATGTAGCAAGTGATCATTTAAACATGCAATGAATATTACACATAGTAATTGACATGTAGTTCATATGGCATATAATCATGTAGCATGTACACATGTAGCATGTAGTCATATAGCATATACCGTGTAGTCATGTAGCATTTAACATATAGTCATGTAGTCATTTAACATTTAGTTGCCAAGACATAGCCCGCACTATATCACCTAGGTAAAATAATGATGAAGTCATGGTATTTGCGCAAAACCGGGAAAAGCCCTTCCCACCTTTCCAGTAGAACTTGTCTACCTCCAGGATTTCAATCCGTTGCCCACGGATTCATTTAGTCATTTCATATAGTTGAACCATTACCATAGGGGCATCCATGGTGTAGTTCCTTGTAGGAATCTCTATAGTAGCAATGTCTTATTGGCCAATTGGGAATGCAATACATATATATATATATATATATATATACTCATGCAATGATGAAACTATCACATGTACTAATATTTTCATATAGCTATATCATGCTCTTTTTGTGTATTCATGCATGATTATTAAGATGACAATACCATATCGCCTACCATATTTTCTCAGTTCTGAAATCAAATCCTACTGTGATACAGCAATCTATCATGATACTACTTTTATCCAATTTAACATGCATATACATTATCATGTCCATTGATTTCTATGCATTTATCATTCAAAAAATCATAGCAATATGTGGAGAGCTCAGAATAATGTGAAAATTTAACCACAAGATGAATATAGTATAAGGGACATATCTGTAATTTATCAAAATTTTGAAGTAGTAAAACTATTTTTAATTTTACACATAGATTTCAGGTAAATTGGCAAGATATTTCAATTTGAACATGGTAGACAGTAAATAATTCATTCTCATAGATATAAAACATGCACACCATGGTACTACTTCATCAAAATTTTTGAAAATAATAACAATCAACATGCATACTTATTCTATCATATCATGGTGTAAAAGCATTCTGAAAGAACGTTATATGATCAGTGTTCCTTTGTTGGACGGGTTCTCTCTCTAGTTTCTAGAGAGAAGCTCTGGGGTTCTGGATCATGGTTTCCACTGGGGGCTGGCCGCCGACCAGTGGCTGGCAGTTTTCCGCTGCTGAGTCTTATGGCGTCCTTGGCAAATGGTGGGGCTGCCTTGGCAGGTGTGGATGGTGGGGCGTCTTCTTCAAGAAGACGATCCTATGATCAGATCATTGTGGATTCCAAGCCACCTCTATCTGTGTCGATAGGAATCAAGCCACCTGGTTTCACTAATTCTGGAGAGCCGGCATTGTTCTTCTCTAGGGAAGAGGTTGGTAAATCTATTCTAACTCTAAACCAGGCTGTTATTGTTAGGTGTGCTTATGGAAGGAGTTCGATTCCAGACTTCAAAAGCTGTCTTTCTAAAGGTTAGAACTTCGGGAGGATTTCATTGTTAGTGTTTTAAATCATAGACATTTGTTGTTTAGGTTTGAGAATAAGGAGGATTTTCTTAAGGTCATAGTGCACATGAGTCTTTATATTAAAGGTCTCTTATATAGGTTTTTTAAGTGGGAGGCACAGTTTGATTTCAATGCAGATCTGACTATCATGCCAATCTGGGTAGGCTTCCCCTTGCTTCTTGTTAACTACTACTATTCAGACTTTTTAAGGTCTATTGCTGGAAATCTTGGTCAAGTGTTGAGGATATATGAGCATACTTCTGCTCTTACCCAGACTCAGGAAGCATTCGTCTGTGTTGAACTGGATGTTGCAAAGGTAAGACCGGGGAGGATATGGATTGGATGTGGGCAAGAGGGTTTCTGGAAAAAAATAAATTACTATAAAGTTCCTGCCACATGTAGTTGCTATCATAAGCTAGGTCATGCAGAGTCTGAGTGCAAGAAGAAGACGAAGGATGGGGTTGTTATGGAGATTCCTCAGAGAAAGAATAATGATCAGGAAAGGAAGATAGTAGTAACTGAACCTGCTAGACAATCTTGGCATCAGAAGGAGGGTTGTGTGATCAATAAAGAAGTGCCATATGCAAATAATTCTGATTAGATAAAGGTTAGTGTATGCTTGGTTGAAGATCCAGAAGTCACTCCATCGGGATTATGCAACGGCGATTCACAATCTAAGAAGGCTCAGGAGTTCGATTCCAAGAAAGTTGATAATGCTGACGACCTAGCTCGTGATGACATTCGCTCTGTGTATACTACCAACTCTGTTGATTCGACACATCGTCTTCCTATTCCTCCGGTAGGGGAGGTTCAGGTTGCCGCCGATGACAGGGTGGAGCTGCCGGTTGCGTCGCCTACTCCTGCCACTCTTAGCCCCAAAATCTTCGGCCTTATTCCAGGCAATGATGGGAGCCCGCAGCCACCATCTACAGAGCTTGCCACTAGTGGTCACTGGTTGAAAATCCAACGCGAGATCCCACCGGCTGTAGTGGAAGGTTTTAACGCTGGCGGTGCCCACACATTGGCGCCTTCATTGCCATGTATTGATATCCCAGTTTCTCCGGGCAAGAATCTTTTACACAGTGGAAATTCCTTGAATCCAACAACAGCATGTAGCCCTTTGCTGGCTACAAGGTCCCACGTTGCTATTTCTTTGCCCGCAACTGCTGAAGATGATGGGCCTCCTCTGGGCCCAACCACGGTGGCGACAACTGTGCATGAGGAAGCTTACACCTGTGAGGAGGTTAGAAATCAACATGAATTGCATGTAGAGAATGAAGTGCAAGTGGAGAAAAAATCCTTCTAGGATTCATGTTGTTGCGGTTCCCATTACAGCACAAGAACTTACTGCCATGACATTTGCTTAGGTGGTGCGTCAGTCTCCAGCCACCCCGATGAAGTCAACTACTAGAGAGAATTCCAACCCCCCTTCGAATGGATCGTCCTCTGGACGTCGAATCTCTCGCCCAAATCGCAAAGGGGGTGTCAGGATTTGTTTACCGCTCCCCCGTGAACGCTCTCCTACCCCTGTGGGTCAGATAGATGCTATTAATATGCCAGTTCAAGCACCCAATTTAGATCTGCAGATGAATCTTTCTTCCGTTGCCGATCTTGCTAAAGCTGAGAATATTTTCATACCCTATTTTAGATTTGATCAAGAGACATCTAAAATGGAATCGGATAAAGAAGACATGGAGCGCTGTTCACGACGACCGGGCTTACGCCCTCGGGCTGTTCTTCGACGACCCATTCTTGGGATAGATCATCCATGGAGTTTTAGTTACATTTTATTTTGGTCATGATCTGTATTTGGGTATGCCACTGGTTGTCAGTATCTTTGTTCATTAATAGAATAATTCGGCCATCCTTGTGTAGACGCGAGATTTGGCCCATCTCCCGCAAGGCTATTTGACCCATTAAGCCTCGTTTGACCATGTGTTGACCAACCTCGGATCCCATGTAGACGGCATCATCGATGGCCGTCGACTACAGGTTGGCGGCAATCTCCCTGGACGCTGACCAAAGTTGGCGTCCACCTCGATGGACGTCTGCATGAGGTTGGCGGCCTGATCCTTGGACGTCAAGAGGGTTTACCAGGTCTGCACAACTAACCCGAGATTCCAGCCCACTTGCCCCTTGTCTCGGCCATGCAACGCACATAGCCGTTCCCAACGGGTATATGGGCCATCTAGGCACCCTCTTGACCCATTAAAAATCCTACATGGCCTCTACCCATTGGTTGGAGCATTTACACAAGGATTGCCACATGTGTAAGTGTGTTTCTTCACACTTAGCATCCTAGGCACCCCAACCCCGAGCTCCTCTACCTATTTAATACCCCCTTGAGCCCTTTGAACCAAAGAGAGAGGCTGGACGTCCTTATGCTGAAGCTTTGAGAGAGGAGAGAGAAAATCTCACCCTACCTTCCACCACTCATCCTCTTCACTCTCTCCACATTCGGGACATCTAGAAGGGTTGCATTGGAGCTGGAGGAGCCCTACAAGGAGCCAACAACGCCAAAAACGAGGATCTACACCCTCTCCTCTCTCTCTTCTCTTACTTGTTTTGTAGCTAACTTGCATGTTCCACACACTTTCCCACACATCCTAGGCACGTAGGTCACCCTCCTACACACCTAGAAAGGGGTTTCCCAACCAAAAACGGAGGGAAGAAGGGTGGTCATAGCATTTGGCCACCCCTCTTCTCAAGTCCGCAACCGGTACGGGACCTTCCTTTTGGGTCTTTCTTATTTCATTTTGAGCATTTACTACACTCCCTAGAGTCTAATAGAGTCTTTGTTTTGGCAGGAACAACCCGCAGAAGACTACGGGGCTCTTCTCTTTTGGCCAGCCGAAGGAGGAGAAGTTGAAGTCCCACCATCACCCGCAACGTGAGGCCACATCACCGACGTGATCACAGAAACTCCTTGGGCACAGGTAAGGCCCTGGCGATCACCAAATCTCCTTTGCTTCGCTTGTTTGCTTCGTTTTCCTTTCAGTCAATTCAGTCAACCAGAGGGTCAACGTGGTCAACCGGCGACTCCTACATCGCCAACGAGAGCCCGGCGGCTTCCGCGAGCGTCCGAGGGATCCGGTGACGGAGCGAAAACGAACCGTCCACAGTTCTCTTCTGGCGATCACGGTGGGACAAGCTTCTGCCACTGTGGTTTTACTGCGGCCAGGTAGACGGCAGGAGCTATTGCCGCCTATCCAGGTAAACGTCCAGAGTTCCTGCCGTTTAGTGTCTTTTCGCGTCCATAGTCATTGACGTTTATCCTATGTCTGCGTCCGTCGATCATGCCGTCTATCTCTGATCATGAACTGTGCGTCAACCTTCTGGACGTTTAGTTTCACAGAAGCATGCTTTTCTCTGTTGTTTTAATTGTTTTGTCTTGATTTTTGTTTCTGTTTGCTTGCTGCTTGCTACTAAACAGTCCACAGTCTCTGGGGGGTCATCTTCTCACCTCTTCTAGCCTCCCCTCACATTTCTAGGATCACCTTTCTTCGGTTTTTGACCTTTTACTCGGGGATTCCCTCTCGGGTAAATCGGGTTGACTCCGGAGAAAACTCTATAAGTCCCTAAATTCCGTGGATTCCCTCACGGTACGGGGCAGGAGAACCTCTACCCATCCTGTCTAGTTCACCTATTCACCGGGATTTGAGTGAAATTGGAGAGAACGGCCCTCAACTCAAATTAGTTTAACACATAACTTTGGCATTTAAAAGTCTTGGGGACGTTGCTTGATAACATTGATTTGGTAGAAATCTATATTTCTGCTTAAGACAGTGAAGTTAATCAACTTTAACCACTCTAAAATCCATAGGTTGTGTGCTAATGGACACTTGGTTGGATCCTGCTAATATGTCTAACAAACCGGCATTTGAATACGATGATAACATCAATGATGGGATTGTCGGTATGATAAACACCAATGTTCAACCTGAGGAGTCGGTTCAATCATCTTCCCAAGCCGACAATGGGGAAGTTAGCTTGAGGGTTAACCCTACTCACACCCAGGATGTCCAAGAAAATCCCGAGTTTTCTAAACTCATGTCCCGCTATTCGCCCGACGATATCATTTCCATGCTTTCCAAGCATACCATTCGGGCAGCGGCTTCTCCCTCCCCTCCGTCCCATTCTCCCTTCCATGCCTCCTCATCTAGGCCCGCTCCTAGGCCTCTCAACCCTTCTCGGACTCCTACATCCCCCATCCCTATCTCCACTCCTGTTCCTCCCACTCCTTTACCTACTTCTACCCCGACTCCTCCACCCATTCACCCATCTCATATCCAAACTACTCCTCCCACTCAATCCGAATCCCTGTCCCGGTCTGAGACGGAGGGTCTTATCCGGAAACTCTTGGCCGAATCTTTATCTCTTTCGAAGCCTCATTCACTGCAAAACTACTGCAAGCTCCCCAACGTTTACTTCCCTCCGGGTTTCAAGGCCCGAAATACCGCAAGTACGATGGGACTTCTGACCCCCAGTACCATCTAGCCGCTTCACTATGGATTCCCATCGGTGGCTGTACGATCGGGCCCTCTTAGTCCACCTCTTCCAACAATCGTTAGAAGGGGAGGCTTTGAGGTGGTTTACCTCTTTGCCCGCGTCGGATCTTGTCAACTTTGACATAGTCTCCGAACGCTTCATCTCCCATTTCTCTTATATGGCCACTCAAGTTCCTACACTCCCCGACTTGGTGGCGGAAAAGATGAAAGCGAACGAAGATTTTGTCACTTATGCCAACCGATGGAGGTCCATGGCCTCGAGAGCTGACATTCCCATCCCTGAGTCCCAAGCTATAATCTTGTTGGTAACCAACACCGCCCCTGTGCTTCGTTCCATTCTAATGCTAAGTGAGTTCCCTTCCTTCTCACATCTCTATAACCGAGCCAGGGTGATCGAAAATCAGATCAAGGACTCCTCTCTCCCACATTTCTTCGAAGGGAAGCCAAGGGCACGTAAGGCTCCCGCGGCACCCACCACCGAGGGGGTGACCATCAATGAGTCCGTCAGTGCCTGCAGCCAGCCTTTGAGGCCTCCTAACAAATCCTCTCATCCTCCTTCCAACCCTTCCAACGCTTCTTCCAACCCTCACCAATTCCCATCTCACCCCTCTAAGCCTTACTATGCTGTTCCCCCTCCTTCTGGATACACCCGACCTGGCCCCAAAAGGTCGCACTACCCTCCTCTCCCTGAGACTCTCGAGGACGTGTTCTTCGCTCTCATGTCCTGCGATGCGATTCAACTCCCTCCACAAAGGGAGAACATCAATCCGAGGGTCGATACCTCCAAGTACTGCTCATATCATAGGGCCCATGGTCACTTCATCTACAATTGCTTTACCTTCCGTGACTGGGTCTATGATATGAATGACCAAGGTAGAATCAACTGGGATGACGTCAAGGTGGCCATAGAAAAGTCTAGGTACACCAAAAAGGACCTTGGCATTTTTAGTAACCCTCTCCCCACTCATCAAATCAACAACCCCTCCTCATCCAAAACCCATGAGAATGTGCATACCATCGTACACCTAGGACCTTGGGTTGTGAGGAGAAAACAACAGTGGGGGGTAGAAGGTTTCGAGGAATGGTACCCTTGTCCCACTGCCGAGTCTCAGGAGCCTTTTATCTCGGTAGATGCTATCCTCGAAGAGAGGCCCCTAGTGCTCATCCGTCCTCCCCAAGATGCTCATTCCACTATCCCCATTTCTCCTACCGATGAGTCATCCTCGAGACCCCTCCAGCTCATCCGTCCTCAAGCTCAGGAGGCCGTGCATGTCACGCTCCGAGTTCCTAGTTCTCGACGTCGATCCGGCCTACAAGGCCATCCTCGGTTGTCCGTGGCTAGAGAAAACCTTAGGGGTCCCTTCCACCACCCACCAGTGCTTCAAATTCCCCTTCAATGGGCGGGTCATTAAGATTAAGAGCATCCCAATCCTGGAGACCCTCAATGCTGTCACTACCGAGCAGATGCCGCACCTCTTCGTTCCGGATAAGGGGAAGAAACCCGTTATGTCAATTTTCGATTTCCCCACACCCTGCGAGCTCAACCAACCTCCCCGGCCTACCGAAGAATCTCCTGTCTCATGCTCCCCGGGAAAAGGATGGGAAGTGATGGCTAACATTGGCTATGTGCATGGCCGCGGGTTAGGCGCGGACGAACAAGGAGAGACCCAGAGCGTTCAGGCAATCAGGAGGTTGTTACCAAAGGCTGGTCTAGGCTTCCACCCAGACCCCGTCCATCCGGATCCATTCATACCGTATCAACCCCTTACCTGGACCTTAAAGGAACATTTTGTCCAGGGGCCTACCCAGATGGGGACCAGGGAGCCCGTAATTGAAGAAATTCCTTGCTCTGAGAGCGAGGATGAAGAAGAAGAAGAGGATGCCCAAATAGAGGACATTTCTGACGATTTTGGCTTCCTCTCCCTCTTTGGCTCTGATTTCCCTTCTCCCCCATCTTCTCCTCCACCTTCTCCATCTCCATCTCCTTCTATTTCCGCATCTAATCCTCTTCTTTCCCCTCCTGTCCTTTCTCCATCCCTCATCTCGTCAGTCGAGGCTACCCTGAGTCAGCAACTCATGGTTCTTGGCCTTGACTCCAAAAAAAAAATGCCAATTTTGAAAATTGGAAATCCGAGGTCTCCATTGAGCACCCCTCCTCTTTGGAACCTCTTCCGCTCGGCCAGGGGCCGACGCTTTCCGGCCTAAGCTCCTCTTCCTCTTCCTCTTGCCCCTCTAGGGGCACTTCCCCTGTACATAGTTTTGTACATAGCAGTCCTGTAAATAGTGGTCTAGATTCTAGTTTAGAGTCAGGTCTAGAGGCTAGTTTAGAGTCTGGCTTAAGTCTAGGAGAGTCTAGTTCCTCTCGGCCATGTGTGCGCAAGGAGAAGGGTAGGCATGTTCCTGCCCGTTTTGTTTTGGCCTTGGCTGAGAGATGTGCTAAGTTAAGTCAGGTGCCAGAATTTCTTGAGGATCCTGCTCTCGTGGAATTAGATTTTGAGGAAGGTGAATCCGTAGATGACGGCTTAAGAGTTTATCTGCTAGATTGAGTCAGGAGATCCTGGGTTAGCAGAAGAGGACCCAGTGAACTCCTATGTGGATGGCACAAAGAGGTTCGACGAGCCAACCATGGCTGCTGACGAGCCTACTAAAGAGGTCAACCTTGGCACTGAAGAATCCCCGAGGACAATTTTGATTAGTGCCGACTTGAGTGTTGAAGAAGAAGAAGCTTTGGTAGCCATTCTCAAAGAATTTTCTGACGGATTTGCTTGGTCTTACGAGGACATGCCGGGGCTCGACACCTCTTTGGTCAAGCATCGTTTGGTCCTAAAAGCCGACGCAAAGGCCGTCAAACAAAAGTTGAGAAGGCTACATCCTAAGCTGGCACTCATGATCAAAGAGGAGGTTGACAAGTTGCACAAAGCCAAATTCATTAGGGTTGTGCTATATCCACAATGGGTAGCTAATATCGTCCCCGTAATGAAGAAGGACGGTAAGGTTAGGATCTGTATAGATTTCCGTGACCTTAATCGTGCTTGCCCAAAGGACGACTTCCCTCTCCCACACATAGATGTCCTAGTGGACAATACTGCCGGCTTCGAGCTTTTGTCGTTTATGGATGGTTTCTCTGGGTATAACCAGATTCGTTTGGCGGAGGAAGACTAGGAGAAAACTTCATTTACAACGCCCTGGGGGACTTACTGTTATGTCGTCATGCCCTTCGGATTGAAGAATGCGGGAGCAACCTATCAAAGGGCAATGATGGCAATTTTTCATGACATGATGCATGTGCACATGGAGTCTATGTGGACGATGTCTTAGTAAAATCAAAGACTCGACATGGCCATGCTGAGGTCCTCCGGGCAGTTCTCCAAAGGTCTAGAGAGCATAATCTGAAGATGAACCCCAAGAAGTGTGTCTTTGGTGTCTCTTCGGGGAAATTGCTTGGGTTCATAGTAAGTAAGCGGGGAATTGAAATTGATCCTAACAAGGCCAAAGCAATAATCGACATGCCTCCTCCTAGGAATATCAGAGAAGTTAGAGGGCTAATTGGCAGACTCCAGTTCATTCGGAGATTTATCTCCAGCATTCAATCCGCTGTAAGCCCTTCTACGAGATGCTTAGAGGAGAGGCGAGGTTTAATTGGGACGACAAATGTCAGAAGGCCTTTGATGAATTGAAGAGCTATCTTTTAAATCCCCCTGTTCTCGCTCCTCCGGTCCCGGTCGGCCTTTACTACTCTATGTGTCAACCACGGAAGACTCAACTGGAGCGGTTTTGGCCCAATACGACGACGAGAAGAAGGAGAGAGCGGTGTACTATTTATCCAAGTTGTTCAATGAGGCTGAAAAGAAGTACACCGCCATGGAAAGAACGTGCGCGGCCGTCGTCTGGGTTGCCCAGAAGTTGAAGCACTATTTCTTGGCTCATGAAGTAAAACTTCTGGCGCGTATGGACCCTATTCGGTACTTGCTTGAGAAGCCCGTCCTGACTGAGCGGTTGATGAGGTGGCAAAGTTTCCTCAATCAATTTGATATCACCTATGTCAACCAAAAGTCAATCAAGGGGCATGCCATAGCTGAGCATTTGGCCCACCACCCCTTACCTTTATACTCTCCCGTTGATGAAAGTTTTCCCGATGAAGAGTTAGGAGCCATTATTGATGGTGAACCTTCATGGGTGCTTTACTTCGACGGGGCGCTCAATTCCAAAGGGTGTGGGATAGGGGCAGTCCTCCTCTCTCCGGAAGGGGTAGTCATTCCGCACGCCTACCAGTTAACCTTCCGAGCCACAAACAATGTGGCTGAGTACGAGGCTCTCCTAGTCGGGCTGAAATGCTTTATTGCTCGGAGTCAAGGAGTTAAGGATTATTGGAGATTCGCAGTTGATACTCCGGCAATCTCTTAGCAAGTACCAGACCCGGGACCCCAAGCTGAAACCATACCAAGAGTTGGTAGTAAAAGTAGTCCGGCAGTTTAGAAAGCTCACCCTAGTTCACACTCCTAGGGCCCAAAATATCCTAGCAGATTCCCTCGCTTCCCTTGCGTCTTCCATTCCCATTCCTTTGGGAAAGTCGTCTGAAACCGTCTCTGTTCAGAGGTTAAGAGTCCCTTCCCATGTTGATCCGTGGTTCTCTCAGCTCGTGCGTCCTTCTCCATCCCTTCGGGTCCATGCGCTTTCCAAAGAGCCAGAAATTGATCTTGAAGATGGCCATCCCTGGTATTTTGACATCGAAAACTTTCTCAAAGATGGATCCTTCCCTGATTATGCCACCTCTGCCGATAGACGGGCAATTCGTCGCGTCTCGGAACGTTACAAGATCATAGGTGGCATTTTGTACAAAAAGTCTCTCAGCGGGGTCTATCTCCGTTGCCTTGATGAAATCGAGTCTCAAGATGTTGTTGAAGCCGCTCACTCTAGTGAATGTGGTGGCCATGTTAATGGTAGAGCAATTGCCCAGAAATTGCTAAGACACTATTATTGGCCCACCATGGAAGAGGACTGTCGCCATTTCGTCCGTCACTGTGCTAAATGCCAATTACACGGTGACAAAATTCATGCTCCTTCCTCTTCTCTTCACCCTCTCATCGCACCATGGCCTTTCGCCATGTGGGCATTCGATGTGGTCGGTCCTCTCGCGGATAGAACCGGAGATGTCCAGAAGAAATCCTTCATTCTGACCGCCACAGAGTACTTCACAAAGTGGGCTGAAGCAGAAGCGTTCATAGAAGTCAAAGCTTCAACGGTCGTCAAGTTCATCAAGCGCAACATCTTGCAAGATTCGGCGTGCCTCGAGACATCGTCACCGACAACGGACCGCAATTCACTTCACAGGAGCTTCGCGACATGTGTGGTAAATATGGCATTAACTTGCATCATTCATCACCATACTATCCACAAGGTAATGGACAAGCGGAAGCTACTAATAAAACTCTCATTAAAATTATAAAGAAAACATGCAGATCTCATAACAATGCTGACTGGCCAGATCGCTTGGTTGAAGCTCTTTAGGCTTATCGCACCTCGGTCCGAACCCCCACGGGGCAAACTCCCTATGCCCTGACATACGGATCGGATGCGATACTCCCATATGAGATCTTTGTCCCTTCACTTAGAGTTCAATTGGATTCCGAACTTGATCCTGATCAACGTCGGGAAGCCTTGTTGGCACAACTTGAACTCTTAGATGAAAGGCGAATGATAGCGGCTGACCATGCACAAGTCTATCGTCAGAGAATTGCACGTTTTTATGCCAAAAGAGTTATTGAGAGAAAGTTCGAAGTGGGTGAAATAGTCCTTAAGCATAAAATCTTAAAAGCACCAGGTCCCAGGAGCAAATTGCAAGAAAATTGGGAGGGTCCTTTTGTTGTCAAAGAAGCATACTCAGGGAACGCTTATAGGCTAGTAGATGCCGAGGGAGTTGAGCTAACACACCCTTGGAATGCAGTCTACCTCAAGAAGTTCTACCCATAGTCAGTCAGTCAGTCCGTCAAGTCGGTCATTCATCACTTGTTAAGGTGTGGGTCTTCTTTCTTCACTCTTCCACGTGGCCACTAGTTAGGTAGGGCTTATTCACACACCACACGATGTTGAGATATTGCCCTTTGGCTAGAAAATCACTAGTACACTATGGCGGTCTCATCCGGTCAATGTGTTTCCCCTATTCTTTTCCCACTCGGTCGTGTCTGGAAGCGGAACAAACTACGAGTAAGGGACCACCCACTCTCTTTTAAAAGGACAAGGTCGCCATAAAATAGGGGCAACTAATAAGAGCAAGGGGCAAGATGTCAAATCAAGCCTCAATGGGGAAAAGAAGAGCCAAAAGGTCAAAAAGGGTAGCAAAAAGTACGTACCCGGAAAAAGGCTGACCAACTCAAGGAGGTAGCAAAAAGTACGTGCCTCCACCCCAGAAATGAAATAAGAAATGAAAAATTCCCCTAAAAACAATGGTTGACGAAGTCTGTTTAATATGAGATGTTGGTTTGGAAACAAAAAGTAGTTTGAACCAAAACCCTACATGACTTCCTATACATTTTTCCCATCTCCCCTCTAGGGGCAATTTGATTGAATAAGGTCCTCCGTAGTGGAAAATATCAAGAAGGCTAGGGGCAATTTCCAACATCAAAAATTTCATGCACGTCCGTCCTTACTTTTGGCCTTTGTGGGTAAGAAGATCATGTAAACCCTATACCCCAACATGTGATGAATATGTGTCTTAGAGTCCAAAAAAATCCAAAAAAAATACAAAAATGCAAAAACAACAAAAGAGAGTCTTTTGATGTATATATCTCATGTTGTACATATTTTCTCCAAAATTTTCTCCCTTATTTTCAAAAGCCAAAAAAATTAGAAAAAAATCAAAAATCCAAAAAAAATTAGTGGTACCATGTATATATGCTAACATTCTCCTTATTTTCTTATCAAAAAAAAAAAAAAGATACATGTGCATATTTCCCTTTCAGTTATTTTTATTACGTTCTTATCTTTGATTAGAAATTAGCCCCTTGACCAGATCTCAAGAAAGGTATATCGTAGGCAAGGGGCTAAAAACAGATCTACACTAACCTGTTTCTTTGAGTGTTGTGGATACAGGATGCAGGAACAGAAGCAAACCATTCAAACACACAAGTCACAACAATTCCACAATATTCCACTATGATAATCAAGTCTGTGTACATATCATGACAGGGGCATACCCCTGGTGGTACAAAAGTGTCACTCCTCTCTCCGCTCCCCCTCCGCAGGCCTCTGTCTGCGGGAGCTGCTCACCTCATCCTCCTCCCTCTCCCGACGCCGGTCCGGGAGAGGAGGTCTCGAAGCCGTGGAAGCCTCCGGTCGCGGCAGTCCTCCTCCTCGCACCACGGAGGGGTCCCCTAGCGACACAATGTCGTCAAGGGAGGCAAACGCTGATCCGGTCCTCGCCGGCGTCACCTGCTGGGCCTGCCGCTGCTGCTCCCGGCGCTTCTTCAGCACCCGGTCCTTTAGGATCTCGTAGTCCGCGGCGATCCGCACCCGAGCCGTCTCGGCCTCCCTCTCCCTCTCTCGGGCCTCGAGCAGGCGACCCCTCATGGTGGCCCGGTCGTCCCTCAACTCCTCCATGGCTGTCACCATGGTCCGCCGCTGCGCATCAAAAGCAAAAGAGGATCAGTCTCGAACATGTGTGAGAAGAAGAAGAAGGAAGGAAGTGTCTTACCTCGGCCTCTAGACCGGAAATCCTCGCCTCTAACTCCAGTCGTAGACTCTCCATCTGTGCTTGGAGAGTAGCCACATCTCCTCCCTGCCGTTGCAAGAGACAAGCACGTTAGGACATTCAATATACATTGAAAAAAAGTGCTAGTTTGGTGTCTTACCTGAGCCCCAATCTCTCGAGCCTGCTCCTCAAGCTCCCGGACCCTCGCCTCCGCTTGGTCCAGGGCCCTCTGCAAGCGGACCGCCAGGTCCCCTCCGGCCGGCTGGGCGGACGAGCTCGCCCCCGCATCCCGGCTCGCCTGCTCTCTCAATAGCTCTCTCTCTGCATGCACAAAATCTTGGTCAGAAATAAAATCAAATCAATGTCAATTTCAAGATCAATGGTTAATGTTACTTACCAATGTCCTGACGTCAGCCCGGAGCCTCGTCAGCTCCACCTCCTGCTCGGCCAGTCGCCCCTCCAAGAGGCGGATGGCCTGTGACTCCGGCATCTGCCAAATGCTTCAAGGTTAGAATCAATTCAAATTCAGATCCGACCAAGGCTTAGAGTTAGAAGTTTCACTCACCACTCGTCGGTCAAGCCGGAGTCGCCCGGCATACCTGGCCTGGTAGTCCTCCATGTAAGCCGAGCTGTCCTGGAGGTCGGTCACTCGTACCACCTGCTCGCCGCCCTCGCGCCAGTACGCGACGGTGCTGCCGTGGTCTGCACCCCAGTCGCGGTCCTCGGCGAAGAATCGCCGGCGCGAGTGCCCTCTCTCCCGAGGGAGGGCACCTCGATGGCTGGCTGGTGCCAGCCCAGTGTCCGTACCACCAACTCCAAATACAGTACCTCACATGTCCCGAGGCACAGTAAAAGGAGGTGGCAGTCGAAAGGGGGCCGACCCGCCGCCACCGCTGGGTGCGAGGCGTCCGCCTCCCCTCGATATGGGGTCCACACCACCTGAGAAGAACAAGAAGACACTGGTCAGTAACATCAAATGCAGCAGTAATTGAAAGAATGCAAATGCTAGTTGAGGGTTTCATACCTGGTCGTGCGGGTAGTGGTCAAGTGCGACCCGCACATCCCCTGCCCTCCTGTCAGTGACCCTGGGGTCCGGGGCCACCTCCCACCTCGTCATGAGAGGCACCATCATCTGGCGCCCCTCTACAAGTGTCCTGCGCCCCATAGGGAAGCGGGTATACCCCCAGATCTGCAAGAAGAGAAAGTCTGTCAGTCAAGCAATTTAATCAATTGAAATTCAAATTGAGCTTTAAAGGAAAAAAATTGCGTACCTGAAGGAAGGGGGTGAAGCCCCCAGTGTTCTGAGAGCGCCGTGAGCTGCTGGGTAGAAGTGAGAAAAGGTGTCCCAGCATCGCGGCGCCCCAAGCATACCTCCCCGCCTGCGCCAAATCTCGGAGAAGCAGCACGAACTTGCAGTTCATCTGAGATGACTGCGTTGCGAACAGCAGGCGTCCAAAGAAGTAGCTGACAAAAATCCACACCGAACGCTCCTCGCTCCGGTCTCCTAGGTCGAGTGTCCCCCGCACTCCAGCGTAGAACTCATCCAGTGACTCTAGGGGTCCTCTCCTCCTACCCCTCAATCCAACCGCCTCTGACAGCGATCCGAGCAGGATGCTCCGGATCGGTCTCCTCCTCCCGGCCACAAACTCTGGCCCCAGCAACTCCGCAATATCGTCATGATAGTCCCTCCTCTCCAGTCCGACTACCGGCTCTCCCTGAACCGACAGTCCCGTCAGATACGCCACATCCTCCAATGTGGGTATCATGTGACCCCAAGGCATGATGAATGCCTTGCAGTCCTCCTCCCATCTCTCCCTCAACGCCTCTAGGTAAGGCACATCTAAGTGGAAAGGGCGTACCGACAGGAGATGTCCGAACCCCATCCTCGCTATCTGGTCCTGCTGGGCCTCTGGAAGCGCATGGTACCAGTCCCAGCATAAATCCCAGGTCACCCTGCTCCTCATTCGGCCCTTACCCTGCAGAAAACACAAAAATATTAACGTCAGCATCGACTGTCGTTGATTTTAACTGACGGCAAAGGGTCTGCCATTTACTCATAATCGGCATCAATGGGGTGGCCGTTTAGTTCCTGTATCGACGTCCAACCCATTGCCGTCAAGATCATCTTGACGGCAAGGGGGTGGACGCCAGGAGGAACTCGACGGCAACCGATGTTGCCGTCAAGTTCCTGTCTGTCCTGACGACCCTTCCCCTGTTTCCCCTTCTTTTCACCAAATGAAATCACATTCACAAGGGTTTTAGGGTACTCACCCGGGGTCGTCGAGGTGCCTCCGCCTCCGTCTCGTCTCCTCCCCCTCCTGTAGATCCTCCACCGCGACTTCTTCCTCTTCCTCCGCCATGGCCATCTCCACCTCGTCCTCTTCCTCCTCTGGTTGACGACGGTCCCGGAGAGCACCTCGTTTTTCCCTTGTCCTCATTATCTCAAGCAAGGTGATCAGGTTCGGTTTCTTTCTCTCCGGCGCTTGGGAAGATGGAATGGCGCCCGGGAGAAGGCGTCGGTTTAAAAAAAGGGCGTTTACTGGTTTAACGTCACCCTCAGGACGTTTAACTTAATCTAACGTCAACATCAGGCTGCTGACGTACACTTGACGTCTAGGATGTGGACGTCAATGTCCCTTCAATGTCAGATTTCGAAGTTTGGTAAGCGGCCATGTATGGACGTCTACTTTAACCTCGACGACAACATGTATGGACGTCCATTCTTCAGTCTTCTAGTTGATGGCTGGGTTGTGGACGTTAACCAGAGGTTGGCGGCCATCGATGTGGACGCCAACTACTCCGCGCTCAGTCCTCACAGCACAGTCTTTTGAACATCCTTGAGGTCATTTCATCCCCATTTCACCACATTCCATTCCACACATCAATCAATGCAAGTCAATTGAACACAAATGCAAACCATCTTTATTCATCTAATTGTGTTACACTTATTCAGATCTGAAAAGTACATCACTTTGCCCTGCGGGCCATGAAATAGCCACAAGCAACGGGAAGAATGCTATAATTGTATTCCTCATACTTCAACATCTCTTCCCGTTTCTCCTGAACAGCCAAACCCACCTTCCTGCTCACTGTATGTTTTGCCCAAGCCTTCATCGCTTACTTCATCAGCCTTTCGTTTCTTCCGGTGACTATCATATCGATGCCGTTGAATGAAATGGGAATTCCCCGTGGAATCCCAAGCTGACAGTGGCACCGATGTGGTTGATACGCCACCATCCGATCAGCCCAATCAGCCATAAATCTTTGTCTTCCTGGTCCGTGCTCTGAACTCGATAGTCCTCATAAACAACGGCCTCACGATGAACTCATCCATGCCCAGATATGCTAAGTGATCTCTCCAAGCATCTCGGCCCTTCAAGTGCGTGGTCACACACTTGATCTCATCCTCTGGCTCGTACTATGCCCTGCTGCAGTGCACTGAACTCCGAAGGAAGACTCTGGAGGGGGTAGGTTGTGCATCAGCAAAATCAAACTTTAGATGAGCTTCCATCCATACTTGCAGTAGAAACAAACTCCCGCACGTGCGTCCGCCTAGGCTCATGGTGGTGAGCGAACTGTACAGGTGGGCCAGCACTGTAGGGGCAAGTGACTGCCCGCGCCATAGCAGAGTGAGTATCCCAACATGCTCGTACAGGATGAAGTCGCCGCTCGTGGGGAACAGGAACACCCCGGCTAGGCAAAGAGTCAGTCCTCGCGTCGCTCTCTCTCCGCCAATTTCCCGGGCATGCTGGATCAGCCACCAAGCCAGCCGGTCCAGGAAGATTCCATTCTTGTTCGTCATCCGCAGTACTTCTTTCTTGTCCCGCACGATGTCAGCAAGAATCTCTTCCCACGGGAGGAGAGGAGTCGCTGCATCGTACTCCAGGCACCGCTGCCACCCCAGGAACAATTCCACCTCCTCCAACAACACGCTCGCCTCGAATCCCTGGAACACGAACGTGTGCGTGTGCGGGTGCCATCTCTCCACCAACGCCCCCAGGGCGTCGAATTCCCACCACATCTCTTTCATGTTCTTGGCCAAGACTACCATGAAGCTCAAATGCCACATTCCAACAAAGCTCCGCATGTTCAGGGTTATCGCGTTAACCAAGTTCACGAGCCAGGAAAAGGCCCGTACCTGGCCTTGGCTTGGGAATGCCGGTATCTCCTGCATGAGGGCGGGGTTCTGTAAGAGTGCTGTTTGGGGCGTTTTCAGCCCGGGAAAGAGCAGAAACCATCATTGCTTACCTCTCCATTGGCTAGACGCATGCTCAAGTGTCCCATAATTTCACTCAAAACTCCGGGATTCGCACTGTAGATCGTCCGGTTGATGAGGAGGCCATCTTGCTGTTCTTCTCTGTCTCTTTGCTCTCTGGTTCGCAGCAGGAGCAGGGAGGGACGGAGGTAGGAGATGAAAGAGTCCTTATGGACTCTCATCACCTATTTTTTCGGTTTGATCCGCTGTCAGGTAGGCGTCCAGATCGGTGGACGTCAGTTCCAGGTTGGCGACCACATCTGTGGACGTTAACCAGAGTACTGGCGGCCATCGATGTGGACGTTGACTGACCGGAAATGCTTAAATTCTTAATCTTTATATGGCCATTATCCTTTATCTTGTGCTTCGAGCTGTTTTGCAGATATCTTAAGCACAAGCTGCGCTTCAACTTCGGAACGCTCAGGCGACCTTGAGCGTCACAGGTATGTCTAACATAGGACCCCACCAAGGCGAATAACTTGGCGACCGTGAACCCTGAGTTCCCCTTCACCAAAAACCATGATGGGTTTGCGATCTCTCAGTTATTCGTATGGCCTTTAGAATTTTCCTCTGGTGCTAACTTGCATTTTAGATAGGCAACCCACACCAGCATGCATCCTCACTGCTAACATTCTCTTGCTAACACTAAAAAAAAAATGGTGATTTTCCTCGATTATATGATTGCTCCATGGCTCCCCAGCTTAGGTAGCCTACTGGGTCCCCTCTTCATGACTGTCCAGGTCGATATCGGGTCTTTGTTGCCCCTTCTCTACTTGTCCCACCGTGCTTTCAACAAATGATCATTCCAGCCTTATACGAGTTCATTTGAGCCTTCGCCAGCCGCGAGCTTAATTTCGGACTTCAGGTTTTCCAAGCATGTGATTCCAGTTAGAATCTTTTGATAATCCTTTGAGAGATCAACCAACTCCTTGTCTCTACGACCTCCTAAATTCGGGACCGACGTCCTGATTAGGCCAGTGAGCCCACGGCTCCGGTTACGAGACCCTCCTGATTCAACCGTCATATTACAACTCCTTTGACTCAGACACGCCGGAAACTAGTCAAAGTCCGACACGGCCATGCCAGGGACCCTACCATTGGGTCGCAGTTGTAGTTACACGGGTAGATCATCCTTTTCCTACCCCTATTTGTCTCTCAAACGATTCGTCATTTGTTTCTAGCTTGTCTCTTTCGTTTGGTTTGCTAGAATTCCTATCCCGGAGATGGCCCTTCCATTAAATCTCCGCGTCCTTTGTTTACCGAGACACCAACCTTTCAGTCCGCTCTGCTCCCTTGCAAGGCCGGACGTCTCGGAGGGGCATTTGTAGACGCGAGATTTGGCCCATCTCTCGCAAGGCTATTTGACCCATTAAGCCTCGTTTGACCATGTGTTGACCAGCCTCGGATCCCATGTAGACGGCAGCATCGATGGCCGTCGACTACAGGTTGGCGGCAATCTCCCTGGACGCTGACCAAAGTTGGCGTCCACCTCGATGGACGTCTGCATGAGGTTGGCGGCCTGATCCTTGGACGTCAAGAGGGTTTACCAGGTCTGCGCAACTAACCCGAGATTCCAGCCCACTTGCCCCCTTGTCTCGGCCATGCAATGCACATAGCCGTTCCCAACGGATATATGGGCCACCTAGGCACCCTCTTGACCCAGTAAAAATCCTACATGGCCTCTACCCATTGGTTGGAGCATTTACACAAGGATTTCCACATGTGTAAGTGTGTTTCTTCACACTTAGCATCCTAGGCACCCCAACCCCGAGCTCCTCTGCCTATTTAATACCCCATTGAGCCCTCTGAACCAAAGAGAGAGGCTGGACGTCCTTATGCTGAAGCTTTGAGAGAGGAGAGAGAAAATCTCACCCTACCTTCCACCACTCATCCTCTCACTCTCTCCACATTGGGGACGCTAGAAGGGTTGCATTGGAGCTGGAGGAGCCCTACAAGGAGCCAACAACGCCAAAAACGAGGATCTACACCCTCTCCTCTCTCTCTTCTCTTACTTGTTTTGTAGCTAACTTGCATGTTCCACACACTTTCCCACACATCCTAGGCACGTAGGTCACCCTCCTACACACCTAGAAAGGGGTTTCCCAACCAAAAACAGAGGGAAGAAGGGTGGTCATAGCATTTGGCCACCCCTCTTCTCAAGTCCGCAATCGGTATGGGACCTTCCTTTTGGGTCTTTCTTATTTCGTTTTGAGCATTTACTACACTCCCTAGAGTCTAATAGAGTCTTTGTTTGGCAGGAACAACCCGCAGAAGACTACGGGGCTCTTCTCTTTTGGCCGGCCGAAGGAGGAGAAGTTGAAGTCCCACCATCACCCGCAACGTGAGGCCACATCACCGACGTGTTCACAGCAACTCCTTGGGCACAGGTAAGGCCCTGGCGATCACCAAATCTCCTTTGCTTCGCTTGTTTGCTTCGTTTTCCTTTCAGTCAATTCAGTCAACCGGAGGGTCAACGTGGTCAACCGGCGACTCCTACATCGCCAACGAGAGCCTGGCGGCTTCCGCGAGCGTCCGAGGGATCCGGCGACGGAGCGGAAACGAACCGTCCACACCTTGGCCTTTTAATTAAAAAGAAAGCATTCTGAAATTAATAGAACCTTGTACAGTACATAAAATTCTACAAAATATTAATCACAGTTAAAACACAACACAAGAACATATCTGAAAATTTTAATAATTTTTGGAGTATAAGCACTATTTTATTAATTAACACAGATTACATGGAATTACTATGAAAAATCATTTAAGTATGGTTTACAGTGATATGTTGGTTCTAGCAGATCTAAACATGAGAACAGTCATTTCAAGATTACCCAAAATTTCCTTCATCCATAACATATAACAAAACCATTTAATCAAAATTTACCACAATCGAAACATAATTATTCTCAATTAACAGAAATCCTTCTAATTATTATCATGCTTAGAAATTCGGTAGATCCTCATGATATGACCTAAATATCATAGTTGACAAATCATGATTTTCTCAACATGCACAGACTACCAAACAAACAAAATCACATTACAAAGATTAATCAGTATTTCTGCAAAAACAGGTGAACTTGACAGCATAGTCCTGCCCGTCAAAAGAAGTTAACGGCAGGATCCCTCGCCGTCGACACAAGAACTAGATGGCAACAAGTTGGCCGTCTACTTTCTGTAACACCTCGGCCCCCTTGGGCCCTTGGCCCGTCTCTGGGTCGCGGTAGGGCGACTGTCGCGACGTGGTTCCGACCGCGTCGGTGTCTAGTTCTGTTTGGGATTGCGACATGGGGTATGTCGCCTTCTGGAAGGCGACATGGTCTGTGTCGCCTTCTGGAAGGCGACATGGTCTGTGTCGCCTTCCCATTGCGTCGCCCCAGACGCAGTCTGACAGACGTGACAGACGTCCTTTGTGTCAGTACGGCTCTGGCGGTGTCGGGTGAACGCGACAAGATGGCTGTCGCCTTCACTTTTTCGAATTCCAAGATTTGACCGTTGTCAGTGGTTTTGCGACGGGGGGTATGTTGCCTTATTGAAGACGACATACCCACTGTCGCCTTCTGGTTGGAGGATGGTGACACAGGGGTGTGTCGCCTTCTCAGGACGTGGGCTTAAAGCCCGGGCGCCCGAGCCCTTCTCCCCTCTCTCGCGCCTCTCCTTTCCCCCTCTCCTCTCTCGCCCTCTCGGAGTTCCGGAGTTTTTGGGGTGCCTCCCCCGTGTTGAGGTGGCCGTGCTGAGGAGGTTGTCGCTCCGTTCGTGCAGGGGTCGTGTTCGTGCCGTGCGGTGCGAGGGGGAGACGTTTCCACCTACAAGAAGGCCCCAACGGGTGCGTTCTTCGCATGGAGGTAGGGACGCCTGATCTTCTCGCCCTAGGCATGCTCCCCTTCCACTTCGTGACGTAGTTTCCTTGTGGTTCGGGGTTGGGAGTGTGAGAACTCCATGCTCGTGTAAGTGAGGTTTCCTCCGAGCGTAGAATCCATGTTCTTGGGGTATTCGAGGGTGGTTTGTATGTTTAATGGCTTTCTAGCATGATAAGCATGCTCCCCTCCCCCGTATGTAGTGTTTTCCCCGTTTCGGGGAGGTTCCCGGAAGAAGAATGTCGGAACCCCCGACTGGCTGAAGGCGACACACCCTGTGTCGCCACCTGTCTGGTAAGGCGACGCACCCTGTGTCGCCTTCTGACTGGTAAAGCGACAGGGCATATGTCGCCTTCTTGAAGGCGACAGGGCCTATGTCGCCTTCTCATTCCAGAGGCAGGTTGTGCTTCCGCCGCTTCCGTTTCCGCTTTACTGTACCCGTGGCACCTGTGCTAGTTCCCTAGTACGGTCTCACACTAGTCGTTCGCCCGGTGCGCGGCACTTGAGGGCTTGTCCCGTGCGAGAGGTTGTTACCGTTACCTGGGCCCCCGTCCTCGGGAGCTGTTGAGGGAGTACTCCGGGCTACGAGTGTGCTCGAGTTGGCAGCCACCTAGGCGGACTCTGGAGCTGAGGGGAAAACGGTGGTTAGGACAGTGGCGTGTGAGTCGCTTGCAGAGCTCTCGTGGTTGGTTGGGACGCTGAGGACAGTTTGGAGTTCTACCCGGCGCAGGCCAGCCAGTCCTTCTTCTCACTGCCTCGCTCCCTACGGCCCCGGAAACCGTTTGGAGAGGTCAGGCGTGGGACCGTAGTCCGGCCAGACTACGGCGGTTACTGTTGTTGTGCTTGTGTCCTACCTCGCTCTGACGAGACGCGAGGGCCAGGACCTAGGTCGAGGATATGATGTCTGTGGACGCACCTGACCGTCTGACTAGTGGTGTTGTTCTCATAGCTAGTGTTCCATGTCCAGGCGGAGTTCCCTCCGTCTGTGTTTTACTAGCCGTGTGGTGGTCACGACGAGCAGTCGTACAGAGTTTCCGACCGAGAGTACTTTCCGTACCGTGTTAGATTTAGCTTCGCTTCCGCACTTCCTTTTGTAGGTAGAAAGATATAACTTCCGTCTTTCCTTATTAATAGTTGTATATGTTCCTCTGCCTGTTTAGAGCCAGTAGGAGATTGGTAGTCCCTACTGAGCTTCTGTTGTGAAGCTCATCCCTCTGTTTTCCAGGTGAGTCTTCTCAACAGCGGCAGGGCACGCGTCGGGCGGAGGAGACGGGGCGGTAGTCTTGGTCCCCGTAGCTAGCAGTGGTCCCCCTCTCAGTGTACGTCACCCTCGGGGTATGCCCCTAAGGGACTTATCTCTCCCTTTTTCCTTACTTGTACTAGTGTGCGTGCGTTGGGACTGTACTTAGAGTGGTACGCAGCGGTCTCGCTTTACTTTCCTGTTTCCGCTTGTACGCTTCTAGCTCAGCAGTTGACGTTTACTTCCGTTACATATCCTGTCAGACGCGTGTTATATCCCTTCCGGGTCCCCCAGATCCGTGGGCGGCGACCGCGAAAATCGGGTCCTCGGCGTGGGCCGAGGGTCGGGTTCTCGGGTCGTTACAGTTGGTATCAGAGCTTGGTCTGATAGGACTTGTAGTGGATCTAAACTGCAACAGTAAGTCCCAACAATAGTACAAGTACACTGCTAGCCGCCCGAGAGGTATTTGTAACCTTTGTCAGTTATGTTGCCGTGTAGGTCATGGCTCCGCGTAGGCGCAGTCAGGCTAGGCAGCTGGTTGAGCAGCAGGATGAGTCCGACATGCCCGCTCAGGGGCAGGTTCAGGAGGAGGTGTCCGTGGAGGAGTCAGTGGCACAGCCTCAGGGTGCACAGGCAGCAGCAGCAGAGGCAGCGGCAGCCGGTGGGGAGCAGCAGCAGGAGTACCACCCTCAGCCTCAGCAGTATGCAGACTGGTTTCCCATGGCCGAGCAGTTCTTCAGAGCTATGTACCAGGGAGTGTGGCAGCCCGGGCAGGCAGCAGCAGGTGGTCAGTTTCCAGTGCCTCTCCTAGCCGTACCAGAGCAGCAGGAGGTGGAGCCTGAGGTGGAGCAGCCAGTCTGCCAGCAGCAGTCAGGTACTGGGAGTACCCGGTCCGGTCAGCGGAGGGCAGCGGTGTCGGAGGCGAGGACCGCTCTCCTTGAGAGGTTCCTGCGTCTTCGCCCACCGATGTTCCACGATGAGTATGATCCAGATAAGGCAGAGAGCTGGACCCATGAGTTGGAGCGCATCTTCGAGACTATGGATTGCGCTGAGGAGGATCAGGTTCATTTGGCAGTATACCAGCTCAAGGGAGCAGCCCATGAGTGGTGGAGAGTTCAGAGGTAGACTCACTTCCAGGGGCAGCGGTAGGACCAGATCACTTGGCAGCGGTTTTGGAGGTCTTCCACGGTGAGTACTTCCCCGACTACGCTCGACGTGAGAGGCGAGACCAGTTCCACGAGTTGGTGCAGAGCGACCTCACAGTTTCTCAGTACCACCAGAGGTTTGTCCGGTTGTTGAGGAATGTGCCTCATGTAGCAGGCAGTGACCAGACTTGTGCAGAGAGATTTATAGGAGGGCTGAGACCAGACCTGAGGTGGGGTGTGACAGCACACATGTGTACAACCTTGGGAGAGGCCGTGGCGAAGGCCACCGCCTTGGATAGGGAGGCTTGTCAGCCTCAGCAGCAGCAGCAGGGAGGAGCCTCTTCCAGGTCCTCGCCGTACCAGCGTCCAGCAGGCAACCGCGGTAGTGCGACTTCCTCTTCTTCAGGCTCGGGCAGTTCCGGTAGCTCTGGAATTCGCTCGCAGTTCAGGAAGTTGTTGTAAGGCCCCGAATTTTCTTTTTCCCACTTCTATTTTATGTATATGATGTTTACTTATTTTTGCATAAATGGCATGCATGAAGATGATGCATATTATAGATATAAATCTGGCATGTGTATATGCGAGGATGTATGTTAATATATGTGAATATAAGTAATTGGCCAATTTTGTGTATAGGTATCTATTCAAATATTATGCAAGTACCATCTAAATACTGAAGTGTACCTTATATTACCCTTTTCATGGATATTGTATACCTAATTTGACATATGTAACACCTTGGTATACTTAGGTATGCATGGGTATATTTAGTTGTAAATGTTGTTCAGTGCATGGTGTGGTTAATGTGTACATTGTACTTCGTACATTGCATGTACGCATGGAGTGCAAGCAAGAACTACTTTATTGAATAGATTATTCCTAGCTAACTTAATTCATATTGCCTCCTAATGATTGTGAAGCCTCGCAATTCTTGTCATTTTATTTTGCCGCGTGATTGAGTCACGCTTATGTAAAACCTCATGTACGCATAGGTAGATATCTACGTACATCTTATCTTAGTGTACTTATATATGTATGTGTATGCCTAGGTATAAATGTTATGGATGGCACGGTGTAGTAATATACATATTATACCTTATACATTGTATGTGTATACGTAGTGTAAACACAGTTCTTGGTGTGTTGAATCATGTGAGTGTACGTATATATATATATATATATATATATATATATATATATATATATATATATATACATTGTATGCGTATGAAGATACTCATGTACGTGTTATTATCTTGATGTACCTATGTATGTATGTGTAGGATTAGTGGTAAATATGGATGGCTACATGGTGTAGTGGTGTATACACTATACTACATAGGTTTCATGTGTATATATGTGTGGATTAAGCTTGGTTCTGCATGATTTTAAGTTCTGGCAGAAGAGTGTCTTGGCGTCAACATGGATGGACGCCCATGATATGTCAGCATCCATATCGACTGACGCCAACCCTAAGGTAGCCGTCCATGGATGTGGACCCCAATATCCCTAATTTTTTGTGCGCAACAGAGCGCAGAGAACACCCATTGGGCCAGGCTTCTGATTGGGGAGATGTCTTCCCATCGGCCCTTTCATGTCCCTTCAGCCCTGCACGAGCCCCTCTTGTTCCCTAGTTTATGAAACACACCCCTTTGGCAACCTAGAGAGCTCTCTTGGCTCTTTACTAGAAAGGAAACCCTAACAGAGAAAGAGAGGAAGGACTGACCTTGGAGGGCTTGGATCCGGCGACTGGAGGCGTTTCCTGGTGATCTTCTACGACAAGGAGAAAGACCATACGTAGGAAAGGCTTCCCCGGCGCTGGACTGCGGCCTACAACCCCCTAGAACCCGGAGCCAAGGAGTTTTGGAGGCTTCTTGGCACTACCCAAGGAGAGCTTCTCCTGCCATTAGATCCGTTTGGAGATTTATTCAGAGGCAAGTAACCCATAGATCTCAATCCCATACATGTTCCCTAGGTCCCAGTAATTTTTATGGATTTTAAATCGTGTCCTGGACCCTCCTTTTCACTGAGTATCTGGGGTTTGGTCTGTGCTGTTGCACAGACAAGAACTTGGCGTCAATGCTGTTGACGCCAAGGTCTCCCATAGGCGTCCAGCGATCGTGCCGTCAAAACTCTTGAACGGCCAGAGGTTGCCGCCAAGTTCTTCAGGACAGAACATTGAACTGTTCTTCCTGATAGATGATTATTTTCGATATGCTTTCGCCATGAGGATATAGTGTAAATCCTATATGCTATGTAAAATAGATAATGTGGTGTGTGTGTGGAAATTTCTGTATTTTTCTGTGGATGGCATGATTTTTTTTTAGATTATTGAAATACATGTTGTGAAAAGATGGATATGCATGTTCGTCTATTGTCTACCTAATTCCTGCGGAATTAGATGCCATAAGTTTTTCTATACCATGTGTATATGTATCAGTCCATGCCTGAAAATTTGAGAATTTTTCCATGACTGTGGAATTTACTGAAAATTTTGTTTTGGAAATAGGAGACATGCATAGGAATTGTAAAATCTACAGTAAATTGTGTATTGTGCAATAAATCCGAGAAAAATTTCTGTGATGACAAATATGTTAGGATCAGGACTGTGAACTATTAAACCCGATGTTCATGTTATGTTCCATGTTAAATCAAATTATGAACGGCATGAGATTGCATGTTCTAATTTCTGTAAATGTAATATGGTTCAGAAAAATATGAAAATTTGTGTGTGTGATTATAAACCTGAAATGTGTCTGTGGTTAAAATCTCAGGTTGTTTTGATAACAGTAAGTATCGTTATGGATTTTTAATGAGAAAAACGACTATGTGAGCATGTTAATTGTGATTTGATGTGATTCAGTGAATTTCAGTATGATTAAATCTATATTAGGATTATTTGGAAGTTGCAACAGTGATGTTAAAAATCAGTGAATGATGATTTATATGTGTGTGAATTATGTATGAGTGTGTGTGCATGAGACATGGGAAAACAAGTGGTATAAGTGTGTAAAACGGTTAATGTGATAAAGATAACCAAATATGCCCATAAGACACTGCCACCTTAGAGGCTTGGAGCTGTACTGTAGTAATGCCCCTACGGGAAAGCTCAATGCGTTATGTGATACCCTAGGAAAAGGGTCTTGATAAAGTGTACACCCTGGCAAAGGGTCTTGTAAAATCCTGAAGGTGGACAAGTTCCACTGGTAATGGTGGGAAGGGCTTTCCCTGGTTTCTGCAGGAACCAAGACTTATCACTGTGCCGGTGATTAAGTAAGTGAAAGTGAATGTGTGTGTATGTGACCGTCTAATGGTGGTTTGGGCTGTGTCTTGGCATTAAGTGAAAATAAGTATAAGTGTGACGTGAAAAGTGATATGTGTTCATAGCACAAGGAATGTGCAAAATATGTGTAAATGTGGCACATGTGATGTGCAAAGTGAAATGATAAGAAGTGTGTGAATGTGAAAGAGGAAACAATGGGAAAGTGTGTAAGTGTTGTGTGATAAAACCAAAAGTGAGTGTATGTGAAAGCCAAGGTTTATCATATGGTTGTGTGTAATGAGAAAATAGTATAAGTGTAAATGACAATGTTGTTAATTGATAAATTGTTTATGGATGTGTACAATGTGTGTGTATGTGTTTATGTATAAATTGTCAATTGCCAAAAGTGATGTTACCATTAGTACCAAAATGTAAGTATATGCTTTCATATTCATGGAATTTGAATGATTGGGTGCACATGTGTTTAGTATCATGTTGTATAGTTAAAAGTGACCCCTATGCAAAGGTATTATGGATGTGATAAAATTTGTATAAAATCAGCAAGCTAAATGTGAAGAAAATTGTTATGATTGCATGGGAAGTGAGTTAGAAATCATGCTAGTAGTGCTACCTATTTTGTATATGTTTCCATGATTTAGTTGTGCAACTTTACAATGACTTGGATGAAGTATGAAAACGTGTGAATGTGTATTTTACTCATGTTAATGACACCATGATGTTAGTGATCTTGTTTAGATTTTAGTTACATTTGCTTAGATAATTGTTTAATGGAATTGTTTAGGTTATAGCATGCTCATGTATGATTTAACTGCTGAAATTTTATTGTGTTAATTGGTAAAAAGCATGTATGTATTGAATCTTATGTTACTTGCTTAGTCTATTGTGTAGACTCACTCTTGCTAAACATTTCAGGAAATCAGCAGCGGAGAAGCTAGCAAGATTGAAGTGAAGTTGGACTAAGTGATTGAAGACTTGTAATTTGTATTTCATAGTATGTAATGCTATAATTGAAGTTTGAATTTTGTTCACATGTACTTGGAGTCGGCTATGTATTTGGAACATTTTGCTCTCATGTTATCTCTTATTGAACTATACAGACTGTGGTATGTGGATTTAAAGGTTGATGGAATAAGATTTATTTAAATTCCGTTGCATTTATTCGACTCTATTTGTGTATATCTCAGCTCATTTGTTACTTGTTGGGGTATTCTCCCCTGCAGCGGCTTGCTCTCATCCGACGTGGGTTGGTATAACCGTACCGGGTGGAAGTGGGTCGTTGCAGAGATGGTATCAGAGACCATTGGGTTGAGCTTATACATAAATAGCCATCAACTAAATCACATCTCTAAGTCTTTGTAGTGGATAGCCAGATCCAAGGAATAGTTAAGATAGTACTAGAAAAGTAGTAAGATAATTACACGATAACATGTTAGGTATGAGGATAAATGGAGTCTAATTTAATGTTTATTTTGTAGCAATGGCTGGAAGGACTCGACGATTGAGCCTACCCATTCAGGATGAGGAATTAAGTAGGACTGACGGGGAGCAACATGAAGTACCAGCACCTCAAGGATCACCCCCGCCACCATTGGCTGATTATGGTACAGTCATGCAAGGGATTGTACAAGCAATACAAACTCAAGCGCAAACACAAGCGGCTTTTCAAACTCAGTTTCAGGCTCAGGTTCCAGCACCAGCTCAACAGGACCGTGGTTTAGGAGGTGTGACAGTCATGGAGAGGTTCAAGAGAATGGCTCCACCCTCTTTTAAGGGGGAGAGTGAGCCGTTAGTTGCAGAAAGTTGGCTCAGGGAAATCGAAAAGATATTCTGAGCTATCAAGTGTGCAGAGGATGACAAGATCAGCCTGGCATCATACATGCTTCAGGAGCGAGCGAATGTGTGGTGGTCTTCCGTTCTTCGTACACGGTTTGAGGGAGTGGAGCTAGAGGTTACTTGGGAGGATTTCGTAAGGATGTTCCAGGCCAAGTATGTTCCTGAGCATATACAGGACAAAATGGAGCAGGAATTCTTAGCATTGACTCAGGGATCGATGACAGTTTTGGAGTATGAGGCTAGATTTACGGAGTTGTCTAGATATGCACCCCACATAGTTGTCGATGAGAGGCGCAAGGCAAGGAAGTTTGTAATGGGGCTTAGACCGTCAATGAGAGCCAGACTGGGGCGTTTGATCTTGGAACTATGGATGTAGCTCTTAGCGCGGCATGCAAACAAGAGAGTGAAATGGAATTGTACTTGGCAGAGAAGAAAGCAAGATTAGAAATGTTACCAGAACCATTTCACGGCAAAAGAGGAAGATGAAGAAGCTCATGAAAAGACAACAACCATCTATGGTACCAATAGAATCAACCTTTCAGTCAGTAGCTTCGGCCGGCAACGAAAAGCCTGTATGTGTGCATTGTGGCAAGCGCCACGGCGGAGATGTATGTTGGACGAGGTTAGGAAGATGTCTCAAGTGTGGTAGCAAGAGCCATCGGATTAAAGACTGTCCGAATCAGAAGAAGAGGTTCGTTCCCCGAGATGGCCACCGGTAGGAATTTAGGCACCGGTCTTAGTGAACTAGAAGCGGCAACGAGATGTCATCAAGGGTACGTGATCCGATCTTCGAGGACGAAGATCTCTTTAAGGGGGAGGGTGTAAGGCCCCGAATTTTCTTTTTCCCACTTCTGTTTTATGTATATGATGTTTACTTATTTTTGCATAAATGGCATGCATGAAGATGATGCATATTATAGATATAAATCTTGCATGTGTATATGCGAGGATGTATGTTAATATATGTGAATATAAGTAATTGGCCAATTTGTGTATAAGGTATCTATTCAAATATTATGCAAGTACCATCTAAATACTGAAGTGTACCTTATATTACCCTTTTCATGGATATTGTATACCTAATTTTACATATGTAACACCTTGGTATACTTAGGTATGCATGGGTATATTTAGTTGTAAATGTTGTTCAGTGCATGGTGTGGTTAATGTGTACATTGTACTTCGTACATTGCATGTACGCATGGAGTGCAAGCAAGAACTACTTTATTGAATAGATTATTCCTAGCTAACTTAATTCATATTGCCTCCTAATGATTGTGAAGCCTCGCAATTCTTGTCATTTTATTTTGCCGCGTGATTGAGTCACGCTTATGTAAAACCTCATGTACGCATAGGTAGATATCTACGTACATCTTATCTTAGTGTACTTATATATGCATGTGTATGCCCAGGTATAAATGTTATGGATGGCACGGTGTAGTAATATACATATTATACCTTATACATTGTATGTGTATACGTAGTGTAAACACAGTTCTTGGTGTGTTGAATCATGTTGAGTGTACGTATATATATATATATATATATATATATATATATATATTGTATGCGTGAAGATATTCATGTACGTGTTATTATCTTGATGTACCTATGTATGTATGTGTAGGATTAGTGGTAAATATTGGATGGCTACATGGTGTAGTGGTGTATACACTATACTACATAGGTTTCATGTGTATATATGTGTGGATTAAGCTTGGTTCTGCATGATTTTAAGTTCTGGCAGAAGAGTGTCTTGGCGTCAACATGGATGGACGCCCATGATATGTCAGCGTCCATATCGACTGACGCCAACCCTAATGTAGCCGTCCATGGATGTGGACGCCAATATCCCTAATTTTCTGTGCGCAACAGAGCGCAGAGAACACCCATTGGGCCAGGCTTCTGATTGGGGAGATGTCTTCCCATCGGCCCTTTCATGTCCCTTCAGCCCTGCACGAGCCCCTCTTGTTCCCTAGTTTATGAAACACACCCCTTTGGCAACCTAGAGAGCTCTCTTGGCTCTTTACTAGAAAGGAAACCCTAACAGAGAAAGAGAGGAAGGACTGACCTTGGAGGGCTTGGATCCGGCGACTGGAGGCGTTTCCTGGTGATCTTCTACGACAAGGAGAAAGACCATACGTAGGAAGGCTTCCCCGGCGCTGGACTGCGGCCTACAACCCCCTAGAACCCGGAGCCAAGGAGTTTTGGAGGCTTCTTGGCACTGCCCAAGGAGAGCTTCTCCGGCCATTAGATCCGTTTGGAGATTTATTCAGAGGCAAGTAACCCATAGATCTCAATCCCATACATGTTCCCTAGGTCCCAGTAATTTTTATGGATTTTAAATCGTGTCCTGGACCCTCCTTTTCACTGAGTATTTGGGGTTCGGTCTGTGCTGTTGCACAGACAGGAACTTGGCGTCAATGCCATTGACGCCAAGGTCTCCCATAGGCGTCCAGCGATCGTGCCGTCAAAACTCTTGAACGGCCAGAGGTTGCCGCCAAGTTCTTCAGGACAGAACAGTGAACTGTTCTTCCTGATAGATGATTATTTTCGATATGCTTTCGCCATGAGGATATAGTGTAAATCCTATATGCTATGTAAAATAGATAATGTGGTGTGTGTGTGGAAATTTCTGTATTTTTCTGTGGATGGCATGAATTTTTTTAGATTATTGAAATACATGTTGTAAAAGATGGATATGCATGTTCGTCTATTGTCTACCTAATTCCTGCGGAATTAAATGCCATAATTTTTCTATACCATGTGTATATGTATCAGTCCATGCCCTGAAAATTTGAGAATTTTTCCATGACTGTGGAATTTACTGAAAATTCTGTTTTGGAAATAGGAGACATGCATAGGAATTGTAAAATCTACAGTAAATTGTGTATTGTGCAATAAATCCGAGGAAAATTTTGTGATGACAAATATGTTAGGATCAGGACTGTGAACTGTTAAACCCGATGTTCATGTTATGTTCCATGTTAAATCAAATTATGAACGGCATGAGATTGCATGTTCTAATTTCTGTAAATGTAATATGGTTCAGAAAAATATGAAAATTTGCGTGTGTGATTATAAACCTGAAATGTGTCTGTGGTTAAAATCTCAGGTTGTTTTGATAACAGTAAGTATCGTTATGGATTTTTAATGAGAAAAACGACTATGTGAGCATGTTAATTGTGATTTGATGTGATTCAGTGAATTTCAGTATGATTAAATCTATATTATGATTATTTGGAAGTTGCAACAGTGATGTTAAAAATCAGTGAATGATGATTTATGTGTGTGAATTATGTATGAGTGTGTGTGCATGAGACATGGGAAAACAAGTGGTATAAGTGTGTAAAACGGTTAATGTGATAAAGATAACCAAATATGCCCATAAGACACTGCCACCTTAGAGGCTTGGAGCTGTACTGTAGTAATGCCCCTACGGGAAAGCTCAATGCGTTATGTGATACCCTAGGAAAGGGTCTTGATAAAGTGTACACCCTGGCAAAGGGTCTTGTAAAATCCTGGAGGTGGACAAGTTCCACTGGTAATGGTGGGAAGGGCTTTCCCCGGTTCTGCAGGAACCAAGACTTATCACTGTGCCGGTGATTAAGTAAGTGAAAGTGAATGTGTGTGTATGTGACCGTCTAATGGTGGTTTGGGCTGTGTCTTGGCATTAAGTGAAAATAAGTATAAGTGTGACGTGAAAAGTGATATGTGTTCATAGCACAAGGAATGTGCAAAATATGTGTAAATGTGGCACATGTGATGTGCAAAAGTGAAATGATAAGAAGTGTGTGAATGTGAAAGAGGAAACAATGGGAAATGTGTGTAAGTGTTGTGTGATAAAACCAAAAGTGAGTGTATGTGAAAGCCAAGGTTATCATATGGTTGGTGTAATGAGAAAATAGTATAAGTGTAAATGACAATGTTGTTAATTGATAAATTGTTTATGGATGTGTACAATGTGTGTGTATGTGTTTATGTATAAATTGTCAATTGCCAAAAGTGATGTTACCATTAGTACCAAAATGTAAGTATATGCTTTCATATTCATGGAATTTGAATGATTGGGTGCACATGTGTTTAGTATCATGTTGTATAGTTAAAAGTGACCCCTATGCAAAGGTATTATGATGTGATAAAATTTGTATAAAATCAGCAAGCTAAATGTGAGAAAATTGTTATGATTGCATGGGAAGTGAGTTAGAAATCATGCTAGGAGTGCTACCTATCTTGTATATGTTTCCATGATTTAGTTGTGCAACTTTACAATGACTTGGATGAAGTATGAAACGTGTGAATGTGTATTTTACTCATGTTAATGACACCATGATGTTAGTGATCTTGTTTAGATTTTAGTTACATTTGCTTAGATAATTGTTTAATGGAATTTGTTTAGGTTATAGCATGCTCATGTATGATTTAACTGCTGAAATTTATTGTGTTAATTGGTAAAAAGCATGTATGTATTGAATCTTAAGTTACTTGCTGAGTCTATTGTGTAGACTCACTCTTGCTAAACGTTTCAGGAAATTAGCAGCGGAGAAGCTAGCAAGATTGAAGTGAGTTGGACTAAGTGATTGAAGACTTGTAATTTGTATTTCATAAGTATGTAATGCTATAATTGAAGTTTGAATTTTTGTTCACATGTACTTGGAGTCGGCTATGTATTTGGAACATTTTGCTCTCATGTTATCTCTTATTGAACTATACAGACTGTGGTATGTGGATTTAAAAGTTGATGGAATAAGATTTATTTAAATTCCGTTGCATTTATTTGACTCTATTTGTGTATATCTCAGCTCATTTGTTACTTGTTGGGGTATTCTCCCCTGCAGCGGCTTGCTCTCATCCGACGTGGGTTGGTATAACCGTACCGGGTGGAAGTGGGTCGTTGCAGTTGCCTACTCGCGGGGGTGGACGGAGCCGTCAGCAGAGGCGTCAGTCCAGGTTTGCAGAGCATCAGTACAGCAGTTGCTGAGCAGGGCATCAGGAACCAGTGTACTACACTTTGGCTTGCCAGGCCACTTTAGGAGATTGCCCTAGGGGGCAAGCTCCGCAGCAGCAGTAGCCAGTGCATACGCGCAACAGCCACCTCAGTACCAGTACCCTCCCCAGCAGCAGGCACCGCGTTAGCATCAGAGATGGTCATACCAGCAGCAGGTCCAGTAGTTCCGTAGCCACAGCATACCAGCCGTACCAATCAGCAGCACATCGCAAGCAGCAGTTTCCTCAGCAAGCAGTCCGCCGCAGCAGCAGCCTCCAGCAAGCGCCGCAGCGTGGACGTGGTCGTGGTCGCGTGATGGTGCTCACCTGGGAGCAGGCAGAGGCATCGAACCTGGTGATAGGTACTCTACCTATCCTTGGCAGAGCTGCTCGTGTTTGGTTGATCCCGGTGCTTTCCTTGCTTTTGCTTCCGAGGAGTTTTACGAGTCTCTTGCTTGTCACACACCCGGAAGGCAGTGTGACGTGATGGTCGATCTCCCGTCCGGTGATTGCATGCATTCCTCGTTACCTGGAGGTGTGACAGTCGAGGTTGAGGGTCACCAGTTGCCGGCCAGGTTGTACGCGTTGCAGCTTTGCGACTTCGACGTCATCCTGGGCATGGACTGTTTGGAGGCTCACTCAGCCGTGGTTGATTATCAGAGGAAGACCGTTCAGTTCGAGATACCTAGAGCGCCTGTTCTCTACTTTCGAGGTATCCGGTCTACCCGCGGCCGTTCATTTCTTTCTGTAAGGCTGTCGTTTGATCCGTGATGGCTGCGTTGCTTACCTTGCTTCGGTTTGTTCCTTGGAGCCTAGCGGGTCTTCAGTTTTTGATGTGCCAGTTGTTTCTGAGTTTTCTTCTGACGTGTTTCTGGAGGATCTACCTGGTTTCCGCCTGAGCGAGAGGTAGAGTTCTCCATCGAGCTTTTGCCTGGTACGATGCCTTTGTCCAAGGCACCTTACCGATGGCCCCGGCGGAGCTGCGTGAGTTGAAGCGCCAGCTGCAAGAGTTGCTTGAGTTGGCTTCATTCGTCCGAGCCGTTTGCCGTGGGGTGCGCCTGTTTTGTTCGTGAGGAAGAAGGATGGTAGTCTTCGTTTGTGCATCGATTATCGGAAGTTGAACTAGGTCACTGTGAAGAACAGGTACCTGTTGCCAAGAATTGATGATTTGTTTGATCAGTTGCAATCGGCCTGAGTTTTCTCGAAGATCGACTTGAGATCCGGCTACTACCAGCTGCGGATCAGAGAGTCAGATGTTGGTTTAAACGGCTTTCCGTTCCAGGTACGGTCACTTTGAGTTCGTCGTGATGCCGTTTGGGCTGACGAACGCACCTGCAACATTCATGGATCTGATGCATAGGGTGTTCAGTGAGTACCTAGACCGCTTTGTTGTTGTTTTTGTTGATGATATTCTGTTCTATTCGTCTTCTGAAGAGGAGCACGAGGAGCACCTGAGGATCGTGCTAGAGACCCTGCGGAGTCACCGTCTTTACGCCAAGTTCGACAAGTTCGAATTTTGGCTGAGCGAGGTGCACTTCCTCGGGCACGTGATCTCGGGTTCTGGTGTGGCAGTGGATCCAGCCAAGGTTGAGGCAGTGTTGTCGTGGGAGCAGCCCACATCAGTGCAGAGGTCCGCATTTTCTGGGTCTGGCAGGTTACTACCGGAGGTTCATTCAGGATTTCGCAAAGATTGCAGCACCGTTGACTCGGTTGACGAGGCAGGACACCAAGTTTGTTTGGTCAGAGGACTGTGAGCGGAGTTTTTTGGAGCTGAAGACGAGGTTGACTTTGCGCTAGTGTTGGTCTTGCCATCGGGCACCGGTGGTTCGTGGTTTACACCGATGCGTCGAGGTCAGGTTTGGGTGCTGTGCTGATGCAGCATGGCGGGGTCGTTGCCTATGCTTCTCGGCAGCTCAAGAAGCATGAGGAGAATTATCCCGCCCACGACTTGGAGCTAGCAGCAGTGGTACACGCTCTCAAGTTGTGGAGGCACTACCTGTATGGCGAGGCTTTTCAATCTTCACCGATCACCAGAGTTTGCAGTACATCTTCACCTAGGGATCTAAACTTGAGGCAGCGCCGTGGATGGAGTATTTGAAGGACTATGACCTACCCTTTCCTATCATCCAGGAAGGCTAACGTTGTAGCCGATGCTTTGAGTAGGCGCGTGCGCTTGAGTTCGCTGATGGTCAGAGAGTGGAGGTTGTTCGAGGAGCTGTCCCAGGGAGTGTTTGTTCCGTCGAGGACCAAAGACCGTGCAGTGGCTTCCAGTTTGTCAGTTCAGCCATCACTGTTCAGGCAGGTGTTGCAGGCGCAGCGAGCAATGCAGAGTTAGCAGACATTTTGCGGATGCCGGATGTTGAGCTCAGCGAAGACAGCGAGGTCAGATTCAGAGGCCGCTTGTACGTTCCAGAGGAGGTTCGTGAGGCAGTGTTGTCAGAGTCTCACAGGTCGAGGTATGTCGTTCATCCCGCTCCACCAAGATGTACCATTGTTTGAGGAGGTCTTTTGGTGGCTGGGGATGAGAGGGCGTGGCGGAGTTCGTCGCTCGGTGCCTTACCTGTCAACAGGTGAAGGTTGAGCACCAGGTTCTGGTGGTGAGCTGCAGCCGTTGCCCATTCCTGAGTGGAAGTGGGACGACATCACCATGGACTTTGTGGTTGGTTTGCCCCGTACCCCAGAGGCATGATGGTATTTGGGTGATCGTGGACCGTTTGACCAAGGCAGCGCACTTCCTTCCGATCAAGATGTCTGGTCAGTGGACAGGTTAGCCAGGCTGTACGTGGACAGAGTTGTTTCGTTGCACGGGATCCCAGTTTCAGTCGTTTCAGACAGAGATCCGAGGATCACGTCAGGTTTTGGTGCAGTCTTCAGAGAGCACTAGGTACAGAGTTGAGGTTCAGCACAGCGTACCACCCTCAGACAGACGGCCAGTCAGAGCGGACCATTCGGACATTGGAGGATATACTGAGAGCGTGCTGTTTAGACTGGAGCGGCACTTGGGAGTCTCACCTTCCGATGGTAGAGTTCGCATATAACAACAGTTATCACTCGAGCATCGGATGCGCCATACGAGGCTTTGTATGGTCGCCCGTGCAGGACCCGCTTCCTGGTTCGAGTTGGTGAGAGGCAGCTTTTAAGGCCAGAGTTAGTACAGCAGTGTGCAGAGACAGTCAGTTTGGTCATGCAGAGGCTTCGGGCAGCGCAGAGTCGGCAGAAGAGTTATGCAGACGTCCGCAGGAGGCCGTTGCAGTTCAGCGTTGGTGACCTTGTTTTTCTTGCGGGTCTCGCCGACCAAGGGCGTCATGAGGTTTGGCAAAAAGGAAAGCTCAGTCCGGTACATCGGGCCTTTCCCTATTACCGAGAGGGTCGGCGAGGTAGCTTACAGGCTGAGTCTTCCGGCAGAGCTAGCAGTGTGCACCGCGTTTTCCACGTTTCGCAGCTCAGGAGGTACGTTGCAGACTCTTCGCACGTGTTGGACTACTCGCAGCTAGAGGTAGCGCCAGACTTGTCATGCCAGAGTACCCAGTTAGAGTGATCGCCCGCAGAGTTCAGCAGTTGCGCAGGAAGAAGATTCCACTGGTTAAGGTCGTTTGGCAGAACCGCGTCGTGGGCGAGGCCACTTGGAGCGCGAGGACGAGATGCTGGAGCAGTTTCCTTACTTGTTTGATTGATCGGTATGTGGTGATCTCCCCTTTTGTCGTCTTCTGGGTTGAGACCGAGTTGTTTTCATTTCGAGGACGAAATGTCTTAAGAGGAGGGTTGTAACACCCCGGCCCCCTTGGGCCCTTGGCCCCGTCCTCTGGGTCGCGGCAGGGCGACTGTCGCGACGTGGTTCCGACCGCGTAGGTGTCTGGTTCTGTTTGGGATTGCGACATGGGGTATGTCGCCTTCTGGAAGGCGACATGGTCTGTGTCGCCTTCCCATTGCGTCGCCCCAGACGCAGTCTGACAGACGTGACAGACGTCCTTTGTGTCAGTACGGCTCTGGCGGTGTCGGTGAACGCGACAAGATGGCTGTCGCCTTCACTTTTTCGAATTCTGAGATTTGAACCGTTGTCAGTGGTTTGCGACGGGGGTATGTCGCCTTCTTGAAGACGACATACCCACTGTCGCCTTCTGGTTGGAGGATGGCGACACAGGGGTGTGTCTCCTTCTCAGGACCGCGGGCTTAAAGCCAGGCGCCCGAGCCCTTCTCCCCTCTCTCGCGCCTCCTTTTCCCCCTTCCCTCTCTCTCGCCCTCTCAGAGTTCCGGCGTTTTTGGGGTGCCTCCCCCGTGTTGAGGCGGCCGTGCTGAGGAGGTTGTCGCTCCGTTCGTAAGGGGTCGGTTCGTGCCATGCGGTGCGAGGAGGAGACTTTTCCACCTACGAGAAGGCCCCACGGGTGCGTTCTTCGCGTGAGGTAGGGACGCCTGATCTTCTCGCCCTAGGCATGCTCCCCTTCCCCTTCGTGACGTAGTTTTCCTTGTGGTTCGGGGTTGGGAGTGTAAGAACTCCATTCTCGTGTGAGTGAGGTTTCCTCCGAGCGTAGAATCCATTTTCTTGGGTATTCGAGGGTGGTTTGTATGTTAATGGCTTTCTAGCATGATAAGCATGCTCCCCTCCCCCGTGTGTAGTGTTTTCCCCATGTCGGGGAGGTTCCCGATGAAGAATGTCCGGAACCCCGACTGGCTTGAAGGCGACACACCCTGTGTCGCCACCTGTCTGGTAAGGCGATGCACCCTGTGTCGCCTTCTGACTGGTAAAGCGACAGGCATATGTCCCTTCTTGAAGGCGACAGGCCTATGTCGCCTTCTCATTCCAGAGGCAGGTTGTGCTTCCGCCGCTTCCGTTTTCCACTTTACTGTACTCGTGCACCTGTGCTAGTTCCCTAGTACGGTCTCACACTAGTCGTTCGCCCGGTGCGCGGCACTTGAGGACTTGTCCCGTGCGAGGGTTGTTACCGTTACCTGGGACCCCCGTCCTCGGGAGCCTGTTGAGGGAGTATCCGGGCTACGAGTGTGCTCGAGTTGGCAGCCACCTAGGCGGACTCTGGAGCTGAGGGGAAAACGGTGATTAGGATAGTGGCGTGTGAGTCGCTTGCAGAGCTCTCGTGGTTGGTCTGGACGCCGAGGACAGTTTGGAGTTCTACCCGGCGCAGGCCAGCCATCCTTCTTCTCACTGCCTTGCTCCCTACGGCCCCGGAACCGTTTGGGAGTCGGTGTGACCGTAGTCCGGCCAGACTACGGCGGTTATTGTTGTTGTGCTTGTGTCCTACCTCGCTCTGACGGACGCGAGGGCCGGGACCTAGGTCGAGGATAAGACTCGTGGACTCACCTGACCGTCTGACTAGTGGTGGTTTTCCCATAGCTAGTGTTTCCTGTCCAGGCGGAGTTCCCTCCGTCTGTGTTTTACTAGCCGTGTGGTGGTTACGACGAGCAGTCGTACGTAGTTTCCAACCGAGAGTACTTTCCGTACCGTGTTAGATTTAGCTTCGCTTCGCACTTTCTTTTGTAGGTAGAAAGATATAACTGCCGTCTTTCCCTTATTAATAGTTGTATATGTTTCCTCTGCCTGTTTAGAGCCAGTAGGAGATTGGTAGTCCCTACTGAGCTTCTGTTGTGAAGCTCATCCCTCTATTTTCCAGGTGAGTCTTCTCAACAGCGGCAGGGCGCCGTCGGGCGGAGGAGATGGGGCAGTAGTCTTGGTCCCCGTAGCTAGCAGTGGTTCCCCCTCTCATGTACGTCACCCTCGGGGTTGCCCCTAAGGGACTTGTCTCTCCCCTTTTCCTTACTTGTACTAGTGTGCATGCGTTGGGACTGTACTTAGAGCGGTACTCAGCGGTCTCGCTTTACTTTCCTGTTTTCCGCTTGTACGCTTCTAGCTCAGCAGTTGACGTTTACTCCATTACATATCCTGTCAGACGCGTGTTATAGCCCCTTCCGGGTCCCCCGGATCCGTGGTGGCGATCGCGAAAATCGGGTCGGGTTCTCGGGTCGTTACACTTTCTGTCTGCGCACAGTGCAGAGTTAGCACAGAACCGGTGAATTAGGGGTCCATACACGATTTAAAAATTTGTAAAAATATACAAACCCTAGAGAACAAGTCTATGGATCGAGATCTTAAGCTACTTGCCTGGGAATAAATCTAAAAGGATATAGATTTGCCGTTAAGCCCTCCTTGGCCATGCCAAGAAGAGGTCAAAACTTGCTTGAATCCATCTTTCTTGTTAATGTAGCTTGCTCCTCGGAGTTGGGGATGATTCTCTTATGTATGGGGTTATCGTCCAGTCAGTGCAGGTTGCCAGAAGTCCTTCCAGTCGCCGGATCTAGCTCTCTAGGATCAAGGTCGCACAAGAAAACCCTAGCTCTCCCCAAAGACCAAAAGACTCCCTCGGTCGAAATAGGGAGATTTTTATAAGCCACGGTGTCGGGGACGCATTAGGCAGGTTATCCTCCCATTGGGAAGGTTTCCAAAACAAGAACCCAGCCAACCGCAACCGTTTTCAAATATGAAAACGCACACAGCTGGAAAATTAGGCGTCCACCTTTGGTGCAGCCAACATCAAGGTAGATGTCCATCGATCTGGACGCCAATCTCCATGCCATTCAGTCAGCGGCATAAGATGCTGCCGCCAACTGGGCATCTTAGCCAGAATTTAAATATTCAATAAAATAAATGTACGAGCACATCATAAGCAACTTAATGTTATGAAATAAGTAGATATTACATGCACAAAGTTAAACACATACCTATATCATGTACTCACATAATTACATTCAACTTGCATAGATTTAATAAGTATACTATGTACTTCTACATCTTGATAATGCCTGCACATTAAATAAAATCATATACTAAATAATTTTTGTGTATACTTATATGCTATTGGATAATAATTACATACCATATGCACTACATCACTTAAATACACAATGTACATAATATAAATGTATATACACCCACAGAATAGCATATATTATGCTCATGCACAAGCAAGTAAATATTTATAATATGCCACCAAATAAATAATTTTAAATGCACAAAATTCGGGCCTCACACCCTCTACCCCTTAAATGATCTTTGTCCTCGGAGATCGGATCATGCACCTGTTGTGACCTCATCGGTGTCGCTGTAGACGCGAGATTTGGCCCATCTCCACGTAGTCATGGCCCAATACGGCTTGTTTGCCCGTTTGTTGACTTGCCTCGGATCCCATGTAGACGTCAGCATCGACTGTCGCTGACTCCCTGTTGGCGGCAAGATCTCTGGATGTCGACTATTGTTGATGCCAGATATGTGGATGCCTGCATGGCGTTGGTGGCGGGATCGGTGGACGTCAACCTGGGTTTACCTGGTCTACGCAACTGCCCGAGATTTCAGCCCACTAACGCCATTCTCTTGCCCATGCAACGCATATAGCCGTTCCCAACGGGTATATAGGGCCACCTGGCACCCCATTGACCCAGTAAAAATACTACTTGGCCTCTCCTCATTGGTTGAGCTTTATACATGGATTGCCACTTGTACAAGTGTGTTTCTTCACACTTGAGTATCCAAAGCTTCTGAACTCTGACCCTACTGTCTATTTAACCCCCCCCGTTGGCCTTCTAAGGGAGGGAGGAGAAGCTGGACGCCCACATGCTATTGCCTTGAAAGAAGAGAGAGAGAAGTGTACCCATCCTTTGATCCTTCCTCTTTCTCTCCTTCTCATCATCTGGGACGTTAGGAGGCTTCATCCCGAGCTGGAGGAGTCACCAAGGAGTTAGCAGTGCCACAGCAACGAGGATCACCCCCTCCTCTTTCTCTCTTTCCCTTCCTTTTCTCTTTAGTTTTTGCATGTTACACATACACTCTTACACACCCTAGGCACGTAGGGCACCTTCCTACATACCTATAAGGGTTTCCCAACCAAAAACGGAGGGAAGAAGGGTGGTCATACACTTGGCCACCCCTCTTCTCAAGCCCGTAACCGGTACGGGACTCTCCTTTTGGGCCTCTTCTTTTTGTTTTTTTTAGCATTCACTGCACTTCTTAGAGTCTAATAGAGTCTTCTTTCTATGGCAGGGACACTTGTACAAGACCGTGGAGCTCTCTTTCTTTGGCCGCCGAAGAAGGAGAAGTTGAAGCCCCATCTCCGTCCGCTACCTGAGGCAGCGTCATCGACATGGTCACAACATCCCCTTGGGCACAGGTAAGGCCCTGGCGATCACAACATCTCCCTTTCTCTTGTTTTCTTTGTTTTCTCTCAAGTCAACTCAGTCAAATGGAGAGTCAACGGGGTCAATCAACAACCCTCCATCGCCTACGAGGGAGCAGCGACGTTCGTGAACCACCAGAGGATTCCACAGTCCGATGGGGGCAAGGGAATGGATCGTCTACAGCTCTTTTCTAGCGATCACGGTGGGATAAGCATTGCTGCTGCGGTCTCAGTCTGCATCCAGGTAAATGACAAGCGATCTTTCCGTTGACCCAGGTAAGCGTCCATCGTTCTTGCCATTTATTTATTGTAAACGTCCATCTAGGTTGTCGTTAATTGTGATTTAGCGTCAGTCAATCATGTCGTCAACTGATTTTCGATGAACTGAATGACCATATGGTTGCCGTTTATTTCCCAGAAGCATGTTTTTGGCCTGTTTGGTTTGATTTTTCTTTTCTGTTTGCTTTTTTGATTGATCCCTAACGGTTCTGTGTCACGAGGTGGGTCCTTTTCTCATCTATTCTAGCCTCCCCACATATTTTAGGTTCACCCCTCCTTGGTTTACAACCTTTTACTCGGGGATTCCCTCTCGAGTAAATCGGGTTGATTCCAAGGGGAACTATATAAGTCCCTAAATTCCGTGGATTCCCTCACGGTACGGGGCAGGAGGACCTTTTCCCTCCCTGTTTAGTTCACCTATTCACTCGGATTTGAGTAAGTTTTGAGAGAACCAGCCAAGTCAAGTCAAGTTAACACACGACCTCAACTTCTAAAATTTTGGGACATTGTTTGATAACCTTGTTTGATAGAAATACACATTTCTTCCAATAACAGTGTAATTGATCAACTAAACCATCCTAAAATCAGTAGGTTGTGTTTGCTAATGGACTCTTGGTTGAACTCTACCATGACTAACATCCGGCATTTAGTATGATGACAACATTAATGATGAGTTTGTTGGTATGGTTGACACTAATGTTCAGCCCGAGGAATTGGTTCAATCTTCTTCTTCTCAAGGTGATATTGAGGATAGCGTGAGTTTGAGGGTCAACCCTACCTATGCCCAAGATGTTCAAGAAGACCCCGAATTCTCTAAACTCCTCTCTCGCTATTCACCCGAGGACATCATTTCTATGCTTTCTAAGCATACCATCTAGGCAGCGACCTCTCCTTCTCCTCTATCCCCTTCTTCTTCCATGCTTCTTCATCTAGGCCCCTCCTAGGCCCGTCACTCCTTCATGGGTTCCCATCTCCCCCGTCCCCATTTCCAGTCCGAATCCTCCCACTCCCTTAACCACTCCTTTACCTGCTTCTGTCCTAAATCCTCCTTTTTCCTATCCACCCAATGTTCGCCCACACCCCCTACTCAATCCGAATCCATTTCTCGGTCGGAGATGGAGGGTCTTATTAGAAGCTCTTGGCTGAATCTCTGTCTCTTTCTAAGCCTCATTCCCTTCAGAACTACTGCAAGCTTCCCAACGCCTACTTTCCCCCGAGTTTCAAGGCCCCGAAATACCGCATGTATGACGGGACCTCCAACCCTCAATAACACCTTGCTAGCTTTACCATGGATTTACATCGGTGGCTGTACGATCTGGTCCTCTTAGTTCACCTCTTTCAACAACCGTTAGAGGGGGAAGCTTTGAGGTGGTTAACCTCCTTACCCGCATCGGATCTTATTAATTTCGACATAGTCTCCGAACATTTCATCTCCCATTTCTCCTACATGGCCACTCAAGTCCTTACACTTTCCGACTTGGTGGCAGAGAAGATGAGGCCGGACGAAGACTTTGTTACCTTTGCCACCGTTAGAGATCCATGGCTTCGAGAGCTGATGTCACCATCCCGGAGTCTCAAGCCATCATTATGATTGTCAACAACACCACTTCTCAGCTCAAATCCATTTTGATGCTAAGTGAGTTCTCCTCCTTTTCACATCTTTATAATCGAGCTAGGGTGGTTCAGAATCAAATCAAGGACTCCTCTCTTCCACATTTCATCGAAGGGAAGCCCAAGGGACGTAAGGCCCCCACGGCACCTACCACCGAGGGGGTGACAACAAGTCCCTGAGACCCTCCCAACCCTCCTTCCAATCCTCATCAGTTTCTATCACACCCCTCCAAGCCTTATTCCGCTGTTCCTCCTCCTTTTGCCTACACTCAGCCCGGTCCTAAAAGGTCACACTACCCTCCTCTCCCTGAGACCCTCGAGGACGTATTCTTTGCCCTCATGTCCTGTGACGCTATCCGGCTCCCCCCACAAAGGGAAAGCGTCAATCCGAGGGTGGACACCTCAAAATACTGTCCTCATCATAGGGCCCATGGTCACGAACTCAACAATTGCTTCACTTTCCATGACTGGGTGTACGACATGAATGACCAAGGTAGGATTAATTGGGAGGATGTCAAGGTGGCCATAGCCAAGTCTAGGTACACCAAGAAGGATCTGGGAATTGTCCAAAACCCTCTCCCCAGCTACCAAAGCAACAATCCCTCCTCCTCTAAGTCCCGGGAAAATGTCCATACCATGACACATTCGGAACCCCGGGTAGTGAGGAGAAAGCAACAATGGGGAGTAGAAGGTTTTGACGAATGGTACCTGTGTCCCTCCATAGAGTCCAAAGAGCCCTCCATCACCATAGATGCCATTTTAGAAGAGCGACCTTTGGTTCTTATTCGACCCGCGTATCAGGATGCATACCCTACCATTCTCGCTACCCCTGCCTACGAGTCGTCTACCCATGGGACTAAACCTCTCCAACTCATCCTCCCTAGGGCTCAGGAAGACGTTCATGTCACACTTAGGAACCAGATTGTTCCTCCTCTCCCGTGACCATCTCAAGTTGAGGAGGATAATGGACCTCCACCCCCTACCGGCACCGAATATGACATTATGCAACACTTGGATAAGACCCCCGCAAGGGTGTCTATTTTGGCATTGATTCGAAGATCGCCATCTCATCAGTCCACCCTCCTCCAATTCCTCCAGAATGTCATGGTCAATGATGACCTTCCCTCGAGTGGGGTCACCAATGCTATCCTCTCCCTTACCCAAGGACCCTCAATCTCTTTCTCGGAAAAAAATCTTGCTGCCCCCGAGTGTCGTTCACTTCCTCTCTGTCTTACCATCAATCTCAACGGGGTTTCGGTGGACTCTACCCTCATTGACACCGGGGCATCCATCAATGTGTGTCCGATGAAGACCCTCAAGCAATTGGGTTTGGGGGAGGACAATCTGGAGAAAATCTGCTCCACTATTGCTGCCTACGACAATTCCAAAAGGGTTGCGAAAGGGAAGATAGCTCTTCAGCTCAAGATAGGACCCGTCACTATGTCCTCTGAGTTTCTAGTTTTAGATGTCGACCCAGCTGACAAGGCCATCCTTGGTGGTCCTTGGCTAGAGCAAACCCTAGGGTCCCTTCTACTGCCCACCAATGTTTCAAATTCCCATTCAATGGGCGGGTTATCAAAATCAAGAGCATTCCTACCTTGGAAACTCTCAATCCTATCACCTCGGAGCAGATGCCACATTTGTTCGTTCCAGACAAGGGGAAGAAGCCAGTCATGTCCATCTTTGACTTCCCCTTACCCTTTGATCTAAACCAACCTCCCCAGTCAAATGAAGAGTTTGAGCATATCCCATGTCCTCAAGGGAAGGGTTGGGAAGTGATGGCCAAGATCGACTATATCCATGGCCGAGGATTGGGTAGGAATGACCAGGGTCATATCCGTAGTGTCCAGACGAGAAGGTTGCTAGATAGGGCTAGTCTAGGTTTTCACCCAGACCCAATTCACCCGGACCCATTCATACCCTACCAACCTCTTACTTGGACCCTGAGAGAACACTTCATTCAGGGGCCCCTCCAACCAAGAACCTGAGAGCCTTTGGTAGAGGAGTTGTCCGACTCCGAGAGTGAGGAAGAAGAGGAAATCGAAGAAGTTTGCGAAGACTTCGGCCTTCGCTCTTTGGTTCTGACTCTCCTTCTTCTCCCTCCTCATCACCTTCATCCCCTCCATCTCCTTCACAATTTCCAGCCACTCTGATGTGCCTGGCACCTCACTCTATCCTCCTCCATCCACTTCTTCCTCCCTTCTTTCTCCCTCCATCTTTCCTCCATTGCTCACCTGGCCAATCGGTGTATCATTGAGTCAAAAACTCATGGTTTTGAGCTTTGACTCCCCAAAAAAAAATACCAATTTTGAAAGGTGGGAATGTGAGGTCTCCGTCGAGCACCCTTCCTCTCTGGAGTCTCTTTCGCTCGGCCAGGGGCTGACGCTTTCCAGCCTAGACTCCCTTTCTCGCCCCTCTGAGGGCTCTTCCCCTGTACATAGTTTTGTACATAGCAGTCTGGTACATAGTGGTCTAAATTCTAGTTTAGAGTCGGGTTTAGAGTCTAGTCTAGAGTCAGGTCTAAGTTTAGAAGAGTCTAGTTCCCCTCAGCCATGTGTTCGTAAGGAGAAGGGTAGGCAAGTTCCTGCCCGTTATGTCATGGCCTTGGCTGAGAAATGTGTTAAGTTAAGTCAAGTCCCAGAATTTCTTGAGGAGCCTGCCCTTGTAGAGTCTATTTTTGAAGAAGGTGACTCTGTAGACGATGGTTTAGGAGTCTATCTGCTAGATTTCGATGAGAAGGGTGAGCCGAGAAATCTTGGGTCAGAAGAAGAGGACCCAGTGAGCGATTATGTAGATGGCACCAAGAGGTTCGATGAGCCAACCATGGCTACGGATGAACCCACCAAAGAGGTCAATCTTGGCACTGAAGAATCCTCGAAGGTAGTCTTGGTTAGTGCTAACTTGAGTGTTGAAGAAGAAGAAGCCCTTGTAGCTATCCTTAAAGAATTCTCTGACGGTTTTGCTTGGTCCTACGAGGACATGCCGGGACTTGACACCTCTTTGGTCGAACACCGGTTGGTCCTAAAAGCCGACGCAAAAGCCGTAAAACAAAAGCTAAGGAGGCTACAACCCAAGCTTGTGCTCAAGATCAAAGAGGAGATTGACAAATTACACAAAGCTAAATTCATTAGGGTTGCGCTTTATCCACAATGGGTAGCTAATATTGTCCCTATAATGAAGAAGGATGGTAAGGTTACGATCTGCATAGATTTCCGTGACCTTAATCGTGCTTGCCCAAAGGATGATTTCCCTCTTCCACACATAGATGTCCTAGTAGACAACACTGCCAGCTTCGAGATGTTATCTTTCATGGATGGTTTCTCTGGGTATAATCAAATCCGTCTGGCGGAGGAAGACCAGGAGAAAACTTCTATCACAACGCCTTGGGGGACCTACTGTTATGTTGTCATGCCCTTCGGATTAAAGAATGCGGGAGCAACTTATCAAAGGGCAATGATGGTAATTTTTTATGACATGATGCATGTGCACATGGAGGTCTATGTGGACGATGTCTTGGTTAAATCAAAGACTCGACATGGACATGCTGAGGTCCTCTGGGCAGTTCTCCAACGGTCTAGAGAACATAAGCTTAAGATGAACCCCAAGAAATGTGTCTTTGGAGTCTCCTCGGGGAAGTTGCTAGGGTTCATTGTTAGCAAGAGGGGAATTGAGATTGATCCCAATAAGGCCAAAGCAATAATTGACATGCTTCCTCCTAGGAACATCAGAGAAGTTAGAGGGCTGATTGGTAGACTGCAGTTCATTAGGAGGTTCATCTCCGAGCATTCAATTCGTTGCAAGCCCTTCTATGAGATGCATAGAGGAGAGGCTAAATTTGATTGGAACGATAAATGTCAAAAGGCCTTTGGAGATTTGAAGAGTTATTTGTTCAATCCCCCTGTTCTCGCTCCTCCAGTCCCAGGTCGGCCTTTACTGCTCTATGTGTCAACCACTAAAGATTCAACTGGAGCAGTCTTGGCCCAATATGACGACGAGAAGAAGGAGAGGGCGGTGTACTATCTATCCAAGTTGTTCAATGAGGCTGAAAAGAAGTACACTGCCATGGAAAGTGTTGGGTTGAGTGTGAATTCAATTCATTTCCCCTCATATTTTGATGATGACAAGGTGTGGTTTTAATGCAAAATAATTGGAACATGTTAGATACATCACACATGAAATAACTATATTCAAAATGCATGTTTCCAAACACATTTATCATTTATATTCATGACAATACATTTGACTAATGATTTATGTGTTTATTTCTCAGGGACAAACATTTATTGCAAGGGTAGTGTCGACACACCCCACATGGTGTCGACACAATGCTCCAAGCCCTAAGCCAAAAGATGAAGAAATGGTCAAGTAGTGTCGACACTAGACCAAGGCAGGTCGACACTAGAGACAGATCCCAGAGAAACATATCAACAGGCTTCTACATCAGGTCGACACCAGATGCAGTCAGGTCGACACTGGAGAGCCTTCCCAGAAGGCCTGTTTTTCAGCTTCTACCGCAGGTCGACACTAGATGGCTCGCCCAGGGAACTGTTTTTCCCAATCTGGGACAGTGTGTCGACACACCCTATGGGCAGGTCGACACACTCCGGAAACTTTGTGACTTAATGTTTGTCCTGGACACGTGGCACCCTAGGGAATTGATGGATCGGCCTTGGATCTTGTGCCCACGTACCCCAAGGCTACCTTTGGACTATTTAGGGTATAAATACCCTCCAATTGGCCATCCAACGCAAGAGAACCCTTTTAGAGCCTCCCAAAACTCCTGTTGGCGGCAAGAAGAGTTCTCCTCTCTGCTCCTGCTCTCTTGGTGATTCCTCAAGCCAAGTCTCATCTGTCCAAGCATGAGAAGTGGAGTTTGATCATTGAAGATGCAATTGGATCACTTCAAGGAAGCAGATCAAGTGGAAGCAATCGTTTGAGAAGACTTCATGGAAGATCCCAAAGTTCAAAGTGCAGAGCATCGGCCAGGGACTTCAAGAACTCAAGCCTCTTCCCAATTCGATCTTCTACAAGGGAGTATAGATGAAGAGCAAGGACTTTCAATACAATTTGTCATTTCTCTTTGTCTCTTCTGAGTCATTGTGAGATTGTGCAAGAGTTGCTGCATAAGTCCATGAATGAACTCTTGTTAGACTAGATCTATTGCTAGAGGATATGAGTCTTGTGTGTTTTGCTAGCAAGTTGTTTGTGAGCCTTTGCGCTCAGTGGTTTTGAGTCTTGTACTCAAGGTGTTGTTGAGCAGTCTTGCTCAGGGTTCTAAGTAGTCTTACTCTAGAGGTTGTGTGAGTTGTAAACTCAGGTTGTTGGAGTTGTCAGACTCCAGTGGGTGTGGTGTACCCAAGTTGTTTAGTGGATCCTCACTGTGTGAGGGGTGGATGTATGAATCACATGGTGTGATTTCCGAACCACCTAAAAATCTCTGTGCATTGGTCTGATTGTGGTTTGAATTTGCCTTTCGTTAGATGCATGCATAGGATCGTTCAAATTCATCTAATCAACCTGTTCCCACACTCTTTTTACACAACTCACTCAATCTCTCTTCAGATCTGTGAAATTCATTTTTCAAATTGTCTCTGATTCAAAGAGTTTTTCTAAATCGATTAAGCTTCCGCAATAGTTGGCATAGATCTATTCAACCCCCCCCTTCTAGATCTTGTCCACATCATTTCTCGATCCTTCAATTGGTATCAGAGCGGGTTTACACTTGATCTGATTTGATCTGAGTAATTTCTGATTGTTCTGTGTGTCTTGATTGTTTGCTTGTTTGTTTGCTAAGTATCTCTTCTTTGCACCTTTTAATTGCTTCAATGGATTCAAGAGGGTTCATGGCTGAGGGTCACTCTATTAATAGGCCACCCTTTTTCAATGGGACAGACTACACCTATTGGAAGAATAGAATGCAGGTCTTCCTTAGAGCCCAAAACTATGAAATATGGAAGGTAGTCGAAGTAGGTCCCTATGAGAATCAGGGGGAGGAAGAGACCTGGACTAGGGAACAGATTAGGAGGGCCACTTTGAATTATAGTGCCATGAACATGATCCAATGTGCAGTCCACCCTAAGGAGTACTCGAGAATCTCAATGTGCAAATCTGCCAAAGAGATGTGGGATAAACTTGAGTTACTCTATGAGGGAACATCTCAAGTGAAAGAAACTAAAGCTAACATTCTTGTCTCTGAATATGAATTGTTTTGATGAAATCTAATGAGACAATTTCTGAAATGTTTGCCAGGTTTATGATAATTGTGAATGGACTGAAGGCCTTAGGTAAGGATTATACGGATGCTGACTTGGTAAGGAAAATTCTACGTTCTCTCTCTTCAATTTGGCACACAAAGGCCACTGTCATTGAAGATTCTAAAATCTGTCCAAAATCTCTTTGGATGAATTGATAGGATCTTTAATGACATATGAAATTAATCTAAAGAGAAATGAAGAACATATAATTAAAACCAAGCCAGTAGCACTAAAGGCCTCTTCAAGTAACAAAGACAAAAAACAAGAGAAAACAAGTTCTGATGAGTCTGAGTCAAATGAGGATGAATTGCCCTCATGACCAGGCAATTCAGAAAATTCTTAAAATATAGGAAAGGAAAATTTTCTGGGAAAAAGAAATTCCCATCAGGTAAAAGAAATACTTCCTTTTCTAATGCTAATTTCAATAAGAATAAAAAATCTGATGAAATTGTCATTTGTTACAGGTGCAACAAGCCAGGACATATGAAGGGAGAATGTCCTGAAAACAAGAAGGAGAAACATAAAAAGATTCACAAGTTCAAGAAGCCAAAGGCCATGGTAGCCACTTGGTCTGATGAAGACTCAAGTGAAAAGGAAGAAGAAGAAAAATCCTCAAGCTCTGAAAGTGAGGAAATCTGCTTCATGGCGAATAGCTCAGATGGAAAGGTAAGCACATCTTCGAAGACTTTTCAATTGAGGATTGGCAAGATGCTTATGCTGAGATTGTTGAAAAATACTCTGTAATAAGGAAAGAAAACAAGCATCTCAAAAAGAAAATGAAAACATCATGAATAACTATTCCTCAAACAAAAGAATTTGTGAATTAGAAAATGAGGTAGCTGAACTCAATGAAGAAAAAGAAAATCTCCTGAACTTAATTGATGAGCTTAAGCTTGCCTCTCAAAAGGCCACCCATGAATTTAAAGAACTGTCTGAAAAGCTGGAAATGGAAAACAAAGATAAACAACAAAAAATTGAAGAAATCAAAACCTTGGAAACCAGCTGAAAGAAAAGATGAAGTCATTCAAACCTTCACAAAAGGTAAAGACAATTTGGAGGCCTTGCTGGGAGCTAAAATGAACTCAATTTCTCATGGACTAGGATTTAATAAACAAAAACCTAAGAAAGACAAATCTGGTGAGAAAAAGGATAAAGCACCATTGATTAAATTTGTCAAAGGTCTAGTCTTGAGAACACTGAAATCAAACAAACATCAAGCAAAACAACAAAAATTTAAAAAACACAGAACCAAAAGAAGTCAACCAGGTCGACACAGTCACCTGACAGGTCGACACCAGTCCACAAAAAGAAGGATTCTGTGACTGTGGTGTCGACACCAGTCAAGGAAGGTCGACCTGCTCAACATCAACAAAACAAACCATAAAACCAAAAACTCAAATAAAAATTTGAAAAATAAGAAAAATTCAAAGGAAATCATTCATGAAAAACCTTGGACCTCCAAGACAGCATATCAAGCTGATTGGACCAATTCTTGGAACCAATGGTATCAAAACCCATTTTGGTATCATCCCCAATTCTTCTATCCAAATTTCTTGATGTACCAACAAAATCCTTGGATTCCACCTCCTCATCTAAACTCTCATGTTCAAATGAAAAACACCCCTCCTACTAAAAACAAAACACTGGTGTTTTCATTCCTAAGGGAAAGAATAAATTGAAAAAGACTGAGAACACCACTGTAATAAAACAAAAATAAAAACAAATCAAATTTGGGTGAGAAAAGATTTGATGACAATGTTCAAACATTCTGATGGTCCCAACACTGTTTGGGTACCAAAATCTTCTCTCCACTGATTGATTTTGCAGGAAGGTCGTGCACCCAATTCGAATGTGTGGTTCCTTGACAGTGGGTGTTCACGACACATGACTGGAGACAAAGCCAAAATTTTCATTCCTGATTGAGAAGGAGGGAGGTTCAGTAACTTTTGGGGTAAAAATAAAGGAAAGATCATTGGATCTGGTAAGGTTGGTCAATCTTCCTCAAACTCTGTTGATAATGTTTTATTAGTTGATGGTCTAGATTACAATTTGCTCAGTATTAGCCAACTATGTGACAAAGGTCACAAAGTTGTGTTTGAATCTGATTTCTGTAAGATAATTGATTCATCAACTGATAAAATAAATTTTTTTGGAAAAAGGGAAAACAATGTTTATATGATCAACCTCAATAAAAACTTTTCTGAAAACCTTTGTTTTGTTGCCAATAAAGAGGAAATTGCATGGACTTGGCACAAAAGACTTGGCCATGCAAGTTTCAGAACAATGAATAAATTGTTAAGGCTGAATTTGGTTAAGGGTCTTCCTGAATCTTTTTCTAATATTGAAAATCAAGTTTGTGGGATATGTGCCCAAGGAAAACAAACCAGGAAATCCTTTAAAACCTTCAATGAGGTACTCACATCTAGGCCACTAGAATTACTTCACATGGACCTCTTTGGCCCAACAAGAATTCTAAGTCTAAGTGGCAAGAGATATGGGTTTGTGATCATTGATGATTTTACCAGATTTACCTGGGTTATCTTCTTGTCCCACAAAAGTGATACTTGCCTTGAGTTCAGGAATTTCTGTACCACTGCCTTAACAACTTATCCATATAAAATCAAAAACATTTTGACTGATCATGGGGTGAGTTTGAAAACAAGTCCTTTTCTGATTTATGTGCTGAACTTCAAATATTTCACAAGTTTTCTTCACCAAGAACTCCAGAACAAAATGGAGTTGTGGAAAGAAAGAATAGAACTCTTGTGGAAATGGCTAGATCCATGCTCTTAGAAAGCAATTTGCCCAAATCCTTTGGGCTGAAGCTGTAAACACAGCAAATCACATTCTAAATAGAGCTTTGATCAGACCAAAAATCAGAAAAACCCCCTATGAATTATTGAAAAACAAAAAGCCAAATGTATCTTATTTCAAAACCTTTGGGTGTAAATGCTTTGTTCATAACAACAATAAAGAAAATCTTGACAAGTTTGATGCTAAGAGTCAGGAAGCCATCTTTCTTGGCTATTCTGAAGTGTCAAGAGCTTTTAGAGTTTATTCTCTCAAAAACAAAAATGTTGAAGAGTCTCCACATGTTATCTTTGATGAAAATTCCTTTTCAACTAATAGTTCTAAATCTTGCAGGGAAAGACAAGACAGTGAAGAGGATGATTTCATTGTGGACTCTTCACCAACTGTTGAGGAGCTTGAAGACATTGGTGAGAACTTGAACATCCATTCACCATCTTCAAGTGGATCAGGTAATGTTGCTCCAGATTTAAGTACCCCTCAACAGGTAATTTCTGAACATCGAATTTTGAAAGATCACCCATTAGATAATGTAGTTGGTAATTTGTATGATAGAGTTAGGACTAGATCATCATTCCTGCATGCTATTGAAGAAGACCCACTAGCTCTAATTTCCCAAATTGAACCAAAGTCAATTGATGAAGTTTTATCAAGTTCTGATTGCATTAATGCCATGTATGATGAACTTCATCAATTTGAAAGAAATCAAGTATGGGAATTAGTACCTAGACCTAGTGACCAAACAGTCATTGGCACTAGATGGGTTTTCAGAAACAAATTGAATGAAAATGGTCAAGTCATTAGAAATAAAGCTAGGCTAGTTGCAAAGGGGTATAATCAAGAATTTGGAATTGACTTTGAAGAATCATATGCCCCTGTAGCTAGACTAGAAGCAGTTAGGATTTTCCTTGCTTTTGCATCCTCCATGAAATTTAAAGTTTATCAAATGGATGTCAAAAGTGCATTTCTAAATGGATACATAAAGGAAAAAGTTTTTGTTGAACAACCTCCAGGATTTGAAAATGAAAAACATCCTAATCATGTTTTCAAGCTTCATAAGGCTCTTTATGGTCTTAAACAAGCTCCCAGAGCTTGGTATGACCGTTTGAGTTCCTTTTTGCTTGAAAAAGGATATTCTAGAGGAAATGTTGATCAAACATTGTTCACAAAAATAGTCAATAAACAAATAATTGCAGTCCAAATTTATGTTGATGACATAATATTTGGATCAACCAATAAAAGCCTGTGTACTGAATTTTCAAATCAAATGAAAACTGAATTTGAAATGAGCTTAATGGGAGACTTACAGTTTTTCTTGGGATTGCAGGTTAACCAAACACATGAGGGGATCTTCATTAGTCAAACCAAGTATGTCAAAGAACTCCTGAAAAGGTTTGACTTCCAGAACCTCAAGCATTCAAACACACCCATTGCAATTAATGCAAAGCTAGAAGAAGATTCTCTTGGTAAGTCAGTAGACCCAAAGACCTACAGAGGTATGATTGGTTCTCTACTTTATCTTACAACTTCTAGACCTGATATTCAGTTTAGTGTGTGTTTGTGTGCTAGATTTCAATCAAATCCTAAGGAAAGTCACATGTTAGCTGTTAAAAGAATTTTCAAATATCTTGTTGGAACATGTGATTTAGGAATTTGGTATCCTGCTAGTTGCAAGTTAGATTTGATTGCCTATTGTGATGCTGACTATGCTGGATGTAAATTAGATAGAAAAAGCACAAGTGGCTTGTGTTTATACTTAGGTGGGTGCCTAATTTCTTGGGCTTCTAAAAAGCAACATTCAGTTGCTCTGTCAACTGCAGAGGCTGAGTATGTTGCAGCAGGTAGATGTGGAACTCAAATTCTTTGGGTGAAACATCAACTTCTTGATTATAACCAAGACTTAGGTTGTGTTCCCATTCTATGTGATAACACAAGTGCCATAAATCTGTCTAAAAACCCCATTCAGCATTCAAGAACCAAGCATATTGAAATTAGGCATCATTTCTTGAGAGATGAGGTAGCAAAGAAAACCTTTGAACTCCACTTCATAGAAACTGAAAAACAAATTGCTGACATCTTCACCAAACCTCTTCCTGACAGTAGATTCTCATCTTTGAGGAGAGAGCTTGGCCTTTGTAAATGTCCATTTTCTTATCTCTCTCATTGGGTTTGGGTTGAGTGTTAGGCAATTTCTGAGGGGAGTTCTTTGCATCATCATTATTCTTTGCTTCCTTGCTTCATATTGCTCATATCTCTCTCCATTTCACTTTCATTTCTTTTTGACAATGGATTCTTCAACTCACATTGTGTTGAATTTCTTGGTATATCAAATGGTGATTTGGAGAAGGACAAGTTATGCTTGTCTGGACACTTTCACTATGCGAGAGTATATGTCTCCGCCAAGTACCAAGAAATAAATATGCAATTGTTGAGGGGGAGCTTTTATTGTTCAAAGAGAATCATTTTGATTTCAAAAACTTGCATATCTTTACTTTGATGAAAAATTGTTGGCATCATCATCTCAGGGGAGCTAGAGAATTCACAAGTCATGTCTTTTGAAAAATTCAAAACTTTTCTTGCATTACATCAATTTCCTTGCATGATGTCCTCATTCAGGTGTCTAGAGTCTCAAAATGATCCTTTGAGTGATCTACTATATTCATTTGTCAACTCTCACCTATATTCTTCAAAACTAAAGAAGTTCAAATCACTTTCAAAGTCTGAAGGATAATGTGTGCCTTGAATTTAAACATTTCTTTGTTTGCAACTGATGATTGGATATAAATGATTTCTATCTTACAAAACTCTCCAAAATCTGATAATTCAACAGAGCAATGGCACATATGCTGAGAAACTACACACCTTCACAATGAATGAAGTGCCATGTATGTCATGAGGCATTACTGCTATCTCTGTTCAAAGGGGGTCAAAATCAAAAATAAATGCAAAACAAAATAAATATGCCCTATACTTTTTGATGATGACTGAGTAACTGGAAATATTGGCGTCTGAAAAACGTATATTTTCATGTCAAAAAGTCATCATTTACCCCTTTGAGACTTGATAATGAATAAATCTTTAGTATCCAGGGACTATGGTGTGTAAAAAGTATTAGTTCTTGAGTGAACAAGATTTATCACATTTGATAGTTTGCTTCAAAAACAAAATGTCTATCAAAGGAGAATTGTTTAAAAAGAATCATCTCTATCCATCATCAAGTGTTTTTTTAAGAAGTTGTTTACTCTCAACACACTTGATTTCAGTCTAAAAGATGTTTTTTATTTATTTGGATTTGAAGAATATAGTAGTTTGTAGTTGATTGTTAGATGTATTATATCCCTCAAATCATCATTTTAATGACTCAAGTCACTGAATGTTCATATCCTATTGGATGTTGTGTAAAACTTGAACTGTGTTGAATTTCTGCAAATATGACAAATGAATTTTATAGTCTCTTAAAAATCCTTGAAATGATCATTCCACCCATTATTTATCTTTTTAAAGGTGTTCCTAAGCTCACCAACTTTTCCCATTCTCATATATTAAGATTTCATCAGGTCAGGTCAACACTACTCCATCTAGTGTCGACACACTTTAGCTCAGGTCGACACTAATCTCTTCTAGTGTCGACACTGACCCCCTGCCAGAGTAATTTAAGCCGTGGGCACCGGTTAAGGGTCAGATTGTACCTGCGGATATTGTACCTCCAAAACCCCTTTTTGTTCTGTAGGTCGACCTGATGGCCGTCTTCCACCTTTGAATCCGACGAGCATTTCACCTTCTTCCCTCCTCCAACCTATCCCTGTCCTTCTTCTTTCATTCCTTCCTCTCCATCCTCTGCTATTCCACTCCATCTTGTTTCCATGGCACCTAAGCAAGCCCCTCGCGTGGAGCAAGGTCTAGGGCCACCGCTCGGCCCATTCCGGCGGAAGATGCACCTCCCACTGAGAGGAGAACCAAAAGGTGCCATGACCCTGCGAAGCAGCCAGGGCCTTCCTCTGCATCCCCTTCGTCTGCTAAGAGAGGTAGGACTTCCTCTGGTCGAGGTAGAGGATCAGCAAACCCTAGACGAAGAATCTTGGTTTCTTCTCCTGATGTGTCTGAGGAATCATCGTCCTCTTCATCTTCTGAGGCCACTCCTTCCAAGTCAGTTTGTGGAGGAAATATAATTTTGAAACCCAGGGCAGTCGATTTGACAGATACTCAGTTAGCAGCTGCATTTCCAGAAATTCGGAGTTTCTTCTCATTTCAGACTTGGTTACCTTTTATCTCTGAATTTCGGATTTTTTATCCTCGTCTTGTCCAAGAATTCTACATGAATTTGGAATGCACTGATGTCAGTTACAAATCTGAGGTCAAAGGTGTTGTGATAGATATGCCCACAGCCTTAGTAGCCACTCTTTTCAAAATTCCAGATGAAGGAGCCGATTACCACAATTTTGAGTTTGACCTTCATGAAGATTACACTATGTTGACTGGATTGCAAGCTGATGAGTCTGATCCCAACCAGACACATGTCACCAAGTTCAACACAAACACCTTTCCACCTGTGTTGAGACTTATCCATCACATTCTCACCACTATCATAACCCCTCAAGGTGGTGGCAGGGATAGACTCACAGATATTCAAAGATTTGTGATATATTGTATGAAAAAGGACATAAAGGTCATTCTCCATGTCATAATGTACCAAATTATCTCTGAGACAACTAGGAAAGACCTCCATAGGTCTCTTCCCTATGCTGCTCATTTGACTTCCATCTTCAACCATTTTGATGTGTCTCTAGCTAATGAGAAATCTAAGCCAATTCCCAAATCCAATATATACTGCTTCAAGCATGTTCAAAAATTTATGGGATTTAGGCTAGAGGGTGACCAAGTGAGGAGAGGGCCAGTAGTTGTTGAGGCCCCAGCTCCTGAGGCTCCAGAGGCAGTGATACCACCTAATGAGGACCAGCCTCAAGCTCCTGAGGACCAGCCTCAAATTCCATAGGAACAGCCTCTAGCCCTGAGGATCAGCCTCACATTGAACCTGAACTTCAACTACCCCAAGATGCACCTCTAACTCCTCCATTTCACAATTCCTCACCCACACATCTTGCCCAGGAAATTCCCTCTTTTTCTCCACAACCTCAAGTTCAAGCCTCCACATCCTTTGGTGGACCTTCTGTTCCACCAGAGTTGTACTCTTTTCTAAATGAAAAATTTGATGCCTTGAACACTTCTATTCAGCAAATGACAGAAAATTTTCAGTTGAAGGTACATAGGTTAGAGAACACAATGTCTGCAAAGTTCATTGAGCAAAAAGCAGCCTCAGACCATGCAGTTCAAAGGATTAGTAGGCTGATTGGAACCCTGGCAGATGCTTCAATTGAGCTAAAAGAACATCAAGAGAAGTTGGAAACGGTTCTTCAGGGAATTTTGGCAAATTCCCAGGCTGATATATTCAACACCAAAGAAACACTCTCTCAGATTTCTAAGACCAGATTATCCTCTGCTCATCTGGTAGATGACATGGAGAGCATGAAGAACTTATCTGCTCATATTGATGAAGAAATGTCTGATCTGAAAAAGGAATTCAAATCTTTGCACAGACATGGTGGGACAGCTGGTTCCTCTTCATCTTCTCATCCCATCTCAACTGACTTCAGTGGGCTTCAAGCAACCATGTCAGAGAATTCAGAAAGAATGGAGCATCTCTTACATACAAGACTCTCAACTATCCAAGCTCAAATGACGTTCAGTTTGACTTCTATGGAAAAAAGATTGACAGATATTGAGACCATCTTGCTACCCATTCCTCCTCCTCCTCCTTCCACCTAATGTCATTTCTTTGATGATGTCAAAGGGGAAGAAGATAGCAAGAAAGAAAGATTGTAATGTCTTTTTGAAATGTGTTTTTGAAAGATTGTTATGTTCATATCCTTGAATGAAATGAATAGAAACTTTGTGTCCTCAATGTGATTGAAAATTCTTTGAATGAATGTGAATGTATGAATGCTTGTTAAGCTGCTTGACCTTTGTGTGAAAATAGCTCATTTCTAGTAACATTGTGTCTTTCATGTGTGCAACTTTCAAATGTTACTAAAAAATGTTCAACGGTCATTGACAAGCATGAATAAAAGGAAATGAAACATCACTCAGTGCTAATCAATGCTCTTCAAAGTAAGTGTTAAATAAACAAAAATGCTTAAAATCACATTTCATCGAAACTTCACTTTTATATGGATTTAATGTTGCCATCATCAAAAAGGGGGAGATTGTTGGGTTGAGTGTGAATTCAATTCATTTCCCCTCATATTTTGATGATGACAAGGTGTGATTTTAATGCAAAATAATTGGAACATGTTAGATACATCACACATGAAATAACTATATTCAAAAAGCATGTTTCAAACACATTTATCATTTATATTCATGATAATACATTTGACTAATGATTTATGTGTTTATTTCTCAGGGACAAACATTTATTGCAAGGGTAGTGTCGACACACCCCACACTGGTGTCGACACAATGCTCCAAGCCCTAAGCCAAAAGATGAAGAAATGGTCAAGTAGTGTCGACACTAGACCAGGGCAGGTCGACACAAGAGACAGATCCCAGAGAATCATATCAACAGGCTTCTACATCAGGTCGACACCAGATGCAGTCAGGTTGACACTAGAGAGCCTTCCCAGAAGGCCTGTTTTTCAGCTTCTACGGCAGGTCGACACTGAACTATCTCAGGTCGACACTAGATGCCTCTCCCAGGGAACTGTTTGCCCAGTCTGGGACAGTGTGTCGACACACCCTATGGGCAGGTCGACACACTCCGGAAACTTTGTGACTTAAAGTTTGTCCTGGACACGTGGAACCCTAGGGAATTGATGGATCGGCCTTGGATCTTGTGCCCACGCACCCCAAGGTACCTTTGGACTATTTAGGGTATAAATACCCTCCAATTGGCCATCCAACGCAAGAGAACCCTTTCAGAGCCTCCCAGAACTCATGTTGGCGGCAAGAAGAGTTCTCCTCCCTGCTTCTGCTCTCCTGGTGATTCCTCAAGCCAATTCTCATCTGTCCAAGCATGAGATGTGGAGTTTGATCATTGAAGATGCAATTGGATCACTTCAAGGAAGCAGATCAAGTGGAAGCAATCGTTTGAGAAGACTTCAAGGAAGATCCCAAAGTTCAGAGTGCAGAGCATCGGCCAGGGACTTCAAGAACTCAAGCCTCTTCCCACTTCGATCTTCTACAAGGGAGTATAGTTGAAGATCAAGGACTTTCAATACTATTTGTCATTTCTTTTTGTCTCTTCTGAGTCATTGTGAGATTGTGCAAGAGTTGCTGCATAAGTCTCATGAATGAACTCTTGTTAGACTAGATCTATTGCTAGAGGATATGGGTCTTGTGTGTTTTTCTAGCAAGTTGTTTGTGAGCCTTTGCGCTCAGTGGTTTTGAGTCTTGTACTCAAGGTGTTGTTGAGCAGTCTTGCTCAGCGTTCTAGAGTAGTCTTACTTTAGAGGTTGTGTGAGATGTAAACTTAGGTTGTTGGAGTTGTCAGACTTCAGTGGGTGTGGTGTACCCAAGTTGTTTAGTGGATCCTCACTGTGTGAGGGGTGGATGTAGGAATCACATGGTGTGATTTCCGAACCACCTAAAAATCTCTGTGCATTGGTATGATTGTGGTTCGAATTTACCTTTTGTTAGATGCATGCATAGGATCGTTCAAATTCATCTAATCAACCTGTTCCCACACTCTTTTTACACAACTCACTCAATTTCTCTTCAGATCTGTGAAATTCAATTTTCAAATTGTCTCTGATTCAAAGAGTTTTTCTAAATCGATTAAGCTTCCACAATAGTTGGCATAGATCTATTCAACCCCCCTTCTAGATCTTGTCCACATCATTTCTTGATCCTTCAGAAAGAACGTGTGCGGCCGTCGTCTGGGTTGCCCAGAAGCTGAAACACTATTTCCTAGCTCATGAGGTGAAACTTCTGGCGCGTATGGACCCACTTCGGTACTTGCTTGAGAAGCCCATCCTGACTGAGCGGTTGATGAGGTGGCAAAGCTTCCACAATCAATTCGATATCACCTATGTCAACCAAAAGTCAATCAAGGGGCATGCTATTACTGAGCATTTGGCCCACCACCCCTTACCTTCATACTCTCTTGTTGATGAAAGCTTTCCGGATGAAGAGTTAGGAGCCATTATCGATGGTGAACCTTCATGGATACTTTACTTCGATGGGGCTCTCAATTCCAAAGGGTGTGGAATAGGGGTAGTCCTCCTCTCACCGGAAGGGGTGGTCATTCCGCACGCCTATCAATTAACCTTCCGTGCCACGAACAATGTGGCCGTGTATGAGGCACTCCTAGTTGGGCTGATAATGGCAATGTTGCTCAGAGTCAAAGAGTTAAGGATAATTGGAGATTCGCAATTGATACTCCGGCAGTCCCTCAGCAAGTACCAGACCCGGGATCCCAAGTTGAAACCATACCAAGAATTGGTAGGAAAGGTAGTCCGGCAGTTTAGGAAGCTTACCCTAGTCCACACTCCTAGGGCTTAAAACATTCTAGCAAATTCTCTCGCCTCCCTAGCTTCTTCCATTCCTATTCCATTGGGAAAATCTTCTGAAACCGTCTCGGTTCAAAGGTTAAGAGTCCCTTCTCATGTTGATCCTTGGTTTTCTCAACTCAAGTCTCCTTCTCTTCGGGTCCATGCACTCTTAAAAGAGCCTGAAATCGACCACGAAGAAAGTCATCTGTGGTATTTTGACATTGAAAACTTTCTCAAAGATGGATCCTTTCCTGATTATGCCACCTCTATTGACAGACGGGCCATTCGTCACGTCTCGTAGCGTTACAAGATCATAGGTGGTGCCCTCTACAAGAAGTCCCTCAGTGGGGTTTATCTTCGTTGCCTCGATGAAATCGAATCTCAAAGCATTGTTGAAACCGCTAACTCCAGTGAATGTGGTGGTCATGTCAATGGTAGAGAAATTGCCCAAAAGTTGCTAAGACACTATTACTGGCCCACCATAGAAGAAGATTGTTGTCACTTTGTTCGTCATTGTGCTAAATGCCAATTGCATGGTGATAAAATTCATGCTCCTTCCTCTTCTCTTCACCCTCTCATCGCCCCATGGCCTTTCGCCATATGGGCATTCAACGTGGTCGGTCCTCTTGCGGACAGAACTGGAGAAATCCGTAAGAAGTCCTTCATTCTGACCACCACCGAATACTTCACAAAGTGGGCTGAAGTGGAAGCATTCATAGAAGTCAAAGATTCAACAGTCGTCAAGTTCATCAAGCGCAACATTCTTGCAAGATTCGGCATGCCTTGGGACATCGTCACCGACAATGGACCGCAATTCACTTCACAGGAGCTTCGCGACATGTGTGGTAAACATGGCATTAATTTGCATCATTCATCACCATATTATCCACAAGGTAATGGACAAGCAGAAGCCACTAATAAAACTCTCATTAAAATCATAAAGAAAACTTGCAAATCTCATAACAATGTCGACTGGCCAGACTGCTTAGTTGAGGCTCTTTGGGCTTATCGCACCTCGGTCCGAACTCCTAAGGGGCAAACCCCCTATGCTTTGACATACGGATCAGATGCGATACTCCCATATGAGATCTTCGTCCCTTCGCTTCGAGTTCAATTAGATTCCGAGCTAGACCCCGATCAACGTCGAGAGGCCTTGTTAGCACAACTTGAACTCTTAGACGAAAGGCGAATGATAGCGGCTGACCATGCGCAAGTTTATCGCCAAAGAATTCCACGTTTTTATGCCAAAAGAGTGCTTGAGAGAAATTTTGGAGTGGGTGAAATGGTTTTAAAGCGGAAAATCATTAAGGCACCAGGTCCCAGGAGTGAATTGCAAGAAAATTGGGAAGGTCCGTTCATTGTCAAAGAAGCATACTCAGGAAACACTTATAGGTTAGTGGACTCCGAGGGAGTTGAGTTGTCGCATCCTTGAAATGTGGTCTGCCTCAAGAAGTTCTACCCTTAGTCTATCAGTCAGCCAAGTCTGTTATTCAACACTTGTCGATGTCGTGGGTTTGAGACTCTACTTTTCACTTGGTCATTAGCAAGGTAGGGTCCCCTCACACACCACACGATGTTGAAGTACCATTCTTTAGTTGGAAAATCATAAGTACACTTGGACGGTCTAATTTGGTCAATATAATCCTATCCGGTCAAGTTTGAAAAAGGGGCAAACCATGAGTAGGGGACCACCCACTCTCACCTAAAAGACAAGGTCACTATAAATTGGGGCAATCAACAAAAATGCAAAAGAGCTAAATGATAAATCAAGCCTAAAAAGGGGCAAAGAAAAGCTAAGAAGGTCAAAAAAGGATAGCAAAAAGTACGTACTCATAAAAAGGCTGACCAAATCAAGGAGGTAGTAAATAGTACGTACCTCCACCCCAGAAATGAAAAGAAATGAAAGATACCCCTGAAAATAATTGTTGACCAAGTCTTTTGGTGTAAGATGTCGGTTTGGAAACAAAAAGTGGTTTGAACCAAATCCTCGCATGACCTTCTATTTATTTCTTCTAATTTCTCCCTCTAAGGGCAATTTGACATCATAAGACATTCCGTTGTGGATTATATCAAGAAGGCTAGGGGCAGTCTCCAATATCAAGGATTTCATGCACAATCCTCTTTGCTCATGGCCTATGTGGCTAAGTAGACTATGAGAACCCTATGCCTTGACATGTGATGAATATGTATCTTAGAGTAAAAAAAAAAAAAAATCGTAAAATCCAAAATTCAAAAAAAATAGTGGTAACATGTACATATACTCTACTTATTTCCTATTCAAAACAACAACAAAAAAAAAAAAAGAAAAAGAAAAAAATGCATGTGCATATTTGTAAGGCCCTCGAATTTCGTCGCATTATTCGTATTTGCATGTGTATATTTGTGCTTGTGTATGTATATACATATTTATGTACGTATTGATTAGTATAATTACGTGTGCATATGTTTATATTAGATGTAGATAATGCATGTATTGAATGGTGATAGTATGGATACACTACCATATACATATTGCATGTATATATTCATGGTATGCATAGTTTTCTGCATATTTTAGAGTTCTGGCCGAAGGCCACCTTGGCGTCAACCCCTAGCCGTTGAGGTAGTGTCAGCGTCCAGACATGGACGCCAACACTATTCCTGGCGTCCAGCGATATGGACGCCAATCTCTCTGGCCTGCATGCGTAGCAGAGCTACAAACTTCTGAAACAAGAAAGCCAGCCATTGGGGGGCTGTCCCCAACGGCTCTGAGGGTTGTCAAGTCACCCTAAGAGTGGGAGAGAGGCCTCTCCTTAAGTCTGAACCCGGAGCTACCTTCCCCACCCCCTCTCTTCACCTTTGCAAGAGGAGAAAAGAGAAGAAAACCCTAGAAGAAAAACTGAGAAAACCCCACTTTTGCACCCAAAGATCCGGCTTCCTGGAGCTAGATCCGGCCATCTTCTCTGACAAGAAGATAGCTGGAGCAAAGGAGGAGGCTTCCCCGACATTCCCCTGCTGTGGAGATCATCCAGGAGCCCGGAGGAAGAAGATCTAGGAGGCGTTTCTGCACCTTCTTGGGACTGCCCAAGGAGGGCTTCACCAACACCCTAGACCCTTTGGAGCAATTTTTAAAAAGGCAAGTGACCTAACCATAATGTCCCCGTATGTGTCTAGGTTGTTTCTAATATTTTTATGAATTTTCCCTCGAGTCCTAGACCCTCCCATTCACCCAAACTTGAGAGCTCGGGTCTGTGTTTCTGCACAGACCTGCATTGACGGCAAGGTCAATGGACGCTGAGATCATGCTTGGCGTCCATCGACCATGCCGCTGACCCTGAGTCAACGGCCAGAGACTGCCGCCAAGTTCTTCTGGACAGAACAGTGACCTGTTCTGCCCTTCCTATACACTATTTTCGGTATGGTTTCCGTGATGAGGATATATGGTAACCGTATACACTATGTATATTGTTAATTGTGGTGTGTGGATGAGTGTGATGTGTGGTGATGGATGTTAGAAGAGTGTATTCCATGAATTTATAAGCATGACTTGTTGATGATCTTGCCAAATTTATGTTTTATGATTAGGATTAGTCTGAATGCCTCAGTTTTATTAGATCATGAAGATTAGTGGATCAGTGTACATGTACTCAGATTTGATTAATTGTCCATGCTTGTATAAATGGCTAATAAACTTGGTTCGGTAATTAAAAAACAACATGCAAGAATGATTTGTGGTGATCGATCTATAGATGTATGATTTAGGATAGATTCTGCATTCTCAGATCATTTATGCAACAGTAATCTCTGATCAAACAGTAAGTGGCAAAATTGCATGATTTGTTAAACTCCATGTTAACTTAAATTGTGAATGGCATGCGAAATAGGTATTTGATTTTCTGTAAATTCTATTTAGCTCATAAAAATCTGAAAAATTGAGTGTATGATCTAGAACCCGAAAATAGCATGTGGTTAAAATTTCAGGTCATTTTGACCAGTACATAAGAAGTTATGTATTTTCCATGTGAAATATAGTAATCTATGTATGTTATCGTAATGTGATTAGATATTGCTTAAACCCAACTTGATTGGTGAAATTGACTGTGTGTTAAGCTCCTAAAATCTGTAGTGCCATGTCAGGAAAAATAGAGAAATGCATATGAGTGAGAAAGTGAATGAGATGAATAGTGATATGTGTAAAACCATGTATAAAATCGGTAAAATGTGTAAATGTGTAACTGTGCCAATGTGACACTGCTTCCATAGAGGGCAGTGGAGCTGTATCAGGGAAAAGTCCCCCTGAGAAAGTTCAATGTGTAAGTGACCCTAAGGGCATTAGGGGGAAATCCTGGAGGTGGACAAGTACCACTGGTTAGGGTGGAGACTTGTTCTCCCGGTCTGCGCAGTCCAAGAGTCGCCATTGGAATGCCTAGATGGTGTCTATGTGTAATGTGATGTGTATATGTCCTTCTTTGGTGGTTTGGACTATGTGTCACGGCACCTAAAATGTGTAATGTGTATGTGTTCATGTGTAAATTTGTAAGTGAACAATGTGAATGTGTATGTGCAAAGTGTAACCATGTGAAAGAGAAAACTTGTGTAAAAAAAAAGTGAAATTCTAAATGTGAAAATATGTTGTTGAAATCCATGTGAGAAAAATATGAAACCATGTGAAATCAGTGAATTCATGTCGTTATCATCATGTTTATATGCGCAAAAATGTCTAGAATCCATGATTAGGGATTATTGATGAGCACGTATGCAAGTGGCATGATTGGTAGTTCACATGATTTGCTTTAAGCGATATTGTAGCTCTCATGTGTAGGTTTACAGCCATTAAACCATGTGAAACCAGTAACTTAAAGCATGTGAAAATGTCTATGTATATGCTTAAGAACATGTAAAAACTCATGCTAGTTGTGTTTCCTTTCATATATGCACAATGTTCATGTTGGTAGCTCTCATGTCTTGGTCCTTCAAAGACAAAATTTTATGAGTAAATTAAATAGAGAGCATGTGATAGGTAAAGTTTTATTCTTAGAAATCTGAAAGCATGATTCATGTATCAAATTGTAAAACTTTCACGATAGGTTGAAACTTCAAATGATTAGCATGCCATGTGCTGTAAATTTTGAATGTGCATGTAGAAACCCCTATGACTTATACATGTATGTTATGAGTAGTGTTGCTTGCTGAGTCTTTGGACTCACTCCTTGCTTCAGCGTACAGGTGTAGTTGGTGACGTGGCATCGTTGGAGGAGACAGTGGAGACGGACTCCGAGCGCGGAGATTAAACTTTGGAGTTTCTTTGTGACTTGTGTATTTCATAGTATGTAATTTGAACATTGTATTAGAGTATCATGAAAAGAATGTATAAGTGTGGATATTATGTATTTTTATTTCAGCAATTTAAATTATGTGAACTTTTAGTTCTTTATTGTTAATTGCAAACTTCATGTATGTTAAATGTGGATGATGAATGAATAGAGACAGTTGTCTTTTACTTCCGCTACTCTGTTGTATATTCGCATGTATCTCAGCTATATGTATCGTTTGGGTAAATGTCCCACTGTGCGGACTCTCCCTATACCGACGTGGGTTGGTATAACCGTACCGATATAATGAGGGCCGTCACAATATTTCCCTTCATTTATTTCATTTTATATTCCTATCTTTAATTAGACATTAGCCCCTTGACCAGATCTCAAGAAAGGTACATCATTTAGGCAGGGGCTAAAGACAGATTTACACTAACTTTTTTCCTTTAAGTGTTGTAGATGAAGGAATCAAGGCACATCAGCAAACCATTCAAGCACACAAAATGATGAAATCCACAAAATCCACTAAAGGAATCAAGTCTGTACATGTCATGACAGGGGCATACCCTTGGTGCTACATCTGGAGCCTCGCTCCTTACTCCTCTCTCCCTCGCTCTGCCTCTATCGGCGAGAGCTTCTCACCTCCTCCTCCTCCCTCTCCCGACATCGATCTGGGAGAGGAGGTCTCGACGCCACTGAGGCCTCTGGTCGCTGTCCCCCTCCTCGTCCACGGATGGGTCTCCCAATGACACAATGTCATCAAGAGACTCGAAGACCGACCTGCTCCGACCTACTGCCTCCTATTGGGCTTGTCGCTGCTGCTCCCGGTGCTTCTTCAGCACCCGGTCCTTCAAGAACTCTAAATCTGCTACAGCCCGCACCCGCTCCTCAATCGCCTGCGCCCGGTCGGCCTCCGCCTGGCTCTGTCTCTCTCTCGCCTCGAGCAGGCGACCCTCTGTCCTCACCAACTCCAGCCGCAGACCGTCCATCTGCGCCTGAAGGGTCGTCCCCGCTCCCTATCACTGTATAGGTTAGAAAACATGTCAAAACAACATATCATGTGTAAAAAGGAAAGGGTCATTGTCTTACCTCAGCCTCCAACTCCGCAACTCTCGTCCCTAGCACCTGGCTTCTAGCCTCCAACTCCCAGACTCTCACCTGCGCCCTATCTAGGGCCTCCTGCAGCCGGACCGCCAGGTCCCCACTTGCCGACTATGCTGACGAGCTCGCCCCTGCGTCTCTACTCGCTCGCACCCGCACTAGCTCCTCCTACATCCACAAACCCTGGTCAGTGATCAAATCAAGCCAATTCAAGATATGGTCAAGGTTGAGATGTTCCTTACCAGTGTCCGTGTCTCGGCACGGAGCCTCTCCATCTCCATAGCCTGCTCCGCCAGCCTCCCCTCAAGGAGGCGTACCGCCTGTGACTCCGGCATATGTCATTTGTGCATCAAGGTTAGAATCAAGTCAAGCAATTTAAATGACAAAGGTTTAAAACTAGAAGTCTACTTACCGCTCGCCGGTCAAGTCGGAGTCGCACTGCGTAGCGTGCCTGGTAATCATCCAAGTACGCTGAGCTGTCGTCAAGCTCCGTCTGGCGGAACACCTGCTCGCCGCCATCTCGCCAGTAGGTGACCGTGCTCCCCTGGTTCTCGCCCCAGTCCCGGTCCTCGGTGAAGAACCGTCAGCGAGAGTGCCCCTCTCTACCTAGAGAGGGTACCTCTATGGCCGGCTGGTGCCAGCCCAGAGTCTGTACCACCAACTCTAGGTAGAGGACCTCGCATGTCCCCAGACATAGCAGAAGTAGGTGGCGGTTGAAAAGAGGGTGACCTACCGCCACCGCCGGGTGAGACGCATCCGTCTCCCCCCCGTAAGGGGTCCAAACCACCTGCAAAGAAGGAATACTGGTCAGTCACATCAAATGAAATGCAAATTGAAAGAAAGAAGGAGAGTTAGTTGAGCTCTTTACCTGATCGTGGGGGTAGTGGTCTAGGGCAACCCTCACGTCATCCGCGTGCTGGTCTGTCACCCTCGGATCTGGCGCCACCTCCCACCGGGCCATGAGGGGCACCATGGCTAGGCCCCCCTCTCTCAGCACCCTACGTCCCATGGGGAAGCGAGTATACCCCCAGATCTGTAGGTAAGAAGAAAAGCAATGTCAGTCAGGCAATTAAATAATAATATTCAATGATGAGCATTTAAAGAAAATTTGTGTACCTGTAGGAAGGGGGTGAAGCCCCCGGTGCTCTGAGAACGCCACGAGCTACTGGGGAGAAGAGAGAAGAGGTGCCCCAACATCACGGTGCCCCAAGCATACCGCCCTGCCTGCTAGTTCATCTGAGATGACTGCGTCACGAACAAGAGTCGTCCAAAGAGGTAGGATACAAAAATCCAGACCGATCTTTCCTCACTCTTGTCTCCTAACTGGATCGACCGCCGTACGCCAGTGTAGAACTCGTCCAGTGTCTCTAGGGGTCCTCTCCTCCCCCTCTCAACCCAACAACCTCTGATAGTGATCCGAGCAAGATGCTCCGGATCGGTCTCGTCCTCCCGGCCATAAACTCTGGCCCCAGCAACTCTACTACGTCGTCGTAGTAGTCCCTCCTCTCCTGCCCCACTACCGACTCTCCCTGAACCGACAGTCTAGTCAGATACACCATGTCCTCCAACGTGGGTATCATGTGTCCCCAAGGTATGATGAATGCCTTGCAATCCTCCTCCCACTGCTCCCGGAGCACCACTAAGTACGGCACGTCCATGTGGAAGGCTGCACCGACAAGAGATGCCCGAACCCCATCCGGGCAATCCGCGTCTACTAGGCCTCCAGTAGTGCCTGGTACCAAGCCTAACACAAGTCCCAGGTGACTTTACTCCTCATTCTGCCTTTGCCCTGTAAAAACATAGAAAAGTCAACGTCAGTATCGCTTGCCGTTTAAAAAGAGTTGGCGTCAAGGGTATAGTCGTTTAACCAGAGTTAACGGCATATTTGTGGCCGTTATGTTCAAAGGTTAACATCCAAAGTATTGCCTTCAGTTTATCTGGATGGCAACGCCCTGGACGTTAATAGAACCTGATGTCAACTGATGTTGATGTCGAGTTTCTATTGAACTGAACGGCCTTTCCCCTATTTCCCCTTCTATCCTGCTTTCTACAAACACTCCCACAAGTGTTTAGAGGGCTAGGCGACCTACCTTTGGGCGACACTGGGCCCTCCGGGATGCCTCGACCTCCATTTCCTCTCCTTCCCCATCGCCGACCATCTCCTCTCCTTCCGGCGCACTGCCACTGGCCGGGGTGGCCATTTCCTCCTCCTCCGCCATGTTCTCCTCCCCTGTTGTCGCTCCCGCTTCCTCCTCCCTCAGTTGGCAACGACCCCAGAGCATCAACCGCTTCTCCCTCGCCATCTCTTGCAATGCTGTTCAAGCACGATCCGATCCGATCAACAGATGAAAGAAAGATGGAAAGAGGATGGAGAACGACAGCAAGGAAGAATAGGAGGCGGTGGGCAAAAAAAGGAAGGGGCGCTCTCCGGTGGTTCGAGAAGGTGAAATGGCGCCGGAGAAGCGTCGGTTCGCAAAAAGCTGAGTTTTTGAAATTGACGACAATGGGCCTGTCGTCGACGTATCGGTTGACGTCACCATGATGGCCGTTGATTGCTATTAACAGCTATATGGTGGACGTCTATGTCTGGCCTCGAGGTACCCCTGTCAGACCTCAAAATCCTATCAACGTCCTTTATGTGGACATCGATTTTGAATTAGACGGCCAGTGATCTGGACGTCTATCTTCCGTCTGACCGTTAGCAGCAACCCTTGGGCCGTCTACCATTTCTTGGCGTCCATCGGTGTGGACGCCAACTGCTGCGCACTCAGTCCTCACAAAACATTCATACCAGCACATTTGAAAGCCCATTCAACACTCCATTGGATCCATTCCACACATTTCAAGCAATTCAGCACAATTGAACTCAATACAACTCATTGTTTATTCATTCTAATCTGCGTTACACTTATTGAAATGAGGGAAATACATCACTTTGCCCTACGGGCCTTGTAAAAATCACAAGAAATAGGGAGAATAGTGTCAATGAACTCCTCATATTTCCAGATGTCCTCCCAACTCTCCTGCACAGCCTGTCCCACCTTCTTACTCATTGTATGCCTCTCCCAAGTCTTCCTTGCCTTCTTCATCAGCTTCTCATTTCTCCCTGGGATGATCATATCGGTGCAGTTGGATGAAGTTGGGTGCCCTGTGGAATTCCAAGCTGACAATGGCACCGATGTGACTGGTACACCACCATCCGATCTGCCCCAATCAACAACAAGTCTCTGTCCTCCTTAGTGCGAACTCTGAATTCAATTGCCCTCATGAACAGCGGCCTGACTATGACGTCCTCCATAGGGAAGTAGCCCAGGTAGTCCCGCCATGCATCCCTACTCTTCAAGTGTGCTGTCACACACTTAATTTCATACTCTGGCTCATACCATGCCCTGCTACAATGCACTGAGCTCCAAAGGAAGATTCTGGAGGGGGTAGGTTGCTTCTCAGCAAAATCAAATTTCAAGTGAGCCTCCATCCATACCTGAAGCAGGAACAAGCGCCCGCATGTGCGTCCACCTAGGCTCATCGTGGTGAGCAAGCTGTAGAGGTGTGCCAGCACAGTAGGGGCAAGTGACTGCCCGCGCCACAACAGGGATAGGATTCCCACATGCTCTTAGAGGAGGAAGTCACTGCTAGTGGGGAACAGGAACACTCTAGTTAGGTAGAGTGTCAGTCCTCGGGTCGCTCTCTCTCCGCCAATCTCCTTCGCATACTGGATCAACCACCATGCCAGCCAGTCTAGGAAGATCCCATGCTTGTTCGTCATTCTCAGCACCTCCTTCTTGTCCTGTACGATGTCTGCCAGGATCTCTTCCCATGGGAGAAGAGGTGTCGTCACATCGTACTCTAGGCTCCACTTCCAACCCAAGAACCACTCCACCTCCTCCAGCAACACGCTCGCTTCACACTCCTGGAACACGAACGTGTGTGTGTGCGGGTGCCACCACTCCACAAGCGCTCCCAGGGCGTCAAAGACCCACCACATATCCTTCATGTTCTTCACCAACACCACCATGAAGCTCAGGTTCCACATCCTGATGAAGCCTCTCATGTCTAAGGTGATGGCATTCACTAAATTCACAAGCTAGGAGAAGGCCCGTACTTGGCCTTGGCTCGGGAAGGCAGACACCTCCTGTACATCCATGAGCACCCTGTAAGAAGAGGTTTAGGGCATTTTCAGCCTAAACAAGGGTGAAATGAGTAACACATACCTCTCCGTTGGCCAGTCTAGTGCTCAAATGCCCCGAAACTTCGCTCAGGATCCCCGGGTTCATGCTTGCAGACTTTCCGGTTGATGAAAAGGCCATTTCAGCTGCTCCAACTCATTCCTAGGTCCTCTGGTTCGAAACTGAGAGAAGTGAGGATGGAGGAAGGAGATGATAGAGTCCTAATGGCCTTCCAACACCTATTTTTTTCGGTTTGATCCACTGGTTTATTAACGTCAACATCAGTTGACGTCTGATTACCGTTGACGGCATCATCTGTGGCCGTCTACCATTGTGGACGGCGGCCTTTGTTGACGTCAACCTTAAATAGGCGGCAATCGTTGTGGACGTCAATACCAGTGAAATTTTCAAAGATTATTCTCTATATGGCCCTTATTTCACCTTGTGCTACAAGATGTCTTGCTGATATTGAAGCATAAGCAGCGCTCCAATTACGGAACACTCATGCGACCGTGAGTGTTACATAGGTATGTCTAACATAGGACCCCACCAGAGGTGAATAACTTGGCGACTGTGAACCCCGAGTTCCCCTTTACCAAAAACAATGACGGGTTTGCGATCTCTCAGTTATTCGTATGGCCTTAGAATTTTCCTCTGGTTCTAACTTGCATTTTAGATAGGCAACCCACACTGGCATGCATTTAGGTCTTCACTGCTAATATTCTATGATTAATTAAAAAAAAATGGTGATTTTCCTCGATCACTTTGTGGCTCCCCAGTTCAGGTGGCCTATCGGGTCAGCACCCTCTTTTATATTTGAGCTAATTTCGGACCTTTGTTGCCCCCCTTCAGAAACTTGTCCCACCATGCTTATCACAAATAGTCAAGCAGTCTTATTGAGTCCATTTGAACCTTTGCCAGTTATGAGCTTAATTTCGGACTTCAGTCTTTCCAAACATTGATTTCAGTTAGAATCTTTTGATAGTCATTTGGGAGATCAACCAATCCCTTGTCTCCACAACCCCCCTAACATTGAACAGACGTCCTAATTAGGCCAGTGAGTCAAGATGAGCTCCGGTTATGAGACCCCCTCGATTCAACCGTCATATTACAACTCCTTTGACTCAGACACACCAGAAACTAGTCAAAGTCCAACACGGCAACGCCAGGGACCCTAACATTGGGTTGCAGTTGTAGTTACATGGGTAGATCACCCCCCTTCTTATCCTCATTTGTCTCTCAGACGCTTCGTCATTTGTTTCTTTTGTGTGCTTTGCTAGAATTCCTACCCTCAGAGATGGCCCTTCGATCAAATCTTCGCATCCTTTGTTTACCGAGACACCAACCTTCAGTCCGCTCTACTCGCTTGCAAGATTGGATGTCTCGGAGGGGCATTTGTAGATGCAAGATTTGGCCCATCTCTGCATAGTTCATGGCCCAATATGGCTTGTTTGACCGTTTGTTGACTTGCCTCGGATCCCATGTAGACGTCAGCATCGACTGCCGCTGACTCCCTGTTGGCGGCAAGATCTCTGGACGTCGACTATTGTTGACGCCAGATATGTGGACGCCTGCATGGGGTTGGCAGCGGGATCGGTGGACGTCAACCTGGGTTTACCTGGTCTATGCAACTGCCCGAGATTTCAGCCCACTAGCGCCATTCTCTCGGCCATGCAATGATATAGCCGTTCCCAACGGGTATATGGGCCACCTTGGCACCCCATTGACCCAGTAAAAATCCTACTTGGCCTCTCCTCATTGGTTGGAGCTTTAATACATAGATTGCCACTTGTACAACTGTGTTTCTTCACACTTAAGTATCCAAAGCTTCTGAACTCCGACCCTACTGTCTATTTAACCCCCCCCCCCCCCACCCTTGGCCTTCTAAGGGAGGGAGGAGAAGCTGGACATCCACATGCTATTGCCTAGAAAGAAGAGAGAGAGAAGTGTACCCATCCTTTGATCCATCCTCTTTCTCTCCTTCTCATCATCTGGGATGTTTAGGAGGCTTCATCCCGAGATGGAGGAGCCCACCAAGGAGTCAGTAATGCCACAACAACGAGGATCACCTCCTCCTCTTTCTCTCTTTCGCTTCCTTTTCTCTTTAGTTTTTCATGTTACACATACACTCTCACACACCCTAGGCACGTAGGGCACCTTCCTACATACCTATAAAGGGGTTTCCCAACCAAAACGGAGGGAAGATGGGTGGTCATAACACTTGGCCACCACTCTTCTAAAGCCCGTAACCGGTATGCGACTCTCCTTTTGGCCTCTTCTTTTCGTTTTTTTTTAGCATTCACTGCACTTCTTAGAGTCTAATAGAGTCTTCTTTCTGTGGCAGGGATACTTGTATGAGACCGTGGAGCTCTCTTTCTTTGTCCGGCCGAAGAAGGAGAAGTTGAAGCCCCATCTCCGTCCGCTACGTGAGGCAGCATCATCGACGTGGTCACAACATCCCTTTGGGCACAGGTAAGGCCCTAGTGATCATAACATCTCCCTTTCTCTTGTTGTTTTCCTTGTTTTCTCTCCAGTCAACTTAGTCAAACGGGGAGTCAACGGAGTCAATCAACAACCCTCCATCGCTTACGAGGGAGCAGCGACGTTTGTGAACCACCGGAGGATTCCACAGTCTGACGGGGGCACGGGAAACGGATCGTCTAAAGTCGCCTCCAGTCAACACATACTCTCTGGCCGGTGCTTATGTTCTTGTTACTGGCTTCTTTGCTGCTGGAGTATCTCGTGCAATGAACATCTTCAGATTCAGACACTCTCTAATCCGATGACTTTTGCTACCACATTTGTGGCATCTTCCTTCATTTACCCAACACAAGTTTCCACCATGCCGCTTTCGACAATGCACACACTCAGGCTTTTCGCTGTCTGAAGAAACCACTAACTTTGCTGGCACTAAAGCTGGTTGTTGCTTCTCCATGAGTTTCCTCATCTTCCTTTTCTACCGCTAGAATGGTTTTGGCACTCCCTTCATCCGAGCCTTCTTCTCTTCCATCTTATCCTACTTATGAACATACTTGACCTCAAATAACCTCACGAACTCTCCCTAAGTCACATCTAGCTCTACTCCCTCGAACTGTGTGCGAAGAACAGAAGACCACCACGCATCCGCTCGCTCTTGAAGCATATACGTCGCCAAACTAATCTTATCATCTTCTGCGCACCAGATAGCTCTGAATATCTTCTCGATATCTCTAAGCCAACTCTCCGCAACTAACGGTTCACTCTCCCCCTTAATAGAAGGTGAAGCCATTCTCCTGAACCTCTCCATGATCGGTACTCCGCCTACACTACGGTGTTGCTGAGCTGGTGCCAGAACTTGAGCCTGAAGCTGAGTCTGAAGAGCTGCTTGCGTCTCCACTTGAGTCTGCATCACTTGTAGAAGTCCTTGCATGATCGTGCCGTAGTTGACTAACTATGGCGGGGGTGGCGCAAATGGTCCTTGAGGTGTTGGTACCTCCTACTGTTCATTTGCAGTCCTCCTTGGTCCCTCATCTTGGATAGGTACACTCGAACTCGAAGTCTTTCCAGCCATAGTCTACAAAATAAATACCATATCAAGCTCCATTTATCACTATACCTAGCATATTATCATGCATTTATCTTATCACTTCTCTAATCCTATCATAATTATTCCTTGGATTTGGCTATCCACTACAAAGACTTAGAAATGTGAATTTAGTTGATGGCTATCCATGTATAATCTCAACCCAATGCTCTGATACCATCTCTGTAACGACCCACTTCCACCCGGTACAGTTATACCAACCCACATCGGATGAGAGCAAGCCGCTGCAGGGGAGAAAACCCCAACAATATACAATGAGCTGAGATATACACGAATAGAAGTGAATAAAGCAACAGAAATTGATAACTCTTATTCCATCAACATTTTTAAATTCACATACCACAGTCTATATAGTCCATGAAATAAATAACATAATCATAAACATCCACATAGCCAGTCTTCCAATTACAATAATACTAAAGTTTGAATTACACATTTCATCACCTACTAGTAAATGGAATACAAGTCTTCAATCTAATCTTCACGTTCCTTGTTGGATCTTGCCACGTTCTCAACTTCTAAATCTCCTGAAATGTTAAGCAAGGGTGAGTCTGCACAATAGACTCAGCAAGCAACTTAAAAATCACAAACCATACACTTATCACACATACTTTTTAACAATTTAACATTTTAGTAACTTACTAGAATTTATCGTTTAATCTCCTATCTGTTCACGCTATAATATAAGGATTAAACATGAAATCTCTTAAACAAAACTATACTAACACATGTAAAACAACGGTCTAAACATAGGTGCTTATGCTTTCATTTTCTATGATTTCACTTAATACTAACACATGACATCTTTTCAATTTATAACGTGATACTAACACATGTTTATCATATAATTATTATCACACTAACAATTTACAAAATCCTACATATGGTACTAAATAAAATGTTATGTTCATCATTTAACATGGATCATATTAACACATGTATTTATCTTTTTCATGAAATATAGCATATGGATACCACTTATGAAACAAAGCATTTAAACAAAATCATTTAGCCAATGTTATGTAGTATGTAAACAAATTCATGTAATTCTTTAACCTACATTATGCAACATTCAATTAATCATCATGTAGCATGTGATCATTTAAACATGCAATGAATATTACATATTGTAGCAACTTGATTTTTTTAGAAAAATAAAAATTTAAATAATAAATAAATAAAAAAACTCAACTAAAGGGATATTCAAGGAAAAGAGAATTAAATAAAACCCATTAAATGGAAAAGAGTAATGGGCATTGCTTAATGGATCCTCTAGAACTTATTGGGTCAAAATATGAATTTACAAATAGTAAATAAGAAGAAAATACCCTAAAATTCGGAGTCTTAATATCTCCTAAATAGAAAAGGACTCTTTAAGCATTAAAAGAGACAATAAGAGTTGGAATTGGATTCCTAAGCCTACTCCTTATGATTTAGCACGAATTTAGATCCCATCCTAACCTAAATAGAGGTTGGAAAGCAAGAAAGGAAGGTTGGGGTTAGGAAATCTCGTAATTAAAGAGCAATTAGAATAGAAGTAGGAATAGGAACCCATACATGCATAAATACATCTCTTAAACCCTCTTGGCCGACCCTAGCTCGTTGCCAAAGGTTGTGGATGTGGAGAAGAGGCCAAGGAGGAGAGGATCTCGTGGGGAGAAGGAGTTCTTGGAGCTTCTTCCTCGTTCTTGGAGATGTTAACCCTAGAAGACAAATCGATTCAAAAGTAGGCATTCTCACAAGAAAAACTAAATCAAATCCATCTATAGGTAGTTCCAATCACCAGGAATAAAAGCCCTCATGTTTCATAATTTTTCATCGAGCCAATCTTTTTTTCTTGATTTTAGAAGTTCTGCAAACATGATAACTCCGAGTCATCATGTTTGAATCATATCTCCATGTACACTTGATTCCATTCTACGAAATTGTTACTGTAGACACTTCATGTTGTTAGGGATCTTTAGCCCTTGAAAGTCCTAATTTTTGTTGTGCATGTTGCTCGAATTAAATCAATCTTGCTCTCTGTATCATGTTCTATGTTACTCATTATTGTTCATGCTCAAACCATGCTCTCTCTCTAATTCCTATTTACTGGAAGTACTCTCGCATGTCTAGTTTCATTTGCCACTGGTTTCATGATTTTTCATGGTGTATTCAATTAGTTATGATGTTCTGAACGACCTTGTATCAAAATTTGATATTTTAGGACAGCAATCCAAGACAGCGCAGAACTCTGTCAGACTCAGGCCATGGACCTGAGAACGTGATGGTCCGATAGGTTGCATTCTCAAGCCCGTCGCGACGCTTTCCTTGTCGTGTTCTGAACGCGACAGTACCCTACGTCGCGCTTTGTCCTTCTGTCCTGGCAGCCCTGTCGCGATCTGCCCTGACCCTGTCGCGACTCTTACTGGCCTACATTGTGTTCACAAGATTTTTGATGAAAACCCATAAAATTTATTGCTCTCACTTTCTACAGTCATACACGTAGTAAAAACACCTGTTTTAAAATGGAGCTATATTGAATGCTTTAAAATACATATTCATGACTTATTTTCTATCTATGATTTCTCTGACATATGCACACACATGAACCATCCATATATGGCTGAAATCTGGCAAAAAATATCTCATAATGTATCTGGTAATTTATTGCAATAAAGTATATTGATTACTCTATTTTAAAGGACTTGTATTCGTTTCTTGCGTTGTTTATATACCGATATCGACGCTCCACTGTTCTAGAATTCCTCTAGAACGTCGAGCACTTGTTTTTATATACACACTTTACTTGGCTTTTGGTGAACTCTCCGTCGGATATTCGCCGGACTAGTGAACCCTTGCACAAGGGCTCCGTAAGTCTCCTCTGATCATGGATTCCCACATGGTCGACGAGCCGGTTGTACCCTAACACCCATTACACCTTTGGGGATCGATATGATCCAAATGACTATTAGAAGTTTACCTTGAATCACGTCGGACCTCTAGACTTGTGCATAACATGGCCAGCGGGAAGATCGTGAATTCCACTGACTGCCAATACGATGTGCGTGTGTTGTGCAACTGTTACTATCGCCTGTTTACTCGTTGTTTTATGTGATGTACCCTCAGCTCTCATCTAAACTCTACTCGCTCGTCTATTCACGTTCTCTCTACTATCTCGTCTATTCATCTAGTGCTCTTAACTATTCTTGGTACTCTATATTGGCCATTGACTGATTGTCTAAAGATACAATATAACCAATGCCTGGCAATATATAAAGGCCCGATCTGGTCCTGGGATGTGCGACCGAAAGTGCTAGTGCCCATGGGAGTTAAATGATCAGAGTGTTTGGCATTACACTCAAGTGCTATCTATCTCGACTATCTATATGACAATCAAAACACAAAACGTGCTATACTCTCTCGATGTCTAGAATGACAAACAAGTGCTATACTCGTCGTGCTATTATTATGCTTGTGCTAGTTGTGCTATGGCCATCCTGCTATTCGTGCTATACTCGATACTTGTGCTATTTTTTGGAAATTATACTCGATCTCGTGCTATTGTGCTATCCTGTTACCTGTTGTTCTATCTCTTGCTATATTTTGACTCTCTTATACATGCTATCTTTAGATACTCTGCCATTAAATGCGTTAATTACTTAAAGCCTGCTTGAGCTTGAGATTTAAGTCCTACTGGGCGTTATCGCTCACCCTACATTATTTGATGTTGTGTTCTCAGGTGAGACCGAGGATGACACATACACTCACGAGGAAGGGAATGACCAAGAGTGAAGCCAGGAGTACCCTCGAGTCATTATGTTATCTTAGAGTTGTAGTTAGTTATTTCCTTTTATTGCAATGTAATTGGGCCCTATAGAATGGCTCTGATATTAGTGGTTGTAACTAGACATTTGAAAAGTTATTAATGAGAAAGATTTACTTTAGTTTTATTCAATGTGCAATGGTTTGATGTCTAGTATTCGCTGTATACCTTTTTCTAGCAACTGCCTTCGCGCTCCGATATTCCGCGTCGGGGCGTGACATATATAGTAATTGACATGTAGTTCATAGGGCATATAATCATGTAGCATAGACATGTAGCATGTAGTCATATAGCATGTACCGTGTAGTCATGTAGCATTTAACATATAGTCATGTAGTCATTTAACATTTAGTTGCCAAGACATAGCCCGCACTATTATAGAGATCATATAGCACATTGTCATATAGTCATTCACTTATCACCTAGGCAAAACGGTGATGAAGTCATGGTATTTGCGCAAACCGGGGAAAGCCCTTCCCACCTTTCCAGTAGAACTTGTCTACCTCCACGATTTCAATCCGTTGCCCACAGATTCAGTTAGTCATTTCATATAGTTGAACCATTACCATAGGGGCATCCATGGTGTAGTTCCTTATAGGAATCTCTATAGTAGCAATGTCTTATTGGCCAATTGGGAATGCAATACATATATATATATATTCATGCAATGATGAAACTATCACATGTACTAATATTTTCATATAGCTATATCATGCTCTTTTTGTGTATTCATGCATGATTATTAAGATGACAATACCATATCGCCTACCATATTTTCTCAGTTCTGAAATCAAATCCTACTGTGATACAACAATCTATCATGGTACTACTTTTATCCAATTTAACATGCATATACATTATCATGTCCATTAATTTCTATATGCATTTATCATTCAAAAAATCATAGCAATATGTAGAGAGGTCAGAATAATGTTAATTTTAACCACAAGATAAATATAGTATAAGGGACATATCTGTAATTTATCAGATTTTTGAAATAGTAAAACTATTTTTAATTTTACACATAGATTTCAAGTAAATTGGCAAGATATTTCAATTTGAACATGGTAGACAGTAAATAATTCATTCTCACAGATATAAAACATGCACACCATGGTACTACTTCATCAAAATTTCTGAAAATAATAACAATCAGCATGCATACTTATTCTATCATATCATGGTGTAAAACCATTCTGAAATTAATAGCACCTTGTACGGTACATAAAATTCTACAAAATATTAACCACAGTTCAGACACAACACAGGAAACATAACTAAAAATTTTCATAATTTTCGGAGTATAAACACTATTTTTATTAATTAACACAGGTTACATGGAATTACTATGAAAATCATATAAGTATGGTTTACAGTGATATGTTAGTTCTAGTAGATCTAAAACATGAGAACAATTTTTTCAAGATTACCCAAAATTTCCTTAATCCATAACATACAACAAAACCATTTAATCAGAATTTACAACAATCAAAACATAATTATTCTCAATTAACAGAAATCCTTCTAATTATATCATGCTCAGAAATTTGGTAGATCCTCATGATATGACCTAAATATCATTGTTGACAAATCCTGATTTTCTCAACATGCACAGACCACCAAACAAACAAAATCACATTACAAAGATTAATCAGTATTTCTGCAAAAACAGGTGAACTTGATGGCATAGTCTTGGCCGTCAGAAGAAGTTAACGGCAGGATCCCTCACCGTGGACACAAGAACTAGACGGCAACAAGTTGGCCGTCTACTTCCTGTCTGCACACAGTGCATAGTTAACACAGAAACATGTGAATTTAGGGGTCCAGGACACTATTAAAAATCCGTAAAAATATACAAACCCTAGAGAACAAGTCTATGGATCGAGATCTTAAGCTACTTGCCTGGGAATAAATCGAAAAGAATCTAGATTTGCCGGTGAAGCCCTCCTCATCCATGCCAAGAAGAGGTCAAAAGTTGCTTGAATCTGATCTTTCTTGTTGATGTAGCTTGCTCCTCGGAGTTGGGGATGATTCTCCTATGTATGGGTTATCGTCCAGTCGGTGCAGGTTGCCAGAAGGTCCTTCCAGTCGCCGGATGTAGCTCTTCCAAGATCAAGGTTCGCACAAGAAAACCCTAGCTCTCCCCAAAGACCAAAAGACTTCCTCGACCAAAATAGGGAGATTTTTATAAGCCACGGGGTCGGGGATGCATTAGGGCAGGTTATCCTCCCGTTGGGAAGGTTTCCAAAACAAGAACCCGGCCAAACCGCAACCGTTTTCAAATATGAAAATGCACACAGCTGGAAAATAGGCGTCCACCTTTGGTGCCGCCAACATCAAGGTAGACGTCCATCAATCTGGACGCCAATCTCCATGGCCATTCAGTCAGCGGCAGAAGATGCTGCTGCCAACTGGGCATCTCAGCCAGAATTTAAATATTCAATAAAATAAATGTACTAATACATCATAAGCAACTTAATGGTTATGAAAATAAGTAGATATTACTTGCACAAAGTTAAACACATACCTATATACATGTACTGAACATAATTACATTCAACTTGCATAGATTTAAATAAGTATACTATGTACTTCTACATCTTGATAATGCCTGCACATTAAATAAAATTCATATACAAAATAATTTTGTGTATACTTATATGCTATACGATAATAATTACATACCATATGCACTACATCACTTAAATACACAATGTACATAATATAAATGTAATATACACACACAAGAATAGCATATATTATGCTTATGCACATAAGCAAGTAAATATTTATATTATGCACCAAATAAATAATATTAAATGCACAAAATTTGGGGGCTCACATTGCCGGCCCACCAAGCCTCCCAACATGTGCAAATATCAGAAACACAGTCTAATGGGCCACACATTGGCCACCAAACCCGCTAAACAAGATCCGCAAAGATCCGAAAAATGCGCTACGTTATATTACTATCACCTAAAAAGGAATGTCGTCCTCGACATTCAAAACAAACCACAGTAAACCAGACTATCACCTAAAAAGGTACAAAGCCATAAACATAACAAGTAGGATACTCTTCTTCTGCATCTGCCTTTCAAACCATATGTGCTAACTGATTCATCTATTCATTTCCACACTTGTTCTGCTTTCCATTCTCTTTACAATTCATTTCACAACTGCTTTATTCCGTGGATTCAATTTGCCATTTCTTATCTTTCGACTGTAGGCATTTCTATCCTACCAGTGGCGCTTTATCTCCTTGGACTCAACCTGCTTCCACATTTTCCTGGCTGTGTTTGCAACACTTCTTTTAGGGCCGTTTTTCTTGCTCAAAACCTTTCACTTTATTTTGCTACCTTTGGGTGCTCTACCGTACTAAACCTTGCTTAAATCTTTGGATTCCTCGGTGCCATTCTATTATTTGCTTATCGCTATCAGTTGTTCTCTGCTTTATCTGTATCCACATTTTTAACTGCTTTCCTCTTTGCCCATACTTCCATAACTCATATTTTCCACATACCATTGCCTTTTTACCCAACTGTGCACAAACCCTAAGCTTTCTCTTAATCGTTTAAACCTTAGATAACCAGTAATTATCAAATCTTCCACGCTTCCGCTGCTCTACTATGATCATACCAAACATTTGGCAAAATACTCCATAAACTCTGATCTCAATTCTAACTTTACTGGCTTCCCAAATCATCTTACTTATTCACTTAACGCTGGAAGAGAATACTGATATTTCTGATCTGCTTTTCTTAATATTTCTATTCTAATTGTGCCACTTACTTAAATTCAGAATTCTAACGTACCACTGTTAACATATCTTGCTTTAACTCATATTCTCTAGCTGTCGTTGCACTTTTCTTATCATAATAACATTGCTTAACTGATTCGGCTCATATTCAATTTTTTAACTATATTTGTGCCACACTGAATTCTGAGCTCTACTATATTACTACTAATATACTTTACCCTTTATATATTTCCTCACTTTAAACAATATTCTCTGACTGACTCAACAAACCAGATTCATAACTCTTTACAATTTCCATTCTCGTTGTTGTGACGCTGTCCTTTCTTATCAGAAAACAAAGCTTACTTAATTATCTCTACACTACACATACTCTAATGTCTGCCTTTACCTCTACCAAAGTCTTGCTCAATTATATGACGTTCAATCTCAAAATTCCTTACCACTAAGCTGATCAAACTTTCCTCACTTTTTTTCTGTTCTATTTTGTCACACTTTAATTTGCTCGCTATTCCTTAACTGATCTGTAGTACTTTGGAAATATTTATAACAAAATTTATCCATTTATCTGAATTACCTTCTTGCAAGCTATTACACAAATTCTTGCTGCATACTCCTTGAACTATCTGATTATCGTTGCTCTATAATATGCCACATTCTTTATCTAATTAATAATACTAAACTTTAACTTTACTGCAAACAACATAATACATTTTCTGCAAAATATTTCTTTCAACTATTCTGCTAACTGACTAATCTCACTGTACCACTTACACTGCAATCCTTCTTATTGAAATACTGCCATAACCATAAACTAAAACTATCTCTTTTAAAACACAGTAACTTATTCTGCCTGATTCCTTTATTCTGCATTATTGAGTTACTACCAAATACCATCAATTTCTCTGCTATGGCCCTTTTATAGATACCCATTCACAATCTGCCTTGTTGTTCTACTTATTTGGTGATGCTTAACTGCTTCTCAACTGATCCATATTTTCTAACACAAGATTTACCTTTTTATTACCACAAACTGCACACAAATGCTAACAACTCTGCCCTTATTTTCAACGATGTAATCCTTTACAAGACATTCTGCGAACCCTTTACAGACTACTACTTACTAACTAGATATCTTTCTTGTAAAATTTTCAGAAAAATCTGGCTACACATTGCTCTTCCTTTACTCTTTCTTTACCCAGTTGGTCACCTCTGCACATGCTTACATAAATCTCTATATCAATTTTCCATTAACTCATTGTTCACAACAATATTATTCCCAAACTTTTTATTGCAACCATCTCTAATCATAAATACACTTAATCTGACTGCCACACATTACTACTCCTCTGTTTATCTTTACCTCATTTCAAGCTAAACTACTCACTCAATCATTTCAAACCTGGCATATCATTAATTACGCTGCTCCTTACCATTTATTAATACAATAATTACTTCTGCTAAAATTCTCAGCCACAATTCACGCATTCAACAACCCTGATCACACTATTCTATTCCTCATCATAACGTTGTTCCCTCTGCTATCCCATCATATCATTAACTTATACCTATCTCTGCCAACTTTGGTCCTCACTAAAATACTTTTACTAGATTCCATAATTGAATTCACTAATCCCTTCAATTTCTATAACTAAAAACCTTTAAACAACTATACTTTACCCGCAACTGGCATCCTGATGTGACCACTCACACAATACCACTATCCATACCGTTCCTTAACAACTACCAACAACTGCCATCTTCCTTACAACTATACACATTTCTCTACCATTTCTAACAGTTGTCAATCTAACAAACAATGACACACAATTCGCATATCAAAAACCCACATGAAAACCACACTGGAAATCACATAAAACCACAGACTTACTACCAGCAGTGGACATTAAACCATGTCTTGGGACATTGTAACTTCAATGCCGTTTCATATTCTAACTGGGCCATGCTCTGATACCAGCTGTAATGGCCCTGGATATTTATGCCCAATAAGGCTCTACATCTAGATCCACCTCTCGCGAACGGACCGAAGTCTCGCAAGGGATAGCTCATACACGTGTCCAGTAAGAATATAAAAGACAACTATAATAGTATAATACACAAGAAAGTACATGTGCCCATACCTGTATGTAGCAATTTACAACTGTCCCAGTACATTATTACATGTCCAATTAGAAGAGTACAACTACCTGGGGCATACCCCGAGGGAGCACAAGCTCACACAACACAACTAACTCTACTGCTGGTGGTACAAGTCTGCCACAACACCTCTGCAAGCCACACAAACGATAAGCCCTGAAAAGAGCTGTAGGCGAGTGAGCCTCAACAAGTCATAGGCTTAGTATTGGCCACCCATAACAACACATAACACTAAAGAACCTCAACCCCATAGGGTATCAATGGAAATGTCGATAGCCAACCATGCTATGCTCACAACAATACATGATTAACAATAATTAAATATAATCTTATTAGCTAATACAAATCTCAAAAGATAAGAGGAACAACAGGACTAGCACAACACCACTAGTCTGCTATACAACTATAATGCCTAGGCCACAAGCCTCACAGGCAAATCATTATAACAACTGGTCGCTGAAGCTACAAGCTTCACAGGCAACCTAACCACATAGGGTAACAGGACTGGCATCAGCTAACCAATCCACCTCACACCAAAACATAATTGGAAACTTACCCAGAGACGAGTAAAAGCACAACACGTGGAAGGTCACTCCACAGACCTCCACTGAACACAAGTCCACCTCAACACTTGAAGGGACTGGAACACAAAGTATCACAACACATAACTACTCACAAAGGGTACAGGTACCTACTACCACGAGGTACCACCACGGATCCACAACCAGTATCATGCCACCACCAGGGCACACCACAAGGGGTAAAACCTCAACCAACCTGTCACACACACAAGCCACCACTAGTGACAAAGCACGAGTCAGAAAGCACGACGCCACTACACTGGAATGGACTACTGGTTCATGACACCAGTACCCAACCCGGACAACACAACACAAAAACTACCTCTCAGTCTCGCAGTCACGAACATAAGGTCCAACTGCCGCTCCACAACCACAAGTCAAAGAACAGTGGAGACCAACCAATACCACACCTACAGGTCACACACCCCGCAGGCCCATGCTTGGCACCTTTAGGGACTCTGGCCCGAGCTCCCTAAAGTGAGGTACTGGAAACACCGGACTAGCTGGGGACCAATACGTCTACTAGTGTCCGTACCCCAACCACGAGTGCGCTACAAGCGACTGCACACCCACAAACACAAGTCGCTGCCCCCAGTCGTCTTTCCCTCAGTCGGTCGTACTACTCAAACACAGGAGTGAGGGTGTCCAGGAAAGACGACACATACCTCGATGGTACCCAGTACCGAGACAAGCCCCGAGCACACACACGTGCCTGGCTCACACAAAACCTGAGGCACCCAACTGAAGAGGCATTCCAGAATAGGCGCTGGACCACCAAACTCGGAAACACACAAACACACACACACACACAAACACACACACACACACACACACACACATATATATATATATATATAATTTGTATTACAAACCACGGTACAAATGTGAAAAATAGCTTGTCTTGGTCACCCTGTGACCCACAAGCTAACCTACATAGACACATTCACGAACCACGTTAAACTATAGTAACCAAGCTTGTCATTAGTCATATCATGACCTCCATTGCCACTCTTAAACCCAATACACAGCAACCAATAACCGCGTCACACACCTTATACTAATTAAACCACCCTAAATAACTTATAAAAGACATTAAGGAACCACAGCTACGTTCACATTGAAATCTCACTGCCAAACCATCACAAACTAATTATAGAAGTTATACCACAATAGAGTCTGAGCCATGCTCACACTCAAAACTATGCAAACACCATGACCACTATGTAAACGACACGCTCCATGAGCGCTACAGGTGCCCATGCACCGTCCATGCACAACCAACCACAATAATCGGATAATTATGCTAACATGCACAATATAAAGCCTCTCAGACCTGTTAAAGCGACAGGATCCTTGGTCGCCATCAGAACGCGGCCTCTCGACATGTCCCGTTCAAGAACCTGAATGCGACGGGTTAGCCTGTCGCGTTCAGAATGCGACAGGGGGCTCCGTCACCTTCACAAGCGAAAACCCTAATCCGGAAACCCTTCTTCGGAATTTCCATGCAAACCACCCTAAACGATAATCCAACTCGATTTTCATGCACATTTCTTTGCCTAAACATGGTATCTACTGTTTATAAAGCATCAAACAAACTAAACATGCACCACACGCGATCCACACAAAAAAACATGGTGGAATATCTCTACCTTCGTGAAGAACGCGAAAACCGGTAATCACTTGATGTTTTCCAAGCTCCACGCCATGTCCTCGCGGCAAGAACACACCAATAGCACTGCCAAGCCGTCGAATCACCCAGCAAAATCCCGCAGCAAGCTCCCCTAGCCGAGCATACCGTACTATTTGGCCAAACTTACTTAAAAATGCACAGTAGTTAAGAATGCGATGTACCTCTCCGTCGTGACCTGAACGCGATGGAGTAGGACCTGAGAATGCGACAGCCCGATAGGTCACGTTCTTAGGGCTGATCCCGACCAGAAACCTATCGCGTTCTAAATGCGACAGGATCTGGCGTCGCGTTCTGGTTGCCTGTCCTGACCGACCCGTCGCGACCTTTGAAAGACTCTATCTCGTTCTCGATGTACTCTGTCGCGATCCTTACAGGGGTACGTCGTCTTCTGGACTTTTGCACCTAAACCCTAGATTTTTGATGATCTTGCCCTTCTACAGTGATTATACCTCATATTAATAGTTTTAAACACAGTAAATAAAGATGCGATAATATGAACATGTGTTGATTGATTTAAAAGAAACACACATGATCTTTCCTATCCATGATTCTCTTCATCACATGCACATACTTGTAACCACCCAATATGACTTGATTTGACATGAAAATATCTCATAATATATTTGGTAATTTACTTCAATAATGTATATTACATTGCCCTATTTTAAATGGACTTGTCTTCGTTTCTCACAATGTTTTGGGAATACCTTTACCGACGCTCCATTGTTCTAGAATTCTTCTGGAATGTCGAGCACTTGTTTCTATATACACTTTCTCTTGACTTGGACAAACTCTCTGTCGTATATTCCTTCTGTCGGACTAGTGAATCCTTGTTCAAGGCCTCTGTAAGACTCCTATGTCCATGGATTCCCACATGGTCGATGAGCTGGTTGTACCCAATACCTATGATACCCTTTAAGGATTAAGAAGATCCAAACGGCTTTTAGAATGCTCTCTCGCTCTTATCTTGAATCACGCCGGACCCCTGAACCTGTGCATAACATGGCCAGTGGAAGGTTAGTGAATTCCACATGACTGCCAACACCAATTGCGCGTGTTGTGCAACTGTTACTATCGCCCGTTGAATCATCGTTTCATGTGCAATGACCTATAGTTCTCATCTATACTCTGCTCACTCATCTATTCACACTCTCTCTACTATCTCGTCTATTCATCTAGTACTCTCATCTATTTATTGGTACTCTCTATTGGCCATTTGACTGATTGTCTAAAGATAAACATTATGACTAATGCTTGGCAATATAAAGGGCCCGGTCTTGTCCTGGGAGGTGCACCCAAAAGTGCTAGTGCTCGCGGGAGTTATTTGATCAGACTGTTTGGCATTACACTCAAGTGCTATCTATCTCGACTATCTATATGACAATCAAAGTGCTATGCTATACTCGACTCATTGTGCTATCATGAACTAGATTGTGCTATTTAAGCTATGGCCATCATGCTCTTTGTGCTATACTTGACGCTTGTGCTATAAGAATCATGCTATCGTGCTATCACTTGCTTGACAATACTTGACTCTTGTTCTCTATCATTAGTTACTCTACTCTTTAATACATTAATCATTTAAAAAATACTTGATTATGAGATCTAAGTCCTCCTGGGCGTTATCGCTCACCCTGCATTATTGTTGTGTGTTCTCAGCTCAGATCGAGGATGATACTTACACTCACGAGGACGGGAATGACCAAGAGTGAATTCAAGAGTACCCTGGCATCTTAGTGTTATGTTAGAGTCTTAGTTTAGTCTTTTACTTTTATCCAATGTAACTGGGCCTTATAGAATGGCTCTAATATTAGTGATTGTAATAGACATTTGAGGAATTATTAATGAGATGCTTTGCTTTAGTATTTCTTGTTTGTCCAATGGTTTGATGTCTATTATACGCTCTGTACCCGTTTACTTGCAACTGCCTCACGTTCTGATATTCCACATCGGGGCGTGACATTTTTGGTTCACTATTTGTGAACATGAGAGGGCTGGACGTCGCGTTCTGAACGCGACGGTCCTGAGTGTCGTGTTCTGGTTACTTCCGATTTGAGGTCTTCATCTGCATGTCCATCGCATGGTGCACAGCGGGCGACCCCCTGACATCAGTAGTGAGAAGGCGACGGGCTCCTACGTTGCATTCTTGTCACGATAGTAGGGTACGTCGCATTCTCAACTCTGAGGGGTTTTTAGCTATGGCCGGCCAAACAAAGCTCAGAAAGCTCTGCTTGGCCAGGAAGGAGTTTTTGTGGAAGATTTCGGGCGATTTGAGGTTCTGGTGCCATTTTTGGCGTGGTCTCACCGCGAGGACGTGCTACAGAGCAGGGGAAATGCCGGGGTATCGCCGTTCTTCACGTTCTTCACGAAGGTAGGAAGATTCTGCCCTGTTTCTCATCATGGATTGCATGTGTAGCTTGTTATTTGCACTAAAGATGTTAGATATCTTGCTAGGGCAAAGAATAGAATGTGAATAATTGCTTATCATGGTGTTTTACATGGTTTGCATGGAGAATCCGGATATGGGTTCCCGAAATTAGGTCACTGTCTGTGAAGGCGACAAACCTGCCTGTTGTGTTCAGAACGCGACATCCCGACCTATCGCATTCTTCTTAAGAACGCGATGTATCGAGGCGTCGCGTTCTGAAGGTGACAGTGAACCCCGTAGCGTTAAGGATTCCGATGGTAATGGTCTTGTACAAGGTTACGTGATTATCAGATTACCAATATTTGTTATGCATGACAATGGTAAGCAATGCATTGGCACTTGTGGAGTTTGAGGAACGTGTTGTTCACGTGGTTTGAGCGGTGTTCACGTGGTTTGTGTGTGCGTGGCGAGTAGTACAACACCTACCGTGGTTACCTCTTCAGTTGGGAGCCCCAGGTTTCGTGTGAGCCAGGCACGTTAGTGCTTAGGGCTTGTCCCGGTACTTGTGTACCGTCGAGGTCTGTGTCATCTTCCTGGACACCCTCACACTTGTGTAGAGTTGTACGTCCGGCTGAGGGAAAGATGGCAGTGGGACAGCGACTGGTGAGAGTTTGTGTTTTGTCGCTTGTAGAGCACTCGTGGTTGGGGGTTACGGACACCAATAGACGTACTGGGCCCCAGCTAGTCCTGTTTTCCAGTGCCTCACTTTAGGGAGCTTGGACTGGAGTCCCTAAAGGTGCCAGGGATGGGCCTACGGCAGTGTGGTCCGCAGGAGTGGTGTTGGCTGGTCTCCATAGTTTCTTGGCTTGTTCTAGTGGAGCGCCAACTAGACCTTTCGTCCGTGGCTACTAGACTAAGAGGTAGTCCTGTGTGGTTTGTTTGGGTTGGTTGCTGGTGTCGCAAACCAGTCTTCGTGGCCCGAGTGTGACGTTTTCCTACATTAGCATGTACACCTGGCGAGGTTTGCCATTTATCTATTAAAGGTTGATTTCTGTTAATGGCATGCGGTAAGTAGTATTTACAGCTTTAATATCCTGCGTAGATAGTTCTATAAATTGCTAGCATAGCTTCCTGCTTCAGTACTTGTGAGTTTGGTTTTTTTCGGATTTTGGGGGAGTTTCCCTACTGAGCCAGTGACTTGTGAGTATCTACCCTACTCCTTTCAGGTGAGGGAGAGCAAGAGGCTTCTCGCCCTTCTTCTAGTTCGGAGCCGCACCGTTGTGGAGTTGGGTCTGCACCACTAGCATTGTAATCTTTTTTCTTTGTACACCTCAAGGTATGCCCCAGGTCGTTGTTGTACTTGTGTCTGGCTACAGTTGAGAAAATGGCTATGTATATTTCAGGTAAATATTTGTGAGATGACCATCTTATATATATATTTGAGCTGTTTCCTTTATATTTCTACGAACTTGTGAATGGTATCCCTTACGAGGCTACGACTTGTTCGCGGGAGGCAGAGTCTGGTCAAGCTTGTTATTAGGTTAACAGGTTTGAATGACGAGGACCGCTACACATACAATGCACAGAAATGGAGGGCCTTATAGATCTTCTTATGGGAATCGATCTTTTGAATAATAGAAGGTAAGAAATGCGACGACCTGAGTGGACGCATTTATAATTCGCAACAAAATCATTCTAAAAACCATTTTGGAAATTGCCGAAGATCGATTATGAAAATTATTAAACACGACGACTATAATAGACGCGATTATAAAACATAACAGAAGTTGGAATAGGAACCTGATATGCGACGGAGTTACCCGTCATGGATAAACTTCCTAAATTGCGACCACTGTGTTTGTCACGAATCAGATTGTGCATAGAGGACCCCCAAAAGCCCTAGAAAAATTCCTAAAAATCCTATAAAAATAAAAAAATAGAAAAATCACTCAAATAGTTAATTGAAGATAACCACTTTGAGGCATTGTAGTATAACATGAAATTTACTCAATATGTTGTCAAATTTGGAGTGTCTATAACTTCCTCCTCTTGGCATCTACTTTGCAAGGAAGTGGAATGTAAAGACATAAAATGAAAGCAATGGAATGAAAGGAATTGAGTGGAGTGAAGTGGAATGACTGCAAAGTAGATGCCAAGGTGTGATGAGACTTGCCTTCAACAACATATGATGAGAGTTGTTCTTCAGCTCAAAATGAAGCGGCTTAGAGAAAGCCTCAAGAGATAACTCAATGTTCGAACGATGGGAGAGAGATCAACTTTCAGTGTAGGGGAAGTACCTACGGACACAATTCGGTAGGTTTCATCATTGGAGAGCATTTACCAGCTTGTTGATGTGCTACAACCAAGATGGATCTATGGGAAAAAGATGAATTGATATAGGAATCCAAAACAAGGGTTTCTCAAAAGACAGTTTGAAAACATCAACAAGATAAATTGAGTACTTGACTCAGAATGGAATATTTCATGTTAATTCGGATTAAGAATAAGTGGCTCTCCTCAGTTAAGTATGAGAGTAATTCTCCAACAATGAGCTTAAAGATCCTATATGATGCATGCTAGGATAAAAGAAAAAGATTAAAAAAATTAAAATAATCAAAGATAATATTGTTATGATGCTGAATTAAGTTAGGACACCAAGATTTCCAGGCGTGGGTCCGTCGTCCTCTTTGCAAAGCGTAACGTCCTATCCTTAAGTCATAAAAATCCTTTGAAATTATCACTATTTTTGATGGTGGAGGGGAACTCAAACTTCAGATTCATCAAAGCCTCGAGGTCCTTGATGTGCTCTAATAAAGTATACCATATAGTAAATGTAGAGGTACCATAGGAATCACCGAAGATAGACGTGAAGCTTATGACAAGGGATGCAAATCCAAACCTGCGCTGAAGACTGATCAGTAATGACAAGCAATAGATATGAAGCACTGGAATTGAAATGACGATGTGACAAGGAATGTGGACACATATACTTACCTGATTTGCAACTACTGGGTCCATTATGTTTTAAGCTCAGTAGTCAAACTGAGAGTCGAAGTGGGGCGCTTGAATCACGACGTATGTGTCAGTCGCGATTTTCATCAATGCTCCAAATCCTACCCAAGGCCAAATCTATTTGCCTGTTTCATGGTTGTAGTGTGTTTGGGACTTGGCCTCCGGGCTTGCATGACCTTGGGGCTATAAAACACCCCTCTTCTTGCCCTCTCCATGCATTTGGCACTCTCCAAAGCTCAAGATTGAAGCACTTTCCAAGGGAGAAGAAGAAGAGAAGGAGAAAGGAGGTGAAGAGCCATGGACCATAGTGATGCTCCCCCCTCCAAGAGACAAAGAACTGGAGATTTTATGAGATTACACAGGGTGGATGGTCATATCTATAGGCTAATTCAAGCAAAACTGGTGAGTGCATGATTTTGTTGCATTGAATTTGCATGTTCTTGTTCTTGTTATTCTTAATGTTCTTCATGTTGTTCTTGTTCTATTCCTGTCTATTTTTTCTTTTCTATTTTTCTTCCAACCATCCAACCATGGTCGAACCATCTATTTCCCTACCCAATGACCATGTGACCATATTCTCCAACCCATTACCAAATCACCTATCGACCACCACTTCATGGCCAATTAACCAAACCTATAGGACTACCCACTATTTTCAGGCACTATGCGTTATATGTGATTACCATGGCTCCAAAAATTGACCTCCTACATTAGCCTCGACATGAAATCCATCCTCTCTAGGTGAGGAATCCAAAACCTCGCCATCCACACCAAGCGTTACCATGAGATTCACCTTGATTGGGTGGCGATGGGGGCTCTAGTTGAATTATAGCACCCACAAACCCACACCTTTATCTTCAGAACCTTTGGAGCCACTATTTTATTAGAAGAAGTTGAGCTTTTGCTAGGATTGAAGCAGATGAAGAGAGGGGACGAGGATGATATGGCGGTCATGCCGAGGGGAGTTACATGCAAAGAGTTACTGGAGAGCTTCATGGGGGGCGGAAGAATGGCCCAAGACGTCCAAGCCATGAAAGGAATCAACTTCCAAAAATTGGCGGCTTGTACGATCAAGGGGTTGCCAAAGGCAGAAGATGATGAGAAGCTCGAGAGGGTGATGAAAGGATTCACCATATGCCTAGCGGGTGCACTCCTCTTTCCATCCGTGGACAACGTACTCGAAGAGGAACAACTAAGTGCGGTGTGCAGCATATTGGAGGGAGAGAGGTTGGGACTGGCGGTGCTAGCCTTCCCCTATAGTGGACTCAAGGTGATGAGCTTTGGTAAGCCTCCTTATGGCTCTATCTTGTTATTCACATGTTGGGTTGACTTTCACTTCAAATTCGATGTGAACAACGAGGCTAAGAGCTTGTCTCGGATCTTCTTCAAGAGCCCGCTCCGACCTATGGATAGCTTGGTGGGCCTAGAAGGGTGCGTTGCAAATCGTGTGCCTCAACTTAAGACACAGGCAGACTAGCATGATCACCTCCGAAGCATGCCAAGAAATGCCTTCACTTGTACTCCCACGCCACTTCTAGCTAAAGACTTGCGGGTGAGGCTAGCACCCGGTGTGGAACTACGGCACATCGGGGCAACCGAGTTCGTGCTTTACAACGCACACCGCTGCCTCTCTCAAGTTGGACTTTCGAGGTGCAACTTTGAAGGGCCATCACATCTCCCGCAGATCAAAAAGAGAGAACTAGGAACCAACGTCGAGGGGAGGAGGCAGACACCATCAAAGCGCTATGGAAGATTTGTACTTTTAGGCAGCCGGTTCTGAACGTAGAAGAGATAGAAAGTGATTGGATGACCTACGTAAGAGAACTCAAAAAACTATGGCCCAGGTGGTCGTTTGTAAACGAAATGATTATTCTCTTAATAAGAAATAAATTCCATCCTTTATACAGCCAAAATTCACTGTGTACAATGGTTGAAACTTCCAAAACACTATGAATTTTTCACAAAAATTGGCCCACGGGTGAGCTTCATAAATCACGACAGACACAGGCGTCGCACTTAAATGTATGATCTGTGACCACTTAGGCCGTCGCATATTCAAAACTACGACCACATACCCTATTGCGCTTCAAATTGTACTTTAAAATTTCAAAAATCGCGCCACAAACTCAGTGTTGGGGTAATGATGGCATCTCTAAATCGCAACGACCTATACCATCATGTATCAAATTTGGGCTTGAAAATACATGATGCCTGAAGCCGTCGCATTTTAAATAACAACGATAAGGTAAAAAACCCGAGAGCCCCTCCTTCTCCCTCTTTCAACACTTCGAGCTCTCAACTCTTTACGATCTCTCTTCACTCTCCTGTTCTCTCCCTCAATTCTCTACGACTCCGATGATGAAGAAGAGCGCCTCTGAGCTCCGGCAAAGCGATGGTGCGGCGGTGGAGGAAGAACGGTCACCGGTGCCAGCGACAACGATGGTGGCGATGGCTACGGAAGAGGTGGAAACCCCATACATTGCAGCGAGGCTGATAGTGGAGGAGTTGTTGGCCATGGGGGAGGGAACGGCGTCGGCGCCAGCAGAAGAAGGAATTCTGGCGGTGGCAATGGAAAAAGAGGAGACAACGGTGTTGGCTCTAAGAGAGAGGCTCTGGCGAGGACGATGGGGTCGCAAGGCACCCCCACGTGGAGAGACGGTGAGTTTCCCTAACCCTAAGCTTGTAATTTGTGAGAAGGAAGAGAGGATGATCATTGTGGCCAGAGAATAAAGAAAGTGAATCGCGACGAGACCAATCGTCACGATTCAAGTGTTGAATCGTGAGGATTGATGCCGTCACATTTCAAACTCAAATCGTGACGTCTGAACTGATCGCGATTCGGAGGGCCACTCAAGACCTGGAATTTGGCCATGTTTTGAGCATTTTTAGTGGATTTAACGGTATATGCCTTGTATTGACTTGTGCCATTGTTTTTCTTGTGTGTAGGGGATCATAAGGCCTCGAATCCACTACCCGTGGTGATCGCAGCATACCGCAGGCTCCTCGACTTCAAGAGGGAGCAGGTGAGGGTGATGGGGTTCGAGTTGATCCTGGAGATCGAGCCATTTTATGTGGACAGCCCCCTCATGCAAGCGTTGAGAGAGAGGTGGGATGGGACGAGCTGGGCCTTCTTGATGCCTTGGGTGCACATGGTGCCCAGCCTGGAAGATGTGGCCAGGATCACCAACCTCTGAGTGGATGTGGAGGCGGTGACAGGAGTTACTTACGCGGATTATACGGAGTTTTGAACATGATTTGTAGGGGTTGGAGCCAGTGGGAGTAGATGACCTCGGGAACCGGCGGATGGTCGACTGAGTTGAGCTGTTGGAGAGTTTGGGTCTGCGGGGAGTGAGGCAGACAGGAGAGGAGCCGATGCACGAATTCGTGCAGCGAGCAGTGGGATTGGCCAGGGCACCCAAGACGAGAATAGGTGGACCGGGACCTGAGGAGGTTCATGGTATTGTTTTTGGGGAAGATGTTGTTGGGGACCAAGGGGAGATGACATCCATTGCCAGTTTATGGAGATCCTAGAGGACATGGAGAGAGTAGGAGATTATGCTTGGGGAGAGGGTTTTCTAGCACACACCTTCGCCGACCTGTCCAGCAGCACTAGCAAAGAGACTACAGTGGGCGGGTTCACCCCATTTCTCTAGGTACATGATTTTTCCTTAAGCATTTTTAATTTTCCTGCATTAAACTTTTTAGCCAAATAATCAATGTACTCATGTATGCAGATGTGGAGTTACTACTATATTCCTCTAGGGAGGGCTATGGAGGTGCGACTAGATGCACTTCCCCTCGCCCGACGATGGCTGCCTGTGGTGACGGTTGCCTCATTCTCCCTATAGCTAGACACCCTCGAGCATGACATCCGAGATTTCTCGGCTCTCCTACTATGTGTTCTACCATAACCCATGCATTTATTTTGATATGATATGATATATGATGTTTTGTGTGCATGTATGCAGGTGGTATGGCAGCCATATGTGGGCATGACAGATGAGGGCCAGGCCTGGGTGTAGGGTGGTCTACCTCGTTTCGAGCGGGACCTTTGGATCCATTACCTGAACAAAATCGAGCCTCTCCGCCTGAGGCTCGCCATGAGGACGTTGGGGCTGCACCAGGTGTGGCTGGAGGAGGTGGAGCCGAGAGGAGTGGGGAGGAAGACCAGGGGGAAGGCGAAGAAGGTAGACTAGCACCTTCGCTTCCCCGACCAGTATGCCGACTAGCATCGTGGGGGTACCATGGTGGAGTCCGATGTTGTAGACAGCCACGCATACCTCCAACGCTACTAGGAGGTATACGGAGATCAAGACTGATAGGGTATGCACTTTTAAACTTTGTTTATTCAATATAATGTATATGATTTGACTAATGAATGTGTGCATGTGCAGAATGCTCGTGATGACCTGATCGAGACCCTCCGTGCCTAGCTGGCGAGCATAGAGGTACAGCTAGCCGAGGCACGGGAGGCCCTAGTGACACTGGTGAGTATGAATGATTTATCTTTGATGCGTACCTTGGCATGAGCTGACATTACTTTCATGTATAGCATGCTGAACAGGCTACTGTGGGGCATACCGATGTTGCAGGTGCCTCCACAAGTAGGAGTGTACCTGACCCCCAGGTTGCCTCGCTCCAGGAGCAACAGATTGCAGCGGTGGCTCGTGCAGAGAGGGCAGAGTGCGAGCTCACTACGCGGGCAAGTTCTAGACAATAATATACATGTGTATTGAAATTCTTGTGACTTACAAGTGTTCTATTCTGTGCAGACCGCCGTGCTCTAGGGTGCCATCACCCAGGTCACCCTAGAAGGTGCATAGGTGGCGGAGTTGACGGAGTAGCTATCTGAGCTGCTGACCCAGGCCTCCCAGCGTGACTCCGACCTACCCCGGGAGGTGGTGGAGCTATGTGTGCCCTTCACCGTGGAGCGGAGGGAGCGCGAGCATGTATATACCTAGTGGGAGTGTGAGCATAGCCGGTAGGAGTAGGAGTGCGGAAAGTGGGAGGTGGAGTGGGAGCGCCTCTCCCAATAGGTGGTAGATGCTCGCACCAGCCTGGGCATCTCTGACTGGCTACTCCGGAGGGCTGAAGATTGCTACCGATGTGGCAGGGAGCACGTCATGAGGGAGGGGCAAGCCAACACTTACTCCTCGAGCTTCATTGCGACATCCTTTGGGTACCAGAGGAACATCTAGGAGGGACGTGGTGCCCAGCGGTCTACTGACTCCCACGCTTCTATGATGCCACTGCCTCCTCTCTCGGCGGTGGACCCTGGCGAGGCCAAGAGTAGCAGGCATCCCCGGCCAGTAGAGAGTGGTGGCGAGAGCTAGGCCACTATCATACGACTTGTACTTTTGCTTTCTTTTCATGATGATGTGTACCCAGTAGGGTACCCTTTTGTATATGATGTACTTTTGCCTGGCATCCTTTTGGCCATGATATATAGTGGAATGTTTTGCCTTTCTTCTACTTGTGCTTGAGAATCACTTGGAAAAAAAGATTAGTTAACTATTCTGACTCATCCCCTTGCTTACTAAGTGAGTCAGACTTCATGATTTGTCAAGGAACTGAGCCTTTATTTAAATAAGGCATAAATAAAAAATGAAATAATGACAATACGACAAGCAAGCATGCAAATGCTATCAGAATTTAAGCGATGAGCATGCATTCAATGCATTCATGCAAATGAGAAGAGACTTAGTTTGTCATTCATTTTTGGCATTTTTTAAATTTTGAAATATTTATTTTTTTAATTTTGAAATGTTTGATGTTTTTGGCTTTTGAAATATTTATTTTTTAAAAAATTTTGAAAATAGGCCGCAACCCGTGTAGTCCCTTCTTTAAAAATGCGCAAAACGAATGGGATCCGCTCTAAGTGGAGAAACGTGGTAGTCGGACCTTTCAATTACTCAATCATCATTAAAAGTTCATTAATGATTCTTAGGTGTTTTAAACATGGGTTAGATGTGCTTAAGTGGTGCCTTCACCCAAGGTAGCTTTGGCGACGTCCTCTCTAGTCAATCGTTGTCTTGCCTTGAACCTAAGACATATAGGTAGGAGAGAGGGAAGCGTGATTTTAGAAAGTCTACTAATAGTTTGGGTAACCGGAAGACACTCATCCTCTTCCTTACACTCATTGGGGTTCAGTCTTTGGCTTGTGGGGGGTTTTTATTAGCACGCTTATGACCATGTTCATTTGAATCTCTGCGGGGACTTTGCCACTCTTGACGTGCTCTTTATTCATGGTTTGCCTTATTTTGACTCTTTTCACTTTGACTTGGCTTGTTTTCTTTTCTTCTCCTCTTATTGGGACATGACATCTACCCATTAAAGTGTCGGACAGATTCAAAGGTCAATCGCAGGTTCCCATTCCTATTGGCGGACCGAAAGGAAGAGAAATGGTGGTGTCCTAGACTCTTGGCTAAGCATTGATCTTCTTCAGATTCCGTGCTTCTAGTTCCCAAGGGTGGGCGTGTAAGTGTGTATGAGCATCGACACCTATGATTAACTCACCAAGAATAAGGAATGAATTAAAAATGATGATGTTTTCATTTTAGGGTCCTTACACCACGTAAATCCAAACTCCTATCTAGGAGGTAATACTTTTTAAGATAAAGCTCATTCCAAGGTGGGAGAGTTCCTCACCCTCAACGTTCACTAGCCTATACGCGTTGCCAGGATATATTTTTTAATTACGTATGACCCTTCCCAGTTTTGTTCGAGTTTTAAATGAGGAGCACCGGGTTTTACAAATATTCTTTTAACGACCATTTCTCCGACCTTGAATTTTCTCTCAATCACTTTTTTTGGTAAAAATGAGTGAGTCTATTTTGATATGCTTTTGTGTGTTCTGCGGCGGCCAGACGCTTCTCATCTAAAAGCTCTAGTTGTGCAAGGAGCCACTCACGTCACCCATCGATTGACAGGTCCCTGTCAAGCTGGACTCTTAGTGAGGGGATGAGAATCTCATATGGTACTACCGCCTCCATTCCATAAGTAAGGGCGAACGGGGTTGTAGGAGTACGAATTGAAGTGTGGTAGGCCCATAGAGCTTCTAGAAGCTTATTTGGCCAGTCCGAGAACTTGTTAGCCGCACACGTCTTTTTTATGATCTTGATTAAAGTTTTATTTGTGGCCTCTGCTTGGCCATTGCCTTGCAGATAATAAGGAGATGAATGATGCAATGCAATTTAATACTTTTTGTAGAGGTTCTGAAGCTCCTGAGAGATAAATTGTGGCCCGTTGTTAGTGATGATGGTAGTAGGGATGCCGAAACTAGTGTTGGTGTTCTTCATGATGAATTTGCATAGTGTTGTTGCCTTGACTTCTGCATAAGCTTCCGCTTCCGCCTACTTGGTGAAGGACTCCGTTGCAGTGAGTATGTAGGATTTCGTCTTATTTAGGTAGTTGGAATCGCCAAGGGGACCAATGATGTTGAAGGCCCACATAGCAAAAGGCCATGGGGAAGATATGGAGTGGAGTGTAGAGAATGGAGAATGAATTTTTCGGCGTGCAGTGGGCACTTAACACATTGAAAAACATAGATAGAACAATCCTCCTCTAAAGTGGGCTAGTAAAAGCCTTGCCTAAGGTTTTTCTTAGCAAGCATTTGACTATTTACATGGCCACCCACACACCTGAATGAGCTTCCTCAACAACTTTCTATATTTCATCATCATCCAACATCTTAGCAAAACTCTAGTGAGACCTCTTCTATAAAGCACATTACCAACCATAGTGTACTTCTGGGACATTCTCCTTATGTGTAAGACCCAACTTCCCGGCTTTCCATCTGATGTCCTGGATGACTGGCCACTAATGCGTCCAGGCTGGGCGATGCGTTAGTGTCGCGTCATGGGTGTCCGACGCGACAGTCATCCTTGTCGCGACGAGGGTGTGCGTTGCGTTCTTGTCGCACCCTACTTGCCTATCACGTTCTTGTCGTGACCGTCATGGGTTGCGACAGTGTTTGTCGTGTTCTGCTGTGCAGTCGTCTGACGCCTGTCAGAGTGGCAGATGCATCAGTACGACCTGTCATGTTGTCGCGGCATCCGGGGAGGATGCGTTCTTGTCGCAGTCCGTTGACCTGTCACGTTAAGGTTCATAACCCGATGGGGAGATCCGTCGCGTCTCGGGGACCGAAGGCTAAAAGCCTTAGTCGGCGCCCCTTTCCCCCTTCTCTCCTCTTATTCCCTTTCCCCTCTTCTCCGGCGATGGGGAGGTTCCCCTCCAATGATCGGGGTGTGGTGGCACCGGCGGGCTCGTGGCAGAGCGGTAGAGCGGCATCGTGGAGCGAGGAGGAGGTGTCGTGCCGTCATGAAGGCCCTCTTTGGGGTTCGTTCTTCGTGAAAGGTACAGATTGCTTGAACCCTTCTTGATCCTGGTGGATTGGGAGCCCCTCGGGGTTTACAGATAATGTTTATTGCATTCCCCATGCTCCCCTCCACCGTGTGGAATGTTTATAGCTCGTGGGTGGCCCCGGGATCAAGGATCCTGTCGGTCTGCCTCTCTACTGATGTCGCGACGGCTCGACATGTCGTGACATCAGAAGAGGCATCGGCCCGGACGGGCATGACCTTATCGTGACACGGTTGGCGGTCGCGATAAGGGTCACTGTCATGACATGTTTCTTGGTCGTGACAGGGTTTGTTGTCGCGGCGCTTCATCCGATCATGACAAGGCTGTCGCGGTGCCCTTCCCTGTCGCGATGGTGTCGTGACGTCCTTGGGGGTCGCGACAGTACCTGTGTGGCCTTGGGTGCTTCCGTGGGCCCAGTTGTGTGTCGATGTGTGCCCCAGGGCAGGCTTTGCCCTTAGGACCTTCTGGTAGGGAACGCGGCAGGTTACCTCCCTGTGTTCAGTGACCGAAGGTGACACCTTCTTGGCCGTGTCCTGGAAGTGGTGCTAGGAGGGTCATGTCTGGCTAATAATCGATTGACTGGAGGTCAATCGATTATTAGCAGAGCGACGGGTTCCCGTGCTGGCGGGTGGTGTTCTGAGGCTCCGACTTTTCCGTACACGTTTGGTTGGCCGACGGCCCTCTTGAGGGTCCGTGCATGCCTCTTGCTTGCTGGGCTTGTTGTGTGTTACAAGCCAGCAGTTCGGCATGGTTTTGTTGTGCTGCTCCGCCTATTCGCCCGATGCTCGGCACCTAAGGGCATGTCCCCGATCTGAGAGGTTGTTACCGTTACCTGGGACCCCCATCCTCGGGCGCCTCTGAGGGAGGTATCGGGGCGACGAGCATGCTCGAGTCGATAGCCTAGTGTGGCGAACTCTGGAGCTGAGGGGAAAATGGTGGTTTGGACAGTGGCATTGATTAGTTTGTAGAGCTCTCTTGGCTAGGCCTGGGACACCAAGGATGGCCGGAGTTCTACCCAGTGCAGGCTAGCCAGTCCCTTGTCTCATTGCCTCGCTCTACGTTGCTTCCAGAGCCGCGTAGGGTGGTCAGGCGTAAGGCCGCAGCTTGGCCAGGCTATGGTGTTGCGTGTGTGGTGTGTTCTTAGCGGTTCTGTCTCACTCTTTCGGGGATGTTAGAGGCGAGAGCCAGCTGGCGAGGGGATGTTAGAGGTGAGAGCCAGCTGCCAGTGGCGGTGGCTTGGTTGTTGTTGTTGTGACGAGGCTTTCTCGCGATGTTTCAAAGTGTTATCCGTTGCCCTAGCTTGCACGGCGGTTATTGTAACACCCCGGCCCCCTTGGGCCTTAGGCCCCGTCCTTGAGGTCGCGACAGGCGCCCTGGCCGCGACATGGTCGCGGCGGAGTGGCCTGCCGCGACAGGATTGGCGGTTCGTGTCGCGGTGGGGGTGACTGTCGCGTTCTTGGCGCGTCGCCCCTGGCTGTCGCGACTATGTTCTGACAGGACTTGACCGCTGTCCTGTCCGTCAGAACGGTCGTGTCGGGTGGCAGGGTCGTCGGCGTTGACGCGACCTGTCAGGCCGTCGCGACTCTGCTTTTCCGGTCTTCCGAGGTTTGACCGTGCTTTTGGTGTCGCGCCTTGGCGGGCGGTCGCGACATGGTCGCGACGCTCCTGGGCGTCGCGACAGTGTCTTGTCGCGCCGGGCCGCTGCGCCGCGTTCTGGGGGCCATCGGTTCAAAACCGAAGGCGCGCCCCATTTTCCCTCTCTCGCCCCTTTCACTCTTTCTCCCCTCTCTCGAGCTCTCTCGCGGTTTCTCGGTGTTTCTCCTTGCTCGCGGTGCTCGTGCTGAGGCGTGGACGTGCCGTTCGTGCAGGGGTCGTGCTTGCGGCGTGCGGTGCGAGGAGGAGGAGGAGGAGTTCTTTCCTACGAGAAGGCCTTAACGGGTTCGTTCTTCGTGTGGAGGTAGGGACTCTTGATCCTCTCGCCCTAAGCATGATCCCTTCCCCCTCTTGACCGTGGTTTCCTTGTGGTTTGGGGTTTGGGAGTGTGAGAACTCCATGCTCGAGTTGAGTGAGGTTTCCTTCGAGCGTAGATCCATGCTTTGAGGGATCGTGGGTGGTTTGGTGGATTTATAGCTTTCAATATACATGGTGCATGATCCCCTCCCCCATTGTGGATGTTGTTTAGCGTTTTGAGGAGGGTTCCCGGAGAGACTGTTCCGGACCCTGCTCGCTGGTGACGCGGTCGCCTCGGAGGCCGCGATCATGTCGCGGTGGTGCGCCCGACCGCGACATGGTCGCGACGCTCCTGTGCGTCGCGTCCAGGTCGCGACCTGCTAGGGCGTCGCGACATGGTCGCGACGGCCCGCTGCGTCGCGACTCCGACCGAGAGACAGGTTTGGTCTTTCCCGTTTCCGCTCTTCTTTTACTGTTCCCGTGGCACTTGTGCTAGTTCCCTAGTGCGGTCTACACTAGTCTTTCGCCCGGTGCTCGGCACTTGAGGGCTTGTTCCGTGTGAGAGGTTGTTACCGTTACCTGGGACCCCCGTCCTCGGGAGCCTGTTGAGGGAGTACTCCGGGCTACGAGTGTGCTCGAGTTGGCAGCCACTTAGGCGGACTCCGGAGCTTAGGGGAAAACGGTGGTTAGGACAGTGGCGTGTGAGTCGCTTGCAGAGCTCTCGTGGGTGGTCTGGGACGCCGAGGACAGTTAGGTTCTACCCGGCGCAGGCCAGCCAGTCCTTCTTCTCACTGCCTCGCTCTTTGCGGCCCCGGACCGCTTGGGAGGCCAGGCGTGGACCGTAGTCCGGCCAGACTACGGCGGTTACTGTTGTGTTACTTGTGTTCTACCTCGCTCTGACGAGACGTGAGGGTCAGGACCCGGGTCGAGATAAGACGTCGGTGGACGCACCTGACCGTGACTAGTGGTAGTGCTTCGTAGCTAGTGTCCCTTGTCCAGGCGGAGTTCCCTCCGTCTGTGTTTTACTAGCCGTGTGTGGTCACGACGGGCAGTCGTACGGAGTTTCCGACCGAGAGTACTTCCGTACCGTGTAGCTTTAGCTTCGCTTCCGCACTTCCTTTTGTAGTAGAAAGATATCAACTGCCGTCTTTCCTTTATTAATAGTTGTATATGTTCCCCTGCCTGTTTAGAGCCAGTAGGAGATTGGTAGTCCCTACTGAGCTTCTGTTGTGAAGCTCATCCCTCTGTTTTCCAGGTGAGTCTTCCCAGCAGCGGCAGGGCGCGCGTCGGGCGGAGGAGACGGGGCGGTAGTCTTGGTCCCCGTAGCTAGCAGTGGTTCCCCCTCTCAGTGTACGTCACCCTCGGGGTATGCCCCTAAGGGACTTGTCTCTCCCCTTTCCTTACTTGTACTAGTGTGCGTGCGTTGGGACTGTACTTAGAGCGGTACGCAGCGGTCTCGCTTTACTTTCCTGTTTCCGCTTGTACGCTTCTAGCTTAGCAGTTGACGTTTACCTCCGTTACATATCCTGTCAGACGCGTGTTCTAGCCCTTCCGGGTCCCCCGGGTCCGTGGGCGGCGACCGCGAAAATCGGGTCCTCGGCGTGGGCCGAGGGTCGGGTTCTCGGGTCGTTACAGTTGGTATCAGAGCTTGGTCTGACAGGACTTGTAGTGGATCTAAACTGCAACAGTAAGTCCCAACAATAGTACAAGTACACTGCTAGCCGCCCGAGAGGTATTTGTAACCTTTGTCAGTTGTGTTGCCGTGTAGGTTATGGCTCCGCGTAGGCGCAGTCAGGCTAGGCAGCTGGTTGAGCAGCAGGATGAGTCCGACGTGCCCGCTCAGGGGCAGGTTCAGGAGGAGGTGTCCGTGGAGGAGTCAGTGGCACAGCCTCAGGGTGCACAGGCAGCAACAGCAGAGGCAGCGGCGCAGGTGGGCAGCAGCAGCAGGAGTACCACCCTCAGCCTCAGCAGTATGCAGACTGGTTTCCCATGGCCGAGCAGTTCTTCAGAGCTATGTACCAGGGAGCGTGGCAACCGGGCAGGCAGCAGCAGGTGTCCCGTTTCCGGTGCCTCCCCCAGCGGTACCGGAGCAGCAGCAGGAGGTGGAGCCAGAGGTGGAGCAGCCAGTCCGCCAGCAGCGGTCGGGTACTGGGAGTACCCGGTCCGGTCAGCGGAGGGCAGCGTGGTCGGAGGCGAGGACCGCTCTCCTTGAGAGGTTCCTGCGTCTTCGCCCACCAATGTTCCACGGTGAGTATGATCCCGATAAGGCAGAGAGCTGGACCCATGAGTTGGAGCGCATCTTCGAGACATGGAGTGCGCTGAGGAGGACCAGGTTCGACTAGGGGTGTACCAGCTCAAGGGAGCAGCCCACGAGTGGTGGAGAGTTCAGAGGCAGACTCACTTCCCAGAGCAGCGGTTGGAGCGGATCACTTGGCAGCGGTTTGTGGAGGTCTTCCACGGCGAGTACTTCCCCGACTATGCTCGACGTGAGAGACGGGATCAGTTCCACGAGTTGGTTCAGGGCGACCTCACAGTTTCTCAGTACCACCAGAGGTTTGTCCGGTTGTTGAGGCATGTGCCTCATGTAGCAGGCAGTGACCAGGCTTGTGCAGAGAGTTTATAGCAGGGCTGAGACCAGACCTGAGGTGGGGTGTGACGTCACACATGTGTACCACCTTGGGAGAGGCCGTGGCGAAGGCCACCGCCTTGGACAGAGAGACCTGGCAGCCTCAGCAGCAGCAGCCGCAGCAGCAGCAGCAGGGAGGGGCCTCTTCCAGGTCCTCGCCTTACCAGCGTCCAGCAGGCAGCCGCGGTAGTGCGACTTCCTCTTCCTCCGGCTCGGGCAGTTCTGGCAGTGCCGGAATTCGCTCGCAGTTTAGGAAGTTGTCTACTCGCGGGGGCGGACGTAGCCGTCAGCAGAGGCGTCAGTCCAGGTTTGCAGAGCAGTCAGTACAGCAGGGTGCTGAGCAGGGCAGTCAGGAGCCAGTGTGCTACACTTGTGGTTTGCCAGGCCACTTCAGGAGGGATTGCCCCATGGGGCAAGCCCCGCAGCAGCAGCAGCCAGTGCAGTACGCGCAGCAGCCACCTCAGTACCAGTACCCTCCCCAGCAGCAGGCACCGCGCGCAGCAGCGGGGGCAGTACCAGCAGCCAGCTCAGCAGTTTCCGCAGCAGCAGCAGTACCAGCCGTACCAGCAGCAGCAGCAGTACCCCAGCAGCCGCCGCAGCAGCAGCCGGCACCGCAGCGTGGTCGTGGTCGTGGTCGTGTGATGGCGCTCACCCGGGAGCAGGCAGAGGCGTCAACTTGGTTATAGGTACTCTACCTATCCTTGGCAGAGCTGCTCGTGTTTTGGTTGATCCCGGTGCTTCCTTGTGTTTTGCTTCCGAGAAGTTTTTCGAGTCTCTTGCTTGTCACGCTCCTGAGAGGCAGTGTGACGTGATGGTCGATCTCCCGTCTGGTGACTATATGCGTTCCTTTGTTACCTGGAGGGTGTGGTGGTCGAGGTTGAGGGTCACCAGTTGCCGGCCAGGTTGTACGCGCTGCAGCTTTGCGACTTCGACGTCATCCTGGGCATGGACTGGTTGGAGGCTCACTCAGCCGTGGTTGATTGCCAGAGGAAGACCGTTCGGTTCGAGATACCTGGAGCACCTGTTCTCTGCTTTCGAGGTATCCGGTCTACCCGTCGGCCGTTCATTTCTTTCTGTAAGGCTCGTCGTTTGATCCGTGATGGCTGCGTTGCTTACCTTGCTTCGGTTTGTTCCTTGGAGCCTAGCGGGTCTTCAGTTTTTGATGTGCCAGTTGTTTCTGAGTTTTCTGACGTGTTTCCGGAGGATCTACCTGGGTTGCCGCCTGAGCGAGAGGTAGAGTTCTCCGTCGAGCTTTTGCCTGGTACGATGCCTTTGTCCAAGGCACCTTACCGGATGGCCCCGGCGGAGCTGCGTGAGTTGAAGCGCCAGCTGCAGGAGCTCTTGAGCTGGGCTTCATTCGCCCGAGTCGTTCGCCGTGGGGTGCGCCTGTTTTGTTTGTGCGAAAAAGGATGGTAGTCTTCGTTTGTGCATCGATTATCGGCAGTTGAACCAGGTCACTGTGAAGAACAGGTACCCGTTGCCGAGAATTGATGATTTGTTTGATCAGTTGCAATCGGCCCGAGTTTTCTCGAAGATCGACTTGAGATCCGGCTACTACCAGCTGCGGATCAGAGAGTCGATGTTGGTTTGACGGCTTTCCGTTCCAGGTACGGTCACTTTGAGTTCGTCGTGATGCCGTTTGGGCTGACGAACGCACCTGCAGCATTCATGGATCTGATGCATAGGGTGTTCAGTGAGTACCTAGACCGCTTTGTTGTTGTTTTTGTGTGATGATATTCTGGTCTACTCGGCTTCTGAAGAGGAGCACGAGGAGCACCTGAGGATCGTGCTGGAGACCCTGCGGAGTCACCGCCTTTATGCCAAGTTCGACAAGTGCGAATTTTGGCTGAAGGAGGTGCACTTTCTTGGGCACGTGATCTCGGGTTCTGGTGTGGCAGTGGATCCGCCAAGGTTGAGGCCGTGTTGTCGTGGGAGCAGCCCACATCGGTGTTTGAGGTCCGCAGTTTTCTGGGTCTGGCAGGTTACTACCGGAGGTTCATCCAGGATTTCGCCAAGATTGCAGCACCGTTGACTCGGTTGACGAGGCAGGACACCAGTTTGTTTGGTCAGAGGACTGTGAGCAGAGTTTCTTGGAGCTGAAGACGAGGTTGACTTCAGCGCCAGTGTTGGTCTTGCCGTCGGGCACCGGTGGGTTCGTGGTTTACACCGATGCGTCGAGGTCAGGTTTGGGTGCCGTGCTGATGCAGCATGGTGGGGTCGTTGCCTATGCTTCTCGGCAGCTCAAGAAGCATGAGGAGAACTATCCCACCCACGACTTGGAGCTGGCAGCAGTGGTGTTCGCTCTCAAGTTGTGGAGGCACTACCTGTATGGCGAGGCTTTTCAGATCTTCACCGATCACCAGAGTTTGCAGTACATCTTCACCCAGAGGGATTGAACTCGAGGCAGCGCCGTTGGATGGAGTATTTGAAGGACTACGACCTAACCCTCTCCTATCATCCAGGAAAGGCTAACGTTGTAGCCGATGCCTTGAGCAGGCGCGTGCGTTGAGTTCGCTGATGGTCAGAGAGTGGAGGCTGTTTGAGGAGCTGTCCCAGGGAGTGTTCGTTCCGTCGAGGACCAGAGATCGTGCCGTGGCTTCCATTTGTCAGTTCGGCCGTCACTGTTCAGGCAGGTGTTGCAGGCGCAGCGAGCAGATGCAGAGTTAGCAGACATTTTGCGGATGCCAGATGTAGAGCTCAGCGAGGACAGCGAGGTCAGATTCAGAGGCCGCTTGTACGTTCCTGAGGAGGCGCGCCAGGCGGTGTTGTCAGAGGCTCACAGATCGAGGTATGTCGTTCATCCTGGTTCCACCAAGATGTACCATTGCTTGAGGAGGTCCTTCTGGTGGCCAGGGATGAAGAGGGGCGTGGCAGAGTTTGTTGCCCGGTGCCTTACCTGTCAACAGGTGAAGGCCGAGCATCAGCGTCCTGGTGGTGAGTTGCAGCGTTGCCCATTCCTGAGTGGAAGTGGGACGACATCACCATGGACTTTGTGGTTGGTTTGCCCCGTACCCCGCAGAGGCATGATGGTATTTGGGTGATTGTGGATCGTTTGACCAAGGCAGCGCATTTTCTTCCGATCAGAATGTCGTGGTCAGTGGACAGGTTAGCCAGGCTGTACGTGGACAGAGTTGTTTCGTTGCACGGATCCCAGTTTCAGTCGTCTCCGACAGAGATCCGAGGTTCACGTCAGGGTTTTGGCGCAGTCTTCAGAGAGCACTGGGTACAGACTTGAGGTTCAGCACAGCATACCACCCGCAGACAGACGGTCAGTCAGAGCGGACCATTCGGACACTGGAGGATATGCTGAGAGCGTGCTGTTTAGACTGGAGCGGCACTTGGGAGTCTCACCTTCCGATGGTAGAGTTCGCGTATAACAACAGTTATCACTCGAGCAAATGGCGCCGTACGAGGCCTTGTACGGTCGCCCGTGCAGGACACCCTTCACTGGTTCGAGGTTGGTGAGAGGCAGCTTTTGGGGCCAGAGTTGGTGCAGCAGTGCGCAGAGACAGTCAGTTTGGTCAGAGAGGCTTCGGGCAGCACAGAGCAGGCAGAAGAGTTATGCGGATGTCCGCAGGAGACCGCTAGAGTTCAGCGTCGGTGACCTGGTCTTCCTGCGGGTCTCGCCGACCAAAGGGGTCATGAGGTTTGGCAGGAGGGGAAGCTCAGTCCCAGATATATTGGGCCTTTCCCCATTTCTGAGAGGGTCGGCGAGGTGGCTTACAGGCTGAGTCTTCCGGCAGAGCTAGCAGGTGTGCACAGCGTTTTCCACGTTTCACAGCTCAGGAGATACGTCGCAGATCCTTCGCACGTGTTGGACTACTCGCAGCTAGAGGTAGCGCCAGATTTGTCAGTGCCAGAGTACCCAGTTAGTGTTGTCGACCGCAGAGTTCAGCAGTTGCGCAGGAAGCAGATTCCGCTGGTTAAGGTCGTTTGGCAGAACCGCGTCGGTGGCGAGGCCACCTGGGAGCGCGAGGATGAGATGCAGGAGCAGTTTCCTTACTTGTTTGATTGATCGGTATGTGGTGATCTCCCCTTTTGTCGTCTTCCGGTTGAGACCGAGTTGTTTTCATTTCGAGGACGAAATGTCTTAAGGAGGGAGGGTTGTAACACCCCGGCCCCCTTGGGCCTTAGGCCCCGTCCTTGAGGTCGCGACAGGCGCCCTGGCCGCGACATGGTCGCGGCAGAGCGGCCTGCCGCGACAGGATTGGCGGTTCGTGTCGCGGTGGGGGTGACTGTCGCGTTCTTGTCGCGTCACCCCTGGCTGTCGCGACTGTGTTCTGACAGGACTTGACCGCTGTCCTGTCCGTCAGAACGGTCGTGTCGGGTGGCAGGGTCGTCGGCGTTGACGCGACCTGTCAGGCCGTCGCGACTGCTTTTCCGGTCTTCGAGGTTTGACCGTGCTTTTGGTGTCGCGCCTTGGCGGGCGGTCGCGACATGGTCGCGACGCTCCTGGGCGTCGCGACAGTGTCTTGTCGCGCCGGGCCGCTGCGCCGCGTTCTGGGGGCCATCGGTTCAAAACCGAAGGCGCGCCCCATTTTCCCTCTCTCGCCCTTTTCACTCTTTCTCCTCTCTCTCGAGCTCTCTCGCGGTTTCTCGGTGTTCTCCTTGCTCGCGGTGCTCGTGCTGAGGCGTGGACGTGCCGTTCGTGCAGGGGTCGTGCTTGCGGCGTGCGGTGCGAGAGGAGGAGGAGAGGAGTTCTTTCCTACGAGAAGGCCTTAACGGGTTCGTTCTTCGTGTGGAGGTAGGGACTCTTGATCCTCTCGCCCTAAGCATGATCCCTTCCCCCTCTTGACCGTGGTTTCCTTGTGGTTTGGGGTTTGGAGTGTGAGAACTCCATGCTCGAGTTGAGTGAGGTTTCCTTCGAGCGTAGATCCATGCTTTGAGGGATCGTGGGTGGTTTGGTGGATTTATAGCTTTCAATATACATGGTGCATGATCCCCTCCCCCATTGTGGATGTTGTTTAGCGTTTTGAGGAGGGTTCCCGGAGAGACTGTTCCGGAACCCTGCTCGGCTGGTGACGCGGTCGCCTCGGAGGCCGCGATCATGTCGCGGTGGTGCGCCCCCCGCGACATGGTCGCGACGCTCCTGTGCGTCGCGTCCAGGTCGCGACCTGCTAGGGCGTCGCGACATGGTCGCGACGGCCCGCTGCGTCGCGACTCCGACCGAGAGACAGGTTTGGTCTTTCCCGTTTCCGCTCTTCTTTTACTGTTCCCGTGGCACTTGTGCTAGTTCCCTAGTGCGGTCTACACTAGTCTTTCGCCCGGTGCTCGGCACTTGAGGGCTTGTTCCGTGTGAGAGGTTGTTACCGTTACCTGGGACCCCCGTCCTCGGGAGCCTGTTGAGGGAGTACTCCGGGCTACGAGTGTGCTCGAGTTGGCAGCCACCAGGCGGACTCTGGAGCTTAGGGGAAAACGGTGGTTAGGACAGTGGCGTGTGAGTCGCTTGCAGAGCTCTCGTGGGTGGTCTGGGACGCCGAGGACAGTTAGGAGTTCTACCCGGCGCAGGCCAGCCAGTCCTTCTTCTCACTGCCTCGCTCTTTGCGGCCCCGGAACCGCTTAGGAGGCCAGGCGTGAGACCGTAGTCCGGCCAGACTACGGCGGTTACTGTTGTGTTACTTGTGTTCTACCTCGCTCTGACGAGACGTGAGGGTCAGGACCCGGGTCGAGGATAAGACGTCGGTGGACGCACCTGACCGTGACTAGTGGTAGTGCTTCCGTAGCTAGTGTCCCTTGTCCAGGCGGAGTTCCCTCCGTCTGTGTTTTACTAGCCGTGTGGTGGTCACGACGGGCAGTCGTACGGAGTTTCCGACCGAGAGTACTTTCCGTACCGTGTTAGCTTTAGCTTCGCTTCCGTACTTCCTTTTGTAGGTAGAAAGATATCAACTGCCGTCTTTCCTTTATTAATAGTTGTATATATTCCCCTGCCTGTTTAGAGCCAGTAGGAGATTGGTAGTCCCTACTGAGCTTCTGTTGTGAAGCTCATCCCTCTGTTTTCCAGGTGAGTCTTCCCAGCAGCGGCAGGGCGCGCGTCGGGCGGAGGAGACGGGGCGGTAGTCTTGGTCCCCGTAGCTAGCAGTGGTTCCCCCTCTCAGTGTACGTCACCCTCGGGGTATGCCCCTAAGGGACTTGTCTCTCCCCTTTCCTTACTTGTACTAGTGTGCGTGCGTTGGGACTGTACTTAGAGCGGTACGCAGCGGTCTCGCTTTACCTTCCTGTTTCCGCTTGTACGCTTCTAGCTTAGCAGTTGACGTTTACCTCCGTTACATATCCTGTCAGACGCGTGTTCTAGCCCTTCCGGGTCCCCCGGGTCCGTGGGCGGCGACCGCGAAAATCGGGTCCTCGGCGTGGGCCGAGGGTCGGGTTCTCGGGTCGTTACAGTTATAGCTGGCTGTGCCTAGTTCCCGTGGGCGTCGTTGGTCTGGACTTGTGCGGACCTATGCTTCTGGTGGTTTCCGCTCGTGTTTTCTCTATTTCGTACCCATTCTTGGGTGCCAGTCTGTGGTGGCACCGGCGAGTGTGGTTTCCCGACCTGGTGGTGTGTCTAGGGTCCGAGGTGGTTCTGCTTATGGGCCCTCGATCTTGGGAGGTCTGAGGTGGTCGTGCTTGAGGTGAGACGTCGTTCTCACCTGGTTCTTGCGTGGTCTCGGTGGGTGTGCCGAGGGTTGCTTCTGCTTTGTGCCCGACTCCATTGGTTTCTGTGAGAGTCATGTGTGTGGCCCGACCTAGGTTGGTGGTCGTGGCGTTGTGCTGTTCTCTTCCGCTGCTTAGTAGTACACTGCTATAGACGTTACTCAATTTACAGCTTTCTAGGGTATGTCCTATTTTCGGAGTTCCTGCTACTCTAGACGGTGAGGGACTGGTAATCCCTACTGGGCCTTGTTCACGAGGCTCACCCCCTACTCTCTTCAGCTAGGGGCTCATCGTTGCGGGAGCTTAGTGTTGGACGGGTTGCAGAGGTAGCTGTGGCGCCGTGTGTTGTCAGCAGTAGTGAGAGCTCTTGTACCCAAGTGAGCTGAGAGATGTGTTTTGCAAGTCCTCGGGGTATGCCCCTTAAGGACTACACCTTTCTTCTTGTACCTGTGCTTTTGCTGGGGACACGTTGTATAGACCTTCGTATATTGTACATATTGTTATAGTTATTTAAATTCAGTGCATATCTCACTAGACTTTTTCTTCTAACCCTTCTGGATTTTCGGATCCGTGGGTGGCGACGCGACCTTCAGGGTCTGCCTGGCAGGGTCCGGGTCGGTCGTACCGTGGTCTCAGAGAGGGTGTCTACTGAGATTTGTAAGGAAGTAATAACTATAGTTGTCCCAAGAAAGGTTCTAGCACGCTGCTGACATCGTCCGACTAGTGTTAGGCTTGTGCTTTCAATTGTTTTGCAGGTGTGCGGCTTCCTGTAAGATTCATGTGCGCGCTGCAGTGGGTTGCAGTTGTTGCTGCGTCGTTGCGTGGCGAGTGTGGTGGTCACTTGGTGTGTTCATACCGTGGTGGTGCGGTCGGCGCTGGACTCGCTGGCAGTGGTCTTCCCCATGTGGAGGACGATTGCAGGCAAGTCCAGGCGCTATGTTCTTCGTCGTCTTCGGCGATTTGAGTGTGTGTGCGTCGCGAAGGCTGAGAGAGCCTGCGTGTGGTGTGGCCTTCACTGGTGTAGGGTTGTTGCCTGTGGAACCGGTCGAAGTGTCCTTGCCTTGTTGGTTGTTCACTTGTTGTTGGGGTGTGTGCTGTCGTGGTTGTGTGTGTGGTCTTCTGTCTGTTCACTGTGCTCTGCTTGGTCGGCGTTGTTTCTTGGGCTAAGCAAGTGTTCTGTGTGCCGTGTTGCATCACTGGTTGAGCGCTGCGACACTTGCCTGTGGTTGTTTTGGCCTGGTGCTGGCTGGTTGTGAACTCTGGTGAGGTGCTCCTGGAGTTCTTCTCTGTTGGTTCTAGCGAAAGTGAGGTTTCTCCAGAACTGTGTTGTGTTCGTTTTTGGTTGCTGTTGCGTTGCCCTCCGGGTCGAGTGCATCGCTTGTTTCCCGTGTTCTGGTGAGGTTTCCCAGAACCGTTTGTTGTTGTCCTGGTGAGGGTTCTCACAGGACTGTTCCATGCTCGTTTCTGCTATAGCGGTGCTGCCTCAGGGTCTGAGGTATGCTGTTGTTTTGGCTGGTGCATTCTGGTGGGTTTCCCAGAATGGTGCCTTGGTGGTTCTGGTGAAGGTTCTTCCCAGGATCGTCCTTTTGTCGCTTCTGGCGGAGGTTCTTCCCAAGAGTGCTGTGTGTTCATTTCGGGCCACCACTGTGTTGCCCCTGTGGTCGAAGTGTGCCGTTTGGTTGGGCTGCGTTATGGCGAGTTCTCCCAGGACGGCTCTTGGCGCTTTGGGGTGGAGGTCTCCCCAGAGCCGCTTCACATTGTTTTGGTCGTCGCTACTCTCTCTCTGTAGAAATGAGCGGTCATTGTCGCCGGTTGGACTGTCTGTGTTACAGTCTGCTTGGTCGTTTCCGGTCAAGGCATTGTGCGCTTAGCCGTGTGTCTGGATGTTGCGCTGGACAGGTTGCCTTGCTATTCGTTTATGAGTTTCCCGACTGCGCTGGTGGGACTTTGTGTGTCCCCAAGGCCAGATGGTTTGTTTCATTTTTCGCGCCCTGCGTGCTCTCCCAGATGGTGGTCTTGGTGAGTGCCGTGGTGGTTTGACGGGCTGTGCTTCTTGTGGAAGTGCCAGTCTTGTGCTGTGTTTTATCCCCCTCTCGTTGGTGGAAGAGACTCATTGTGTGTGTCTCCTTCCCCTGCTTTCCGTTGGTTGCTCGGGTGGCGATGCTTCATTGTGGTATTGTGTTGCCGGGGTGCGCATCGTTGCGACCTTCTGGTGGAGTCATCTTCCCTTAAGTTGTTTTTGGGTTGAGCTAGTTGCTCCTCTCGTGCCGATGTTTTCTTATGGCACCGTGGGTCGGTGGACCTATTCGTGCCGTTTGTCGTTGTGATGGTTTCTTGCTACCTGCCTGGAGAATTGGGGCATTGGGTCCCTGTTGGTTTTGTGGAGGTAGTACCGTTTTCTTGTTGGGTTGCTTGCGTGAGCATTGTTCCGCTGTGCATTTCTTGCTTGGCTTGCTCATGTAAGTGTTATTTCAGTGTGTGCCTCGGCTTGTGCCTTGGAGGCTTTTCGTGTCGTCGCTTTGGTATTGGCCTCTTTATCAGTCGTGATAGAGTGGTGCTTCTTGCTCTTGCGCGCTAGGGAGTTGCTGTGGTTTTCGGTCCCCATGCGGCAGAGTCGGTTCTTCGTGTTTTGGTAGCTTCTTGGAGCCGACGTGGTTGTTGCACTCTTGAAGAAGTTTTCGGCTTTCCGTGTGCTTCCCTTGTGGGTCTCTGGTGGAGAGTCCCCTTCGGTGGGCCCTGAGTTGTCTCGGGCAGTTGGTGCGGTTGTGTGTGCTGCACCTCGAGCGTTTTTCGATGCTTCAAGTTTTTGTACCCCAAGGGAAGGGGCTGGCGTGGCCTGTTGTGCCCTTTAAGGCTTGCGGTCCTTTCCGTGTGGCTTCTGGTGGGTGTCTCGTGAAGTCTTGTGGTTGTACTATTACCGCTGTGGGGTGGCTGCTTTGCCTTGTTCAGGTAGCCCTATCGGTGGTACACCAGGCTCTGGTTGTGGCATGTGTCCAGGTTTTCCCTCTCGCTTTGGGAGTGAGAGTGTTCGGTTGTGGTACCCTACTTCGGTCTGGGTCCCTCTGAGGTCGATGTGTTGTGTCTCGACCTCTGCGGTTGTTTTGGTTCCGTGTGGTTGTGCGCTTTTTGTTGGTTGGCACGTTGGTACCCGCGCTGAGCTGTGTGTGCGCGTGGCGGGTGTGCTGCCAACTCTCGTTGGTTCTTCGGTTGTGCGTGGTGTTGGTGAGTCTTGAAGCCAATGGCAGAGTCTCCTGTCGGTTCGTCTGGTGACAGTGAGGCTTATTGGCTTGCTAGTACTCAACCACGTGGTTTGTCGACGTTGGGAGGTGTCTGGCTTTGGCTTAACCTCAAACGTCTTTCGTGCTTCCGTCATGGTGTGCCACATGTGGAGCATGTAACTCCCAGTTTTTGTGGCTCCGCATGCATTTGGTGTCGTTGTCGGACCACGAGGACGGTCTGGGTGAGACCTATTGGTGACAGTGGATACCATTTTCACGTGTGGAGGTTTCTCCGTGTGCATTTGCTGTCCCTGTGGACCGCGAGGAAGGTCTGGGTGAGACCTAGTGGTGACAGTGGTTGTCGTTCCGTGTGTTGTAGATCCTCCGTGGGCATGTCACTCTGGTTCTCGTCGCTCGCGTGACTTCTCGGTTGGGCCGGTGACCGGTGCTAGCTGTTGCTGGTAGCGTGATGTCGTTCCCCTGAGACTTGTGATTGGTTCTCAAGTGGTTTTCGTGTTGCTGCTGGCAACTGCATCCTCTGTTGGGTTTTACTGGCGACAGAGTAGGTTGCTGGTTGGTTGTCCCAACAGTGGGGTCTGTTGGTGGCTGCAGCTATGCGGTTCTCGGCTGACGTTTTCTGCCGCTCAGGCTGGTTTTGGCATTGCTTGGCACTTGTGGGGTTGTCGTTCCATTTGGACACCCCACGTGTGGCTGAAGCGAGCCATTGGTTTTTGGTTGTGTGCTCCACTCGTGGTTTTTAGAGCTCGTGTGCTAGCCGTTGGTTTTCCGGCTTCGTGTGCCCGCACGCATTTGGCGTTGTGGTTGTTGCCACGAGGAAGTCATGTTGAGATCTTCGCGCTAGTCTTACGTCTACTCTATGTGCTTCGTTTTGTGCCTCGTGATCTTTTGGGCTTGCCCCAATTTCAAGGATGAAATTGTTTTAAGGGGGGTAGAATGTAAGACCTAGCTTCCCAGCTTTCCGTCCGGTGTTCTGGATGACTGGCCACTAATGCGTCCAGGCTGGGCGACGCATTAGTGTTGCGTCTTGGTGTCCGACACGACAGTCATCCTTGTCGTGACGAGGGTGTGCATCGCGTTCTTGTCGCGCCCTGCTTGCTTGTCGTGTTCTTGTCGCGACCGGTCAACGGGTCGCGACAGTGTTTGTCGTGTTTCGCTGTGCGGTCGTCTAACGCCTGTCACAGTGGCAGGTGCGTCAGTACGGCCTGTCGCGGCGTCCGGGGACGACGTGTTCTTGTCGCGGTCCGTTGACTCATCACGTTAAGGTTCTTAACGCGACGGGCGGTCCGTCACGTCTCGGGTGATGAAGGCTACAAGCCTTGGCCGATGCCCCTTTCCCCTTCTCTCCTCTTCGTCCTCCCTTTCCCTCTTCTCTGGCGATGGGGAGGTTCCCCTCCGGCGATCGGGGCGTGGTGGCACTGGCGGGTCGTGGCGGAGCGGCGTCGTGGAGCAAGGAGGAGGGGTCGTGCTGTCGTGAAGGCCCTCTTTGGGGTTCGTTCTTCATGAAAGGTAGGGATTATAAGGCCCCGAAATTTCCTTTTCTTTTCCCCACTTATATTTTATGTATATGATGGTTGCTCATTCTTGCATAAATGGCGTGCATTGTAGCACCCTAAAATTTTAATATATAAGAAATCAAATTTAATAAAGTGTTGGAGGGACTTCAACATTATATATTAATGACCCAATATCATAAGCGGGTCAATGGACATCATTGGCCCTAATCAAATAAGCTAGAAAATGCATGGAAATTCGTAACTCTAAATAGCTAAAATAGAAAGAGGCATTTGAGTTGAATTGGGATGCAATCAGCATTCTGGCAACCCAAATTCGTGCCTATCTATGGTGGGAGGTTTTCTAAAGCCTCACACACTCTAAGGGAGGAAGGAATCCTCAAAGATAGGAAACTGCCCTGTCAAAACCGCAGCTTAGCTTTCCTAGTTATAATAGGACTCCTAAAACACCATGGTTGCTTAAATACTCTTCACCAAAACCTAAGAACGAGTTTAGAACTTGCTGGGGTCGTGTGGAGAAGTTTTGTGGCTGGGGAGCAGGAGATCTCCACACCAAGTCGTTCTTCTTCCCCTGTTTCGTCTGCTGCGACCTGCACAGACCATCATCTTGAAGTCGACCAAAGGTGAGTCAAACCTAAACAAACCTTGCAAGGCTTATACCCCTGGAAAGAGGGTCAAGGCCACGTTCTAACCAAGTGTAATTCTCAAATTCCATGCAGTATACACGGAGCAGTAAGCGTTTTCCTCTGAGTGTCTGAACTCGGTTTTCTGGAAAAATGAGACTTCTTCAACCCAGAAGGTAGGTTTTCTCAGGCCAAATCTTAATATTCCTATACCAATGTGTAGAGCATCAAGTTAGCTTTCTTTTCCCGCTGGTTCATCGAACTCTAATGAGTATATTTTGAGTTTAAGTGTCTTTCCAAAGTCGCGCACTGTTAGGGTTTTTCCCGTTCTTCTTATTATGTACGTGATTCAAGACTGAATTTGACTAAGCTTCCTTCACAAACGTTTTC
>CM024758.1:61772317-61878616 GCA_014218235.1 Colocasia esculenta | reverse complement strand
AAATTTACCCGCGGTGGAGCAAATTCGCGTGTCTACAGCTGCCACGCCTTGGCGTCTGCTTTGCAGGGGAGCGAAGTGGAGGGACACGAAGTGGGGTGTAATGTAGTGAAATGTAATGAAAGGAAATGAAGTGTAGCGTAGTGGAGTGCAGCGGGAGCGGACTGAAAAGTAGACGCCAAGGTGAAAAATAGACACGCATAATTATTGGATGACTGCCACCTGATGAGAGTCTTTCCCCAACACCTAAGGAAGTAACCACCAGGAAGAAGACTTAAAGAAACAAATGCTTGGACAAAGGAAAGGGATAGAAAAGAAAGGTGTCGCGTGGGGCATAAACGGAGAGAAAATATCAACTTCCAGCGTCGGGGAAGTACCTAAGGGCACAATCCGTTAGGTTTCACCATTGGGGGCGTCTGCCACTGTCACTGGTGGATCTTGGGGAGAGAAGGAGAGATCAACTTCCAACGAAGGGGAAGTACCTAAGGACACAATCCATTAGGTTGCACCATTGGGGGCGTCTGCCACTGCCTCAGGTGGATATCTTGGAGTAAAGACGAAAAATAAAAGGGATAAGTCCAAACAAAGGTTCCGAAGGAAATCAGCCCGGAGGCGACAACAAAGGGAGTTGGGTATTCGACCCAGAATGAAATATTTCAAATTGCTTTTGAATTTGGGGTGCGGATGGCCCTCAAATTGGCTTGGAAGAGTGGATTTCCATAGTGATTTCAATATGCATGCATGCTGGGCTAAAAGAAAAATAAGATTAAAAGAGGAGTAGAAAATAACTAAGGATAATATTGTCATGCCGGTGAGTAAGGACTGGTGTTTCATGCATGAGTCCGTCGTCCTCATATGCCAAGCGTAACGGCCTATCCGTGTGACTAAGAATCCTCTGGGGTAATCATCATTTTTGATAGAGGGGAACTCAAATCCCAGATTCCTCAGAGCCACAAGGTCCTTGGTATGCTCTAAAGGTATAACATATAGTAGATGTAAATAGTTGATGGTGAAGGTAGCAGCAGCCTCATGTGGAGTCAGATGAGGTAACTCGAATCCTGCGCTCAAAACTCATTAGCCAAAAACAACAAATATCATAGAAAAACATCATTCGTAGCCTGAAGCATGACTAAAGTAGTCAACGACAGAATAGCTCAAACAATTTGTTTGTTGGACCATGAGGATAGGTGATCTCTGGCTAAGGAGATTGGAGTTAAGGATGGGAGGAACCCATGAAGGGGAAGAATTGCATCGATCTGACGTAGACAGGATGCGATGCGCTTGCCATGTGCAATACCATCGTGATTTTTTTTGGATTTTAGAAGTATTTGATTTTTTATGGATTTTGGGGATATTTGAATTTTTGCTGATTTTGGAATATCTAATTTTTTTTGTGGATTTTCAGAATATTTGGATTTTATGTTAATTTTGGAAATATTTGGATTTTTCTGGATTTTGGAGTATTTGATTTTTTTTGTTGGTTTTGGAAGTATATGATTTTTTTTTGGAATTTTGAAAATATTTCCATGCCATGGCGGCATTAAAGTTATGAAAACTGACTGGCGAGGGATATTTGTTTCCTCTTGTGTCATTAAAGAATGCCCAGAGCAGGGCGTGCGTTTTGACATGGCGCCTACGAGCTAATTGCACTTGCTTAACAATGCACTACCAAAGCTACGCCTGGAAAGGCAACTAGGCCTGGCAGGGAGAAGGGAAGAAAGCTTGGAGATAAGCTTGGTATGGGTATCGAGGAGTTAGGTTTGACTCCCTTCCTTGGAAAAACTGTCAGAAGGTTCAGTTTCGTTAAGCGCTGGGGCTTTTGAGTTATTTTGGAATCTTGAGTGATGACCATTTGATTGTAGGGACATGCGTACGACTGGGTCCATTTAAATCTCCACGGGGACTTTGCCACTCTTTGTCATGCCATATTATACTTGATTGATTTTGATTTTGCATGCATACATCCAGATCTGTTTGGATCTCTACGGGGACTTTGCCGCTCTTGACATGCATTCTGACTTTGATTTTTCATTTGGTCATTTAATTTGCCCATTTTGTGAACGTCCTCTTATGACGGGGTGCTTCAAGTAGGTTTCTTCGCCCGAACTACCTGTACTACCCATATTTTGGCCGATTAAGAGGAGGAACAGACAATTTGTGCCGTTCAGGCGTGGCTGTGATAGTGTCGGTGTCTTCCGGGAGCAATCGGCTTAGGGCGCCGTGAAGTGTGTGCAAGTGCCCATGCTAAGGGCAAACCTTAATGACCCGGAGGGAATTTGGGACTCCTAGCTCGGAGTTCTCATAATGAAAATGCTGCGATAGCATGGCAATGCTGAAAAATATTCATATTTTTATGGATTTTTGACACTGCTAAAATATAGTAAGATTTTGGAGGATAAAGGAGGACGAATGCCCTGCGTTGGGGTGAGACTCGAGGGTCTACAAAGAATTTACATTTTTTTATTTGGAATTAAAGAACTAAGTGGGGGCTAAAGCCCCGAAAGCAATGCGAGAAGGGTCGAAGGACCCGATAAAAGGTGGCGAGGAGAGAGTGGAGGAAAGATTTTGGAGACTCCGGCGGGACCAGAGGGGCTTGAAGAAGAAGGAGGGCGAGGCGCCCGGAAAAGGGAAAAGAATCCGGACAGTCTAGAGGAGAGAAGGGAAAAAGTGGGCCGTGAGAGGCCAAGAAAGGAGGTGTGCTGCGTGGGGCGCGAAATGGAAAAGGGGCCGCGTGGGGCACAAGAGGGAGATGTGCCGCGTGGGGCACCGGAAGGAGATGTGTCGCGAGGGGCACTGAAAGGAGATGTGCCACGTGGGGCATGATGAGGAGGGTGAAAACAATGGGTTGTGCCACATGGGGCACGGAAGGGAGAATGGCAGGAACATAACGATGTGTCGCGAGGGGCACAAGGCAGAGAATAGAGAGTACAAAATGGGACGCGATGCCTGGTATAAGAGTTTGGATTATTATAAAAAAGATGAAAATAAAATGCATCCCGTGGGGAGGGAATGTGGAGAACCCACGGGAAGGTGCTAAGTAGCACGAAAGATGATTGGACTGATGAAGAGGGAGGTGAGGTCCCCTGGTCTTTTGCCTTGCCCGACATTTGGGCTTCCGCTTGGGATTGGCCTTTTGACCCTTATGTATTTCCTAACAAATTTTGCCCAGTGGGCAGATAATCTTGCTCTTCTTGGAGAATTTGAATGGCTCTCAATGATTGGGTTGTTGACTTCCGTTGGAGTTTCAGGCAATAGTGGCAACTCCCTTGGAATGTAGTTCAATGAAAGGGTGGGGAGTTCCACTGGCAGAGTTGGAAGCAGCAAAGAGGGGACCGTACCCAAAGATTGTATGACGTTGGTTATGGAAAGGGGCACGACCCTTGAGCAATTAAATGTGCCAATGATTTGGCCTTGGAATGTGTGAGCACAAATTGCATAGTTGACCCCTTCACTGGAGTGGGGAGGTTCACAACAATGGTGTGAGGGGTCATGAGAGCATGGAGGGAGAGATTCCCTATGAGTATTTTAAAATGAACCCGATTGGCAATGGGTATGAGTGGCATAGATTTAGAAGGCCTCTTGACGGCCATGATTGGAGGGGAGGACTCCCGCTCGGTAGATGTGCCCGGTATTTTGACAATGACCGACATGCGAGGGATATATTCTTGAATTTTGAAAAGCATTCCCGGTCCCGGGACTTCCTTCTTTTGCTGACGCAGCTTATCGCTCCTTAAAAACTTGCACCTGCTCTGTCGGATGGGGGTAGAGGCGGATGGAGTGGAAAGCTGCATGGCTTGTGGAGGCATAATGGGCATGAAGGGAAGATTTGCTCAGGTTCGGCTGCCAAGGGTGTTGGCGTAATGGGAGTGTAATGGTGGGTAGAGGCTTAATTATGGAAGGTTTGATGATAATGGATGGCAGTGTAGGAGATGTAGGTAATTGGCGTACGAACATGACCTCAGAAGGTTCATCGTCGTAGCACCAAGTGGTTTCTTGGATGGGTTCGGCATTGGCAACTTCAGCCCGAGCAACAGGCTGTGATGGAGGTGGAGGTTGTTGTGGGGGCAGTTGTGGTAGGGGTACGGGAATCGGCATGGGAGCCGGAGTAGGTGCAATGTAGGGCACGAGAGCTTCTTCATTAAAAATAGGGGCATTGTAGGGCCCGGTTGGAGGTTGCTGAGTCCGAAAAGGATGAATTAGTGGATGCCTGGGTGGCGGCATGTTATGGTAAATGGGAGTTTGTGGAGGTATATACTGGGTGTTTGTTGTATGGTGGTGAGGTGGATGGTGGATGGTGTCCACTGATCCGTTCTTTCTCGGTTTAATTTGATCAAATAGCTCCACGATCGGGGAGTCCATTAAATGGGTTTGAATGTAACGTCCCCGCTCGTAGAACTCCTCCATGGAGGTGATTTGGTTCGTGGCTAGGATGTGCCTAAACCTCGGAGTAGGGTTAGAAATGATTATTTTAACTTGCTCTGACTCCGAGAGCTCATGTTTCATTCTTGTGGCCATTGACCTCCAACGGTCAGCAAATTGTACAAAGGCCTCATTGGCCCCCATCTTTTCGGATGCTAGATCCGTGATAGAGAGATAAGGGCTGATGCGGTCTTTGTACCTTTGAAGGAATTTTTTATGAAGGGGGCGGAAGTCTCCTGCCTCATTTGGCTCTAAAGAGTAGAACCATTTGAGTGCAGGGCCATGAAGAGATTTTCTAAATAAATATGCCAAGGTGATGGGGCCTTGCTACCAACGCGAAGATTCATAGAGAAACTCTTTGACATGGAGGTAGGGGTTACCCGTGCCATTGTACAATCGGTACGTTGGCATCTCCGAAGGAGGTATGTAAATTTGAGGGAGAGCCGACATGTGAGCGACAGGGTCACCCATAGGATTGGAAAGCTTATTGATTTGACTCTCCAGATGGTTCAATTTATGGAGAAGGGCATTTTGGAGTGGAGTGGGTTGCTACTGGGCAAATGACGGAGTACATGGGGGCGGCCTTGAATTAATGGGCCTTCCCAAGGGGCAATCTATTTGGACTGGAGCACGGGAGTGCAAATGGCCAAGTGGCCGAAACGATGGAGAATGTACAGGGGTATGTGGCGAAGTTGACGGAATGTACAACGGTTGGTGCCTGGGGGAAGGAGAGGGAGAAGGAGTCACACCCTCAACTAAAGATTGGATCAAATTTAGCTGTTGAGGGGTGAGTTGATAAAGTGCATGCAGGATAGTTTAGACTGTTGGATCATGGTGAGGAGAAGGCTTTTGCCGGGTTTTGATTGGAGTGAGGTATGAAGGGACATCAGATAGGCTAGTGCGCGGTGTGCGCACGTAACCATAGGAAGTGGAAGGTTGTCCCTCACGGTGGTGAGATGGACGGTCATGGGACTGAAAAGACTGGACGCTCGAATTATCATCAGTCTCATAATAAAAATCGACATGATAATATTGGTCCATTTTAACATGGCAAGCAAACAGACAAGTGAACAAAGATTAATCAATAAATAATGGTTCAAACAAGTTGTAATACTTAACACTCATTTTTAAGAGTTTCACAATTACTTAAATGGATTGAAAAATATTGTGTCACTTTTGGTGAGATCATAGTTGGGTAGAGTATGGAACTTCGGGTACAACTTGAACCACCTCTTGCCACACAATGGGATAGCTAAACCCGGGTCAACGAAATGGTACCGCCAGCTCGGTCCGCCGTGAGGGAATCCACGGGGTACGGAATCTTACGGGGTTCTGGGAGAAGGTTCGCTAGTCCAAAGGGACGGAATGCCCAATGGAGGGCTTGCCTTCACCGGAAAGGTGTGTGGAGCCTAGGATATGAGGGAAGGAGGTCCCCCGACCGATGAAAAAAAAATGCCCTGCATGCGACTGTTTATAGCAAAAATGGCAGCAAAGGGGGTGCATTTCTGTCAGTCGGTCAAATCGCGTCCGGTACAACGACAGCGATTTGACTGAATCGCGTTCGGTCACCAGGCCATGGATCTGGAAGCCACTGAAGGCTGACAGAGACGCGGTCGGTCCCTGTGGACGGACTGTCAGACTGAAACGCATCGGCTTTGGCCGCTGCGACAAGAAACAGAAATGCGTCCGGTGTGCCGGCCGGGTTATCAAGCACTGAATCGCATCCTCTATGTGGGACGCGATTCCAAACATGCACCCGAGAGCAGAAAGAAAAGCAGGAAAGAAAGCAGTAAACACAGGATATGTGCACAATGGAAAAGGAAATAAAATACGTCGGCTTTGACCGCCGCGACAACCTAAACGCGTCGGCTAAGGCCGCCACGACAAGGCAGCTGAACGCGTCGGCGTTAGCCACCGCAATAGCAAACCGAAACGCATCCGGCATAGAGGACGCGTTATGAACGCATCCTCTGTGTTGGACGCGGTTCCAACAGCCACCCGAGGACAGAAGAAGAAGCGCAGGAAAGCCGGAGATGTGTAAAAAGACGAGAAAAAATAAAAACTATAGTATGCAACACAGTATAAAATTGGGAAAAGAAAGGAGAGTTCCACGTGGGGCACGAAGGAGGAGGGTAATCAAAAAGAAAAAAAGAAAAATGTAAAATAGGTCCCACCGTGATCGCCAATTGTAGAAACCATTCGAGCTCGTCGGGAGCTCCAACAGTCCACAAAGAGGGTGGTGCAATAATGGAAAAAAAAAACGAGGGGAAATAAAAGATCGTGATCGCTAGGCACGCGAGGGTGCCGAATGGAGATTGCACGGCGAGGGGTGCGGATGGAAGAATGTGATCGTGAGCATACCTTTTGAAGCGTGGAGATTGCGCGGGGGATGATGTGGGCCCTTTCGTCCTCTACGAACACGGCCGGCCGCGGTAGAGGGCGTTTTCCATTTGATTACCCTGAGAAAAGACAAAGAAAATAAGGGGATTAGCGAAATAAGACGTGTAGTATCGAATCCCGAACGAATAAATGAAATGAATAAAATGGGGAGGACTCACCGGGTGGTGGTTTTTAAAACCCTAAATTAGTGTGTGTGTGTGTGTGCATGCATGTGTGTGAAAAAAGATTAAAGGAGGGCCACGTGGGGCCCGAAGGAGATGAAAATATAAAGAGCCACGTGGGGCCCAGAGGAAGTGGAGACAAAAGGAAAGAGAAAGAGGAGGGGGTGCTTCCCCAAATGACGGATGGCGCGTCGACGCCGCTACCGATTGGACGGATGGAGAAGAGGAGGGAGATGCTCCCGCTTCATTCCGCTCCGTGTGAAGAGGACGTTGGCGCTGGCTCCGGACTCCGAGGAAGGACGGCGTGGATTGGCGCGAGGTAGAAGATCCTCATGGGCCGGAGTCGAGGCAGGGATTCGACAGGGCTTCATCGCTTCGCGGACCCCTCCTCTACAAATGACCCTCGGGGGTCAATTTATAAAGGTGAAATCCTTGAATCGCGTCGGGTACAGCCGCCACGATAAGTAACTGAATCGCGTCTGGGTGGCAGGCCGCGATCTGAAAAGCATCGGGCAAGGGCGCCGTGACATGGATTTAATTGCTTCCGGGTGGCAGGCCACGATTCGCAAGGTCAAATTGATGTGATAGGCGCATGATTGCCGCCACTGCTTTTGAATCGCGTCCTGTCAGGGCGCCGCGACATGGATATGAATCGCATCCTCCATGGCTGCCGCGACTTGAAACGCGGCAGCCATGGCCGACGTGATTACCTTAGGGGCAATTTCCAAGGCAATCGGCTCATAAATGCACTGTTTGCTAATGGGGAATTATGATTTGACCTTTTAAATCATGTCTGCTGACAAGGATGCGATTACAGGATTTTCTCATGATTGCAGCCCTACGCGCGACGACTTTTAGGGCCATAGCCTTTTTGACTTTCAAATCGCGTCCAACGGATTGGACGCAATTCCCTTTAGGCACGTGTTGATAAACGCATTCGTCATACACGACGCAAATGTCATGGTTGTGCCCTGCATGGCCGTTGCGTTAAGGTCGCGCCCCATAAAGCCATCGCGTTAAGGTTGCACCTGTTAGAGCCGTCGCGATAAGGTCCTGAATCGCGTCCACCGGCCCGGACGAATTTCATAATGCGGTAGCCATACCCGTCGCGACTTGGAATTGATGCCTATAATTCCCGAAGGGCCATGGAAATGGAGGGGAAGCACCGGGGAAGAAGGGGGTGAGGTCCAGAAATATCGAGAAAATACTCTTGCAAGGCAAAATGAGGGCCATTTGTGGCATTATGGTGCAATATAAAATTTGCCAGTGGTGGAGCCAAATTTGCATGTCTACACATGTTAGATTTCCATCACAGCTTTGCAGAATCTGAGAGGTTGACTGAAGATCAGTGGGCAGCAGCTTATCCAGAAGAGCATACAAACTGCTACAAGCTCAAGGTATCTCCCTCTATCTATCTCTGTAATGGTTATGAGACACTTTGGAAGTCTGTCTCACAAACATAGAAATATAGGTATCTTGTCTACTATCGGGCAAAGGAAGCTGCTCACTCCCAAGGTCTACACTGGAATATCACCGTTCATGAATTCCTGCACCAGGTAGCCTGTAAGAAGTTTGTTCCCCTTAAGAATACCCTGCGCAGTGACAACTACCCTAGGAGACTCAGCTGGTATCATCGCAGGCATATTAAGTCTTATAGGAAAATCCCCTCTATAGGATCCTCCTATAACATAGATAATTCTAAAATTTTCAATTTCTTTCCTGAAAATGAGAAGAAGCTATGGGCTCTTCTTCAGCCTTTCTTTGCTCAAATCCCTCCTTCCCTATATCTTCCTAGTTCTTTGTCTGCCTCATAAATGTAAAAAGTTACTCAAATCTCTTCAATATACATCTATTTCTAACCATTTATGTGTCTCTATCTCTCTTTTTTTTCTCTCGCTCTCTCTCTATGTGTTTATTTTATCCTTTTCGTTAAGAGCACCACTTGGTGCAAACTCCCATGGGAGTTTGCAACCAGGTGGTTGCAAACAACACCCCCATTGAGGGTGGGCACAACCCTAGAGGTGTGCCCACCCCCAACGACCTCAGCTCCCCCAATGGGGAGCTGAGTTTGTTGCAAACCGCCATGCTGACGATTTGCAACAAGAGTTTCCCTTCCGTTAATGCCACAAAGGGGGAGAAAGAAAGTAAGAAACAAATATATTGGACACATAAACATTTGCTTTGCAAAATCAAATTTGTTTTTTCACTGTCTATTTAAATGTTTTTGTCATTAACAAAAATGGGGAAAATTGTTGAGCAACTATCCCTTAAAATATTGTTAATCATTTTAAGCATTGTGTTTTTGCTATGACAAAAGATTTTAAGACTTTCTACATTCAAAAACTATTAAAATATACTACAAGTTATTTTGTATAAAAAAAATATGACATGTACAATACTGTAAGTATCAACACTGTCACACGAATATTCTCTAAGTCCACAACTTATACTATATACCATACTAACTCCGACTCTGGACTCTGAATCTAGACAAATCGAAGTGTTGTATCATTTGATGAACAAGTAGTACTCCAATTTTGGTGAAGTCAAAGTCTAGATTGACTCTGACTCTCAAAAAGTCAAAGTCATTACATCGATTGCTTACCACTGAACCCTACTCTATCTCTTTAACAGTCAAAGTCGGACGTTACTCCGACTCCATGAAAGTCGATGTGTGTCTTTCTACTCTGACTCTCAAGAAGTCGAAGTCTGATATCTCACTGCGACTTTCATACAGTTGAAGTACCTCACTTTGACTCCTTTTAAGTCGAAGACTATTGCTTGTTTGCTTTGCACTCCGACTTCTTAAAAGTTGAAGTATGACATCGATTCACTCTGACTCTCAAAAGGTCGAAGTTTGTGATCATGTCTCTGTACGACTTCTATATAGTCGAAGTATCCTATATCAACTCCTGTATACTTGCACTTAATAATAATTGTGTTAATATGTCATTCCACTGAATCAATGACATCTTAATATTGTTTATTTCATTTACTTTCATTATTTTTATGGGATCCTTTACACAATGAATGAGACTTATAAGTATTACAGAATTATGTTCTTCTTAATGTCACCATTCAAATATTCTATTAGATAGGAAAAATGATATTCAAAATGACCATATAAAATATCTTTGTTAAAGATCTGCAATATTTATTCAATATGATTTCTTGCTTGCTGACAGTAGTTCAGTTCTTTTCATTTGACTGTTGTTATGGAGTAAATGCAATGGTAGGTATAAGCAGCATGGGCTTTCTGTCAGAACTCACCTACCACCGTCAGAACTCCATGACATTCAGGAAAAATCCTTGTATTCCCCATAAAATTGTCTATCTATCTTTAAATGTTCTGAACAACTGTCTGTCTGAACTCTTTCATGTTTTATATATTTTTATCTCACCTACCTCTGAATGTATGGAGGTATCTTTGTCTATCTTGTCCTTCCAGACTTGCAGAACATTTATGAAGCATGCTTAGCTTCGACCTTGAGCATGGACTTTACAGAACATAATGAAGTTGTCTATCAAGCCATGAAGCTACCTACATAGATTGAAGACGTTGGGACTCTAAAGAGCTGAAGATCTGATGGACAACCTAGAAAGCTCATAATCTCCTTTCAAACAGTCATTCTTCAATGGCTATTTTCTAAACGAATAGTTTCAAATGGGAAGAATCAAGCCTCTGAAGCTGATAAATATAGAGCTGGAGTTGGAACAAGACCGACCCACCAATCAGTGACACTCAACTCCATTCAGCATTTTACAAGCAACAAGAGTCACCACAAGCCTTCTACTGAAAAGAGAAAAAGTAAAAGAGTTGCTTCTTCAGTCTTCTACTTCCAAGCTCTCTAGTTTTAGAAGTCTTTTCTTGTTGGATGGTCTTCTGTAAACTATCGATCTTTCTCAGTCCACCCACTTAGATTCAGAAAGAGTTAGAGCTCCAATTCTTATTGTATCTCTTTCTAATTCTCTGTGTTCACTCATTCTTTTGAGCAGACACACAAGTGTTTCTCATTTCTATATTAGATAACCCACAGAAGGTTTGTTTCCTATTGTGCCCCTTTTGTGAAGGGAAGACCTACTTGTGTAGGTGGTTTTTGTACCCCTTAGTAAAGGGAAGACTTTCTTGGGAGCAAGTGGGTTTGTAATACCTCTCAGGTTGAGAGAAGACCAAGTGTTATTGGGAGTTTAGTGAAATCCCAAGAGGTTGCTTGGGGACTGGATGTAGAACTTCCATGTGGGAAGGGCCGAACCAGGATAAAATCTATTGTGCAAATTGTGTGATTATTTCTGCCAAGTTCTCACTTGTTTCACATACACCACACAAAATACTAACAACTTGATTTAGTGTCATCTATTTTCAAATAATTTTAAAAGCGCAAGAAGTCCTATTCACCCCCCTCTAGGACATCTATAGTGCCATCTCGGTCTAACAAGTATAGATGGAAATGAAATAAAGAATTATTTGGATGGCACTATTGTTGTCTAAAATCTTTTATTATACTTAGATGTCACTCTGAATTTACTTAGATACTCATACTTGTATCACTCACGCTCTCAATATTTATTTCCGCTGCTAAATTTCACGGCGTGACAGTTGGTATAAGTGCTTAGGCTTTCCCTTAAGTTCTAGGCAAACAAGAAATTGTTAGGCTTAGTAAAGACAAAACTACCCATATGTCAACATGTTAGAAATCAATAGTTAGATTAGGGTAGAAACATGAGCTAAGTCATATAGTTAGAATCAGGTTGAGATAAAGTTAATGTCTAATGATCATGATGTGGTTATCTTTAAGGATTGCAATGACCACTGCACACAAAAGAGACTTACAAAGAACCATCAACACATTGACCCAAGCCCTACTACAGGCCACCCAAGGAAGAGCTGAGAATCAAGGAGATCTCCACAGAAACTTTCGTAGTATCAACCCACCCAGATTTGGGGGTAGCACAAGCAAGGCCGAGCATTGGCTGAAGGAAATGGAGCGTGCGTTCCGCGTAATGGGATGCACGGACGAGAACAAAGTTACTTTGGCTACTTATTAGCTAGAGAGGGAAGCACGTGCCTGGTGGGAGTCGATTGAGGCTACACTAAGAGATGCTCAAGCCACCTGGGCACAATTCCAGGAGTACTTCTCAGATAGAGTGCAGGAGAGGAAGGTGGCGGAGTTTGCCAATCTGAAACAACGGAGTCTTTCCATAGTTGAATACGAGGCCCAGTTCCCTAAGCTGGCCTGTTATGCCTCGCACTGGGTCCAAACCGAGCGGTTGAAGGCAAAGAGGTTCATGAGCAGTTTGAGGCCCCAGTACATTACACAACTGGGACCGATGGATCTGCAAACATACCTAGAGATGGTGAGGAAGGCACTACTACTAGAGGACTCTCTAGCTATCGCTGAAAACATCAAGAACAACATTATGAAGAGGGAACAGGGGATGATATCCAAAAGGCCACCAGTTGTGGTCGGAACAAAGAGGCCGATTGGCCAAGCTGGGAACCAGCCTGTTAAGAAGTTCAGGGATGAAGGCAACCAATAGGCCCCCATCAACAGAGAGTTATGCAAGCACTATGACAAGGCAAGTCACAGGTCAGAGGACTGCTGGAAGGCGCTGGGGAGATGCCTACATTGTGGAAGCCAGAGCCATAAGATTTCTAACTATCTGTGGATGAATAATCAGACACCGGCAACATACCAGGGAGGACAGAAGCGCCAAGGTAGACTGTAAGCGCTACAAGAACCAACTACATCAGCGGAAGGCGGTGTGGTTGAAGGTACACTTACTATTCTAACACGTTCTGCATTCATCCTATTTGTTATGAGAGCTACTCATTCCTTCACATCACAAACGTTTGTTGATACTCTACTTGTAAAACCCACTCCAATGAAATCTGGACTATTCGTGTCAACCCCTATTGGTCCTGGCACCAAACTTAGAAACCACTATCCATCTAGTGAGGTGTTTATTGGAACTCAAAATTTACCTAAAAATTTAATATGCATGGACATGGAGGGTTATGATGTGATATTAGGAGCAGACTAGTTGTCTGAACATGGGGCTAGTGTCAACTGTAAGAAAAGCAGTGTAACATTTAGTTCACATCGAAAGCTAGTGTTCTCGAGAGATAGAAATCGCAGAAGATTATCCCTCATATCAGCACTACAAGCCAAGAGAATGATGAGGAAAGGTTGTATAGCCTTTCTTGCTGCTGTGGTCAAAGGAATCAAGATCGAGAACATCCTTATTGGCAGCGAATACACTGATGTATTCCCTGAAGACTTTCCAGGTATTCCTCCAGAGCGAGAGGTCGACTTTACTATTGAGTTGATCTATGAAGCAGCACCAGTGTAGCACCCCGGAAAATTTAATTACATAAAAAATTCAAATAAATGGAAATAAATAATTTCCATAATATCAGAGTATTTAAAACATACGTATCATTATCGTATGTGCTAAAACACGTCGAAAAATTCCATAAAAGTTATAAATCAACCCCACACATTATTCCTAAGTGTTCCACGAAGAAATTCATACAACGAAAAATCCGATTGACCAGTGTACATCACATGGTGGCCGATTATCCAAATAAGAAACAAGTCAGAAAACCGTTAACACGAAAAATGACGCAATCATAAATTAAATAAAAATGTTAGAGAGACTTCCATCATTATATATTAATGACCCAATATCATAATTGGGCCAATGGACAACATTTGTCCCAAAAATCAAATGAAGCAAGAAAATGCATGGAAATTCGTAGCTTAAATAAGCTGAAATTAGAAAGAGGCAATTAGAGTTGAATTGGGAGGAGATCATGCACTTTTGGCAACCCAAATTCGTGCCTAGCCATTCTTGGGGATTTCTTGATGGCCAAGACACTCCAATGGAGGGAGAGATCTTCAAAATATGGAAAGACACAAGCCAAAACCGCAACTTGGCTTTCCTTGTTGCATTAGGACTCCTAAAACCCATGGTTGCTTAAATACTCTCCACTAAACCCGAGGGACGAGTTTTAACACTTGCTGGGGTCGTGTGGAGGAGTTCTTGGTGGATGCGGAGCTGTGGAGCGACCACAAGAAGCTCATCTTCTTCCCCTTTTCGTCTGCTTCAGCCTGTGCAAACCGTCCACTTGGAGTCGACCAAAGGTAGGGTAAACCTAAATCCCATCATGCAAGGCTTATACCACTGGAAGAGGGTCAAGTCTACGTTCTAACCCAAGTGGATGCACAATTTTCATGCAGTACACTGGGAGTATTAGCGTTCTTCAACAGACGGTCAGAACGAGGGTCTTCTAAAGAACGAAGTTCATCAACCTAGAAGGTAGGTTTTATCGGCCAAACCTTAACAGATCCTATATCAATGTGTAGAGCATCATGTTAGCTTTTGTTTCCCACTTATTTCATCGTTTTCCATTAGTACATCTTGAGTTATAGGCATTTTGCCAAAGTCGCGGATGTTAGGGTCTTTTCCTGTTCAATTCGATTTATCATGCATCTTGAGGTTGTTTAAAATTATTTAAAAATAATAGTTCTCTCCTTTGTCATGTTCCCAACACTTTCATGTTGAGACTTTTTTCCTAAAAGCCCTAGTTTAGAAGATATAAGCATTGCATGGATAGAACCCCCCTGAGTGCAGTTTTTTCTGCGTTTTCAGTTTGAACCTTGAACCGCGTCCGGTTCAGGGGACGCGTTTCAAGCGTCTGGTATCACGTCACTGCTGGGAGATGTGATCCACTGAAAGGCGTCCATGTGCCCAGACGCGTTTAAGAAGTTGACCCGTCAACGCCCGCGTGGGTCTGCGCACCGCTGGGAGTCAGCACCAATCTGAATCGCGGCGGGATACCCCGACGCATTTCAGGCGGTTTTCCCGCCCAACGATTTCTTTAATACATTTTCATGAATGTGTCGCTTCACCCCGACACGATTCGATCATTAACGCGGCCATGCCTGTGGACGCGATTTGGCTTCATCACTGTTCCGCTGACTTTCTCTGTACACTGTGTTATTAAGTGCGTCCACTGTGTTGGACGCATATTTCAAAACATACCCGAGGACTATTCAACATGGTATCAAGTGTGTGATTTGCACATCTTGGGTCTGATCATTACATGATGTTCGTTTATGGCTTAAAAGTGTTTAACCCTTTAAAAGTTATAATTACATGAATATTATTCTAATTACTTTCTTAATGATATGATCATTCATTGAATTTGTGATTCGCTCTTGTTACTATTATAGTTTGATTAAATGATAATTTTGTTTTCTTAAAATCTTGCAAAGCATGATTAGTTAAAGTGCATAGTTTTATCCCATGTCATATTGTTAAGTGCTTTTCGCGAGTTTGACACCGGTGGATTGTGGATTGTGATGCGTACATCACTACACACTTGCACATCTAGGAAGCCTTTCTTGGGGATTTGGAAACTCTCTATCAGTCATTCCGAATCGGTAGACTAGCGACATTTTCTCTAAGACCTCCGTAAATCTCTGCTCTCCATGGATTCCCACATGGAGGCCGAGTTGGTTGTACCATTGAAGTTCCCTGGAGGTAGCGTGCACTTCCTCTCCATCTTGTCATGTCCCGAACGTTACATAGTAGATATTATAATAATTAAGAAATAATTCGAGACGATATCCCGAGACGTGAACAGTCGGCAAATAAGCCTCTAGCTAGCACGCACTAAGTGTATAACAACATACATCATCATAGGGCCCAAATATTGAAGTCAACTAATCTTATATTCAAATCTTAACTTATTGTATGGATACTATTACACGACTAAGACTCAAATAAAGGGAAATTAACTTTTATTCCTCACTTCCTACTACATGAATCTAACACTCAAGCAAACTACTATTACTAGACTCTAATTGGAATGCTCATCACTTGGACGCATTCCCATCATCGACTTGAACTTCATTGTCACCTAGATTGGGTAAAAGTAGGGGATGAGCAAACTAGCCCAGTAGGATTTATATCTCAATGTGCGGGAAATGATATAAGTGATTAGCAATTTAGAACTAGGTAAGCACGATGAATGTCATGATATGCATGTACGAAGAAACTCGTTAAAACATGATACATGAAACAAGCTAGAGAGAGTGATTATAATAGAACAAGATTTGTGAACAAGATGACAAGATATAACTAGCAATAGATCACTTTGTACAAGCATGCAAGATTTCAATTGATGTCAAGAACGCAAGATATCACTAATTGCATTAAATGTATGATGGCCATATCACGCAAGCAAGCAAGCAAGAATGTACGAGCACGATAATGTAACACTAATCAGGCACGTAGACACTAATGTACACCAAGAAAAGATCCTTCAAGAATGTACACCAGGACACGTGTATGTGGTTATTGTATCTATCATTCAACAAGCAAGCAAGACTCCTAGCGCAGATGCAACGCCAGTAATCATTATACCCCATGGTTAACAGTATATTTATGACTCTCCGTCATTGGGCTAGACTGGAGCCCTTGGACACTCGCCGTGCCCGGTCAGCATCTCATGTAAAGTTTTAAATGTAGATACCAAAGTCATTAATAATGGCCAGTGAGAGTTTCAAAATGTAGCATGTGTAACGTCATGTTCATGATGATGATGGGAACAAGTAATAAGTAATTGAACATGATTTCATGATAACAATGGTCAAGAGATAATTCGGCAGCATAACGGTACGATTTATACTTTAGTTTAATCTTTACATTAATGGCTTTAGTCTAGATTGTAAATCACACTCACGAGAACAAGATGAGAAAGGAAGTGCACGCTATCTCAAGGGAAGTTGAATGGTACAACCAACTCGTCGCCATGTGGGAATCCGTGGTCAAAGGAGATTTACGGAGGCCTTGGAGAAAAGGTCACTAGTCTACCGATTCGGAATGATTGGTAGAGAGCTTCCAAATTCCCAAGAAAGGGCTACCTACATGTGCAAGTGTGTAGTGATGTACGCGTCTCAATTCACGGTCTCAACTCGCGGAAAACACTTAACATGATGGCATGCAATGGACAATGCTTTAACTACACATGGGTTTACAAGATTTTAAGATAATAATTATCATTTAAATCAAGCTAGAATGGTAACAAGAGTAAATCACAAGTTTCATGAATGATCATATCATTAAGAAAGCAATTAGAATAATATTCAGTAATTAAGGCTTTTTAATGTGTTAATCACTTTTAGGCCATTAAATAACTGATCATGCAATGATCAGACCTAAGGCATGTGAATTACACACTAAATATCATATTTAAACAGACTCAGGTATAGCAGTAAGTATTGTAAAAGAAATAGGTGGGGTTTCATGAAAATCCTAAGGTCACGACGGACCCTTGTAAGGATCGCGACGGGGTCAGATTAGAATGCGACAGTGACTTGTAAGGATCGCGACAGGCTTGTCTGATTAGGTAGACAGTTCGCGACGGGTTCATATGAAGAAGGCGACAAGGGTATGTGCAGAACGCGACAAGGGGGTCAGAACAGGCAGAGAGATAGCGACGGGGCGCTCGTCGCGTTCGGAACGCGAGGGTTTGCTGTCGCGACAAGACCTCAGAATGCGGCCTATCGGGCCGTCGCATTCACAGGGTCTGCGCCTGAATCCGACAGAGAAAGGACATTGCTTTGGATTGCGGACTAGACTTTTCCTGTTTTAACACATGGTGCTTTAAAAATAGAGAACAAATTGTACAATATATGAAAAATAACGAAACCAGTTTTAAACCAACTAGACATGCAAGGTGCTTCCAGTAAATCGTAATTAGAAAACAAGGATGGTTTTGATAGGCTTTAATCAAGTCAAACACAAATGTAAAAGCCAAGTGCAACCCGAAAATGTAGTTTCATGCAGCGACCCTCTTACCATGCTTATAACTCTCTAACTATTGATATGTAGGCAAAATGTTCAACAGAAGACATGACTAAGACAAGTAGTAGAAAAACTTCATGTTTTAGGTTTGCACTAATTCAATCTTGAATCACGTGCAACATATAAAGAATAGGAAAAGCCCTAACAGTGCGTGTTTGGTAAAATGCTTATAATTCATTGAAATTCGATGAAACCAGTGGGAAACGGAAGCTAACTTATGCTCTACACATTGATGTAGGATATGTTAAGGTTTGGCCCGAGAAAACATACCTTATGGGTTGACGAAGTCCCATTGTTCCAAAAAACCTATGTTCAGACCACTTGGAGGAAAATGCTAAATACTTCGTGTATACTGCATGGAATTTGGGCATTCCACTGGGGTTAGAACGTACACGTGACCCTATTTTCAGGGGTATATTCCTTGCAAGGTTTGGTTATGGTTTGACTCACCTTTGGTCAACTTCAAGTTGATGGTTTGTGCAGGTCGCAGCAGAGGAGAAGGGGAAGAAGAACGGCTTGGTGTGGGCAATCTCCTGCTCCCCAGCCACCAAGAACTCCTCCACACGACCCCAACAAGATGTAAACTCGTCTCAAGGGTTTGGTGGAGAGTATTTAAAAATCCATGGTGTTTAGGAGTCGTATTGTGACAAGGAAAGAAGAGTTGCGGTTTGGCTTACTAGTTTCCTATTTTGAGATTTCTTCCTCCATTAGAGTGTGGAGGCTTTAGGAAACCTTCCACCATAGTTAAGCACGAATTTGGGTTGCCAAGAAAGCATGTTCTCATCCCAATTCAACTCTAATTGTCTCTTCCTAATTTCAGCCTATTTATGGTTACGAATTTCCATGTATTTTCTAGCTTCATTAGATTTTTGGGCCAAATGCGGTCCACTAGCCCAATTAAGATATTGGGTCATTAATATATAATGTTGGAAGTCTCTCCAACTCTTTTATTAATGGTTGTTGCGTTGTATTTCCGTGTTAACAGTTTTCTGACTTATTTCTGAATTTGGATAATCGGTCACAATAACTCTTAAACCTAACCCAATTAATTCTTATTGACCAAAATTTCTTAATGAGTCATTAGAGGATATTATTTGAAGTCTGTATATGATTTTATTTAATTTTTCGACTCATCCAAGTACGTGTGATAATGATTTTTCGACTTATTCATGAATTACGATATAAACGCGAAACACTTTAAACTTGGCTAATCCGATTTTGCTTGGCACATATTTGTTTGTGAAACATTAGTAATAATGTTTAGGGTTTGTTATAATTTTTATGAATTGTTCGATGTGTTTTAGCATATATGTTAATGATACGTATGTTTTAAATACTCCGATATTATGAAAATTATTTATTTCCATTTATTTGAGTTTTTATGTAATTAAAATTTTCGGGGTGCTACACATTGTTCTCGTCAGTGTGATTTACAATCTAGACTAAAGCCATTAATGTAAATATTGAACTAAAGTATAAATCGGACCGTTATGCTGCCAAATTTATCTCTTGACCATTGTTCTCATGAAATCATGTTCAATGTACTTATTACTTGTTCTCATCATCATCATGAACATGACATTACACATGCTTACTTATGAAACTCTCATTGGCCATTATAATGACTAGGGTATCTACATTTAAAATTTAAATGAGATGCTGACCGGGCACGGTGAGTGTCCAAGGGCTCCAGTTTAGCCCCAATGATGGAGAGTCATAAGTATACTGGTTACCATGGGGTATAATGATTACTGGCGTTGCATCTGCATTGGGAGTCGTGCGTATCGTGTTGAATGATAGATACAATAACCACATACAAGTGTCCTGGTGTACATTCTTGGTGGATCTTTCTTGGTGTACATTAGTGTCTATGTGCCTGATTAGTGTTACATGATCGTGCTCGTGCGTTCTTGCTTACTTGCTTACGTGATATGGCCATCCTGCATTTAATGCAATTAGTGATATCTTGCATTCTTGAAAGCTATTGACATCAAGTGAAATCTTTCGTTCTTGTACAAAGTGATCTATTGCTAGTTCTATCTTGTCATCTTGTTCAAAAATCTTGTTCTATCATGATCACTCTATCTAGCTTGTTCACGTATCATGTTTCAATGAGTTTTATTCGTACATGCATATCATGACATTCATCGTGCTTACCTAGTTCTAAATTGTTAATCACTTATATCATTGCCCGCACATTGAGATATAAATTCTACTGGGCTAGTTTGCTCATTCCCTACTTTAACCATTCTTGGTGATTATGACGTTCAAGAGGAAGAGCAAATCGAGGATGGGAATTCGTCGAGTGATGAGTGTTCCAACTATCAGTCTAGTTATAGTAGTTTGCTTTAAGTGTTAGATTCATGCAGTAGGAAGTGAGGAATAAAATGTACTTTTTCTTTTATTGAGTCTTAGTCCTGTAATAGTTTCCATTGGGAATACAATAAGTTGAGATTTGAATACAAGATTAGTTGAGTTCAATATTTGAGCCCTATGATGATGTATGTGGTTATACATTTAGTGCGTGCTAGCTAGAGACTTATTTGCCGACTGTTCACGTCTCGGGATATCGACTCGAATTATATCCGAATTTATATCCGCTGCGTAATTCTCGAGACATGACAGTTTAGTGGTATAGGAGCCTAGAAATACCAAATAGGATATATGTCTCAAGATTAGGAGATACCTATGGAACCTAGGTCTTGGAAATAAAATAGTACTTGGTGAGAATGGGTAGAGACTAGGAATATGTTAGAAAGAATTAAACACTCCTACCCATTAACTCTTATAATGTATCTAGAGACATTAATTGGTTTCCATCCTTTTATGAGGAACCTTCATAACTCTTACACTCAACTGCAATGGCTCGCAACCAGTGGCAAGCTATGCAAGACACTGTGGCTGGACTGACCCAGGCATTACAAAATGTAGTTCAGGCTGGAAATCAAGCTGCAGCTACAAGCAATGGAGTCGGTGATCTGCACTGGAATTTTAGGAGTTTAAACCCTCCTCGTTTCTCTGGATCCCCTGACCCAGACGAGGTAGAGAATTGGCAAGAGGAGATAGAACAAATTTTCCAAGTGATGCAATGCACTAACAGGGAGAAGGTGGTACTGGCCACTTTTCATTTCACTAAGGATGCCCGAGCATGGTGGAAGGCCACATTAGCCCACCTGCCTAATGTTGGCGAACTGGAATGGGTAGGTTTTCTGTAGATTTTCCGAGGAAAGTACTTCTCGGAGAGGGTCATGGAGAAGAAGGCAGCGGAGCTTGCCGCACTAAAACAGAAAGGAATGTCTATGGCTAAGTATGAGGCTCAGTTTGCACATCTAGCTGTGCATGCCCCACACCTGGTGGGAACTGAAAGACTGAAGGCAAATCGGTTCATGGATGGGCTCAGGCCCATGTTCATCGAGAAGCTCGGATCGCACAACATTCAAACATACACTGAGATGGTCCAAAGAGCTCAGCTGGTAGAAGACACCATGGCCAAAGTGGAGGGCATGAGGGGCAAGGACAACTCCAAGCTGGTCTTCGTCAAGAAGGGAGCACCTAACATTGCTCCAACTTTTCGTAACAACAACAACAACTTTAACAACAACAACAAGAGGTCGAATGCCGGAAGAGATGTTACTGGAGACAAGAGAGTCAAAGTGGAAGGTAGGCAGTTGGCTGAAAATTGCAAATTCTGTGATAAACAAGGCACCAAGTTGAAGAATGCTGGAAGAAGCTCAGGGTGTGCTTGAAATGCGGGGGTCGTGACCACCGTATTCCTGACTACCTATGCTGAAGGACCAGCCAGGAAGAGCTCAGAATGTACCATGGAGTCAGGGACGGAAGCTGACCTACCCGAGGAAGGGGGTATGGTTGAAGGTAACATTTGCATACACTCTCAACCTAAATTTGTGCTTATTGATGCTGGACCTGCATATTCATTTATTTCCACCACATTTGCTGCAACTCTACCTATCAAACCTGTACCCTTGAAATCCTAGATCATTGTAGCTTCTCCACTAGGCTCAGAATTTGAACTCACTCACTACTTACGGAAATGTGAAACCATAATTGGAGGACACAATCTCCCTGCCGACCTTATCTCTTTAGACATGAAGGGTTATGATGCCATTTTGGGTGTCGATTGGCTAATTGAATATGATGCCGGTGTAAACTGTCGCCATAGGAGGGTCACCTTCAAAAGACCAAACCTTCCAACTCTATCACTATTTGGCACCCGTTATCATAAACACCCTGTCTTGATATCCTCTCTTAAGGCTTCTAAGCTGATCAACCAGGGTTGTGACGCTTTCCTAGTTTCAGTCATGGCAACTGAAAAGAAGAAACCAACCTTAGAAGACATTCTCATAGCCAAGGACTATCCTGATGTATTTCCAGAGGAATTACCTGGTATACCACCTGAGCGGGCGGTAAACATCACCATTGAGTTACTCCCTAGGGCAGCCCCTGTTTCAAAAGCTCCATATCGCATGTTCCCTGTTGAATTGTAGGAGTTGAAGAGACAGATCCAAGAATTGCTTGATCAGGGTTTTATCAGGCCTAGCACATCCCTGTGGGGAGTGCCAGTGCTATTTTTCAGGAAGAAGGATGGGACAATGAGGCTTTGCATTGATTACCATCAATTAAACCAGTTGACAATAAAGAACAAGTATCCACTGCCCCGCATCGATGTGTTGTTTGACTAGATCTCCAGTGCACAATATTTATCCAAGATAGACCTAAGATCAGCTACCCTCAACTGAGAATAAAGGAAGAGGACATTCACAAGTCTGCATTCCGGAGTATATATGGACACTATGAGTTCGTGGTCATACCGTTGGTTTAACAAATGGTCCAGCGGCTTTCATGCAACTTATGAACAATATTTATAGGCCATACTTGGACCAGTTTGTAGTGGCGTTCATTGATGACATCCTTCTTTACTCCAAGTCCAAAGAATAACATGAAGAACACTTGAAGGTTGCTCTGCAAGTTCTCAGAAATAATCAACTCTATGCTAAACTTAGTATGTGTGAATTCTGGATGGAGGAAGTGTCTTTCCTTGGTCACATCATATCCAAGGAGGGAATCTCTGTAGATCCATCTAAGGTAGAGGTGGTAAAGAACTGGGCAAGGCCGACAATAGTATCGGAGATTAGAAGCTTTCTGGGTTTAGCTGGTTATTATCGTCGCTTCATTAATGATTTCTCAAAGATAGTTGTACCATTGACTAGGCTTACCAGGAAGGAGAATCCATTTGCATGGACTGATGAATGTGAGGAAAGTTTCAGGGCATTGAAAGAGCACCTTACCTCAGTACCTATACTGACACTGCCAGTTGTTGGGGGTAGTTTTGAAGTATACACCGATACATCCGGGATCGGTCTAGGATGTGTGCTGATGCAAAATGTGAAGGTTATATGCTATGCATCTAGACAATTGAAGAAGCACGAGGACAATTATCCTGTACATGATCTGGAGCTAGCTGTTGTGGTCTTCGCTTTGAAGATATGGCATCATTATCTATATGGTGAGAAATTCATTGTGTTTTCTGACCATAAAAGCTTGAAGTATCTGTTTTCTCAGCAGGACTTGAATATGAGATAGTGGAGGTGGTTGGAGTATCTCAAAGACTTTGACATCACTATCCAATATCATCCAGGTAAAGCAAATGATGTAGCAGATGCTCTAAGTAGAAAGCCAATGATCACATTGTCAAGTTTAATGGTGAGTGAATGGAAGTTATTAGAAGACTTTGCCAAATTAAATATTGATGCAGATATCAAGAAGAAGGGATGCCTTATTGCTAGTGTAGAGCACAACCTACACTATTGGAGGACATCATAGCACTCCAGACAATGACCCTGTACTTGTGGAGATTAAGGCTAATCTAGACCAGAGGCCGGATTTCTCTTTAACTGAAGATGGAAGACTATTGTTCCGGGATCGAGTCTGTGTACCCGACCATGCAGAGACAAAGAAAATGATTATGGATGAGGCTCACAAGACCAGGTATACCATCCATCCTGGAACTACCAAAATGTATCCGGATCTGAAAGAAGCTTTTGGTGGACAATATGAAGAGGGAGGTGGCGGAATATATCGCCCGATGCTTAACATGTCAAAAGGTCAAGGCGGAACACTTGCGACCCTCAGGTAAACTCAAACCCCTAGAAATCCTGGAATGAAAATGGGAAGGTATAGGGATGGACTTTATTTTCGGACTACCCAAATCTAGAGGTGGATTCGATGGTATTTGGGTTATAGTCGACTGCTTACTAAGTCGGCTCACTTCTTGACAGTGAAGAATAAGTGGTCAGTAGATGTTCTATCTGCATTGTATGTGAAGGAAATAGTCAGATTACATGGAGTACTGGTGTCTATCGTGTCTGATAGAGACTCTAGGTTTACATCCCACTTTTGGAAAGGATTGCACTATTCCTTAGGATCTAAACTAAACTTTAGCATGGCTTTCCATCCACAGACTAATGGTCAGACGGAGAGAACCAACCGGGTGATTAAAGACATGCTTAGAGCCTGTGTCCTAGATTTTGGAGTTAGCTGGCATGAACACTTACCTCTTGTGGAGTTCGCTTACAATAATAGCTATCAAGCTAGCATTCAATGGTACCATTTGAAGCACTTTATGGCAGGAGTTGCTGATCTCCAATATGCTAGTATGAAGTTGGCGAAAAGCCAATGCTAGGACCAGAGATGATATGGGAAACCACAGAGAAGGTAAAGCTTATTAAAGAAAGAATGGTAGTGGCACAGCAAAGACAAAAGGCATATGCAGATAATAGAAGAAGAGACCTAGAGTTTCAGGTTGGTGATCATGTATTATTAAAAGTGTCTCCAGGCTGTGGGATCAAGCGTTTTGGTATTAAAGGCAAGTTGTCACCATAGTTCGTCAGGCCTTTCGAAATCCTTGAAAGAGTCGGTGAGGTGGCATATCGTCTGGCTTTACCACCACAAATGGATGGAATACATAATGTGTTCCACATATCCATGTTGAAAAAGTATGTACGAGATCCATGGCATGTCATAGAATAGTTGTAATCAACGCATGGATGTACGAGATCGTGGATCGGGAACTGCACCAACTAAGGAACAAGGTCATCCCACTGGTAAGGGTTAGATGGAATCAACGCCTGGATGAAGACGACACGTGGGAAACCGAGGAAGCAATGCGCAAAAGATATCCGGAGCTATTCACAAGTAAGTACACCGCACTTATACAATAAATTTCTATACATGAATTTGGGGACCAATTCTTTTAAGTGGGGGAAGGTGTAGCACCCCAGAAAATTTAATTACATAAAAAAATAAAATGAATGGAAATAAATAATTTCCATAATATCAGAGTATTTAAAACATACGTATCATTATCATATGTGCTAAAACATGTTGGAAAATTCTGTAAAATTATAAATCAACCCCACACATTATTCCTAAGTGTTCCACAAAGAAATTTGTGAAACGACAAATCCGATTGACCAAGTGTACATCAATTGGTGACCGATTATCCAAATAAGGAAACAAGTCGGAAAACCATTAACACGGAAAAATGATGCAATCATAAATTAAATAAAAATGATAGAGAGACTTCCAAAATTATATATTAATGACCCAATATCATAATTGGGCCAGTGGACAACATTTGGCCCAAAAATCAAATGAAGCAAGAAAATGCATGGAAATTCGTAGCTTAATTAAGCTGAAATTAGAAAGAGGCAATTAGAGTTGAATTAGGAGGAGATCATGCACTCTTGGCAACCCAAATTCATGCCTAGCCATCCTTGGGGATTGCTTGATGGCCAAGACTTTCCAATGGAGGGAGAGATCTTCAAAATATGGAACGACACAAGCCAAAACCGCAACTTGGCTTTCCTTGTTGCATTAGGACTCCTAAAACCCATGGTTGCTTAAATACTCTCCACTAAACCATAGGGACGAGTTTTAACACTTGCTGGGGTCATGTGGAGGAGTTCTTGGTGGGTGGGGAGCTGTGGAATGACCACAAGAAGCTCATCTTCTTCCCCTTTTCGTCTGCTTCAGCCTGTGCAACCTGTCCACTTGGAGATGACCAAAGGTAGGGTAAACCTAAATCCCATCATGCAAGGCTTATTCCCTTGGAAAGAGGGTCAATCCTACATTCTAACCCAAGTGGAATGCACAATTTTCATGCAGTACACTTGGAGTATTAGGCATTCTTCAATAGATGGTTAGAACGAGGGTCTTCCAAAAAATGAAATTTCATCAACCCAGACGATAGGATTTCTCGGTCCAAACCTTAACAAATCCTATACCAATGTGTAGAGCATCCAATTAGCTTTCGTTTCCCACTGAGTTCATCATTTTCCATTTAGTACATCATGAGTTATAGGCATTTTGCCAATGTCGCGCATGTTATGGTATTTTTTTGTTCAAGTGGATTTATCACACATCTTGAGGTCATTTAAAATTATTTACAAATCATAGTACTCTCCTCTGTCATGTTCCCAACAACTTTCATGTTGAGACTTTTGTCCGAAAAGCCCTAGTTTAAAAGATACAAGCGTTGCATGGATCGAATCCCCTGAGTGTAGTTTTTTCTATGTTTTCGGTTTGAACCTTGAACCGCGTCCAGTTCAGGGGACACGTTTCAAGTGTCTGGTATTGCGTCGCTGCTGGGCGACATGATCCTCTGAAAGTCATCCATGAGCCCAGATGCATTTAAGAAGTTGATCCGTCAACGCTCGCGTGGGTCTACGCGCTGCTTGGGAGTCAGTGCCGGTCTGAATCGCGGTGGGATACCCCGACAGGTTTCAGGCGGTTTTCCCGCCCAACGATTTCTTTAATACATTTTCATGAACGCGTCACTTCACCCCGACACGATTTGATCATTAACGTGGCCAGGCCTGTGGACGCGATTTGGCTTCTTCACTGTTCTGCTGGCTTTCTCTGTACACTGTGTTTTTAAGTGCGTCCACTGTGTTGGACGCATATTTCAAAACTTACCCAAGGACTATTCAACATGGTATCAAGTGTGTGATTTGCACATCTTGGGTCTGATCATTACATGATGTCTGTTTAAAGGCTTAAAAGTGTTTAACCCATTTAAAAGTTATAATTACATGAATATTATTCTAATTGCTTTCTTAATGATATGATCATTCATGAAACTTGTGATTCGCTCTTGTTACTATTCTAGCTTGATTAAAATGATAATTTTGTTATCTTAAAATCTTGCAAACCATGATTAGTTAAAGTGCATAGTTTTATCCCATGTTATATTGTTAAGTGCTTTCCCCGAGTTTGAGACCGGTGGATTGTGGATTGAGATGCGTACATCACTACACACTTGCACATCTAGGCAGCCCTTTCTAGGGGATTTGAAAGCTCTCTATCGGTCATTCTGAATCGGTATACTAGCGACCTTTTCTCTAAGATCTCTGTAAATCTCCGCTCTCCGTGGATTCCCACATGGAGGCCGAGTTGGTTGTACTATTGAAGTTCCCTGGAGGTAGCGTGTACTTCCTCTCTCATCTTGTTCTCGTGAGTGTGATTTACAATCTAGACTAAAGCCATTAATGTAAAGATTGAACTAAAGTATAAATCTTACCGTTATGCTGCCAAATTTATCTCTTGACCATTGTTCTCATAAAATCATGTTCAATTTACTTATTACTTGTTCTCATCATCATCATGAACATGACATTACACATGCTTACTTATTGAAACTCTCATTGGCCATTATTAATGACTGTGGGTATCTACATTTAAAATTAAGTGAGATGTTGACCGGGCACGGCGAGTGTCCAAGGGCTCTAGTCTAGCCCCAATGATAGAGAGTCATAAATATATTGTTAACCATGGGGTATAATGATTACTGGCATTGCATCTACATTGGGAGTCGTGCGTGTCGTGTTGAATGATAGATACAATAACCACATACACGTGTCCTGGTGTGTTAGATGTGGAGCCCGAACTCTGAAGGAGATCTCCATAAGGGGTCAGGTCGCGGTTGCAGGCGAACTCAGCATTCGACTGCCACAGCCGAAGTCAGAAATGAAGCAGTCGATTGAATGATTCGACTCATGCAGTCGAATATCAGATTGAAGGATTCGACTCATGTAGTCGAATGTCGTATGAAGGATTCGACTCATACAGTCGAATGTCAAATCTGAAGTATTCGACTTCCTCTTTCCCGGAAAAGTTTTGGCAGTTCAGAGACAGGACACTTTTGCCCTTGTGTGTCTCGTTTGTGGCGCCCCTCTCCTTGTTGTCTATAAAGGGGGGTTTTGTCCTCTTTGTATGTGTGTCTTTTGCTTGGAGAAGAAGCATTGATAGCTGCTGTGGCCGTGGACATAGGAAGGCTTCTTGCCTCCGAACCACGTAAAAATCTGGTGTTCCTGTCTTCTTCTTCCTACCTCCTTCTATCTCTCTCTGGTATCTACGAGTGGGTAGTGTGAGAGAGTTGTCGCTGGTCTGTGCAGCAGTGTTTGCCTCCCAACATGGTGTACATTCTTGGTGGATCTTTCCTTGGTGTACATTAGTGTCTACGTGCCTGATTAGTGTTACATGATCGTGCTCGTGCGTTCTTGCTTGCTTTCTTGCGTGATATGGCCATCCTGCATTTAATGCAATTAGTGATATCTTGTGTTCTTGAAAGCTATTGACATCAAGTGAAATCTTGCATGCTTGTACAAAGTGATCTATATCTATTTCTATCTTGTCATCTTGTTCAAAAATCATGTTCTATCATGATCACTCTATCTAGCTTGTTCACGTATCATGTTTCAATGAGTTTTATTCGTACATGCATATCATGACATTCATCATGCTTACCTAGTTCTAAATTGTTAATCACTCATATCATTGCCCGCACATTGAGATATAAATCCTACTGGGCTAGTTTTCTCATTCCCTACTTTTAACCATTGTAGGTGATTATGACGTTCAAGAGGAAGAGCAGGTCGAGGATGGGAATGCGTCCAAGTGATGAGCGTTCCAACTATGAGTCTAGTTATAGTAGTTTACTTTGATTGTTAGATTCATGTAGTAGGAAGTGAGGAATAAAATGTACTTTTCCTTTTATTGAGTCATAGTCCTATAATAGTTTCCATTTGGAATACAATAACTTGAGATTTGAATACAAGATTAGTTGAGTTCAATATTTGGGCCCTATGATGATGTATGTTGTTATACATTTAGTGCGTGCTAGCTAGAGGCTTATTTGACGACTGTTCACGTCTCGAGATATCGACTTGAATTATATCCGAATTTATATCCGCTGCGTAATTCTCGTGACGTGACAACCAGTATCTAGGGCACCTTAGAGAATGTCCCCCGCAGAATTGAAGGAATTAAAGGAACAACTGATGGAACTGCTAGAGAAAGGGTTTATCCGACCAAGCACATCACCTTGGGGTGCACTTGTTCTTTTCGTCAAGAAGAAGGATGGGTCGATGAGATTATGCATAGACTACAGGCAACTGAATCAATTAACAATAATGAACAAATATCCCTTGCCAAGGATTGATGAATAGTTCGATCAACTGTCTGGAGCTCAATATTTCTTTAAGATTGATCTCAGATCCGACTATCATTAGTTGAGGATCAAAGGAGAAGATATACACAAGACAGCCTTCCGAAGTAGGTACGGGGCATTATGAATTCATTGTTATGCCTTTTGGACTAACAAATGCTCCTACAGTTTTCATGCAGCTGATGAATAGTATTTATCACCCATACTTTGATAAATTTGTTGTGGTGTTTATTGATGATATATTGATCTATTCCAAGACAAAGGAAGAATATGAAGAGCATTTGACGATAGCACTACAAATTCTACGGGATAATAAGTTGTACGCCGAGCTGAGTAAGTGTGAGTTTTGGCTAGAAGAGGCATCCTTCTTGGGCCATGTAGTAACCAAGGATGGTATCACTGTTGATCCATCAAAGGTAGAGGCTGTATTGAAGTGGGAAAGACCAACAAGTGTCACAGAGATCAGAAGTTTTCTGGGATTAATCGGGCATTAGAGAAGATTTATAAAGGATTTCTCAAAGATCGCAGTGCCATTAACCAAGCTGACTAGAAAGGAAAACCCGTATGTGTGGACTGATAAGTGCAAGGAGAGATTTAATAGCTTAAAGAAGTTTCTGACCTCTGCTCCTATCCTCACCCTACCCATTGAAGAGGGAGGATTTGAAATATATTCAGATGCTTCTGGAACAGGTCTAGGATGTGTTCTAATGCAACAAGGAAGGGTAATAGCATATGCCTCAAGACGGTTAAAAACCCATGAAGCAAATTATTCAGTACACGACCTGGAATTAGCAGCTGTCGTGTTTGCCTTAAAAATATGGAGGCACTACATTTATGTTGAACAATTTAAAGTATTTTCTGACCATAAGAGCCTGAAATATCTCTTCTCACAGAAGGAGCTCAACATGAGGCAAAGAAGGTGGTTAGAGTATCTCATATACTTAAAAAAAAAAGACTTTGACTTTTCCATTCAATATCAACCAGGAAAAGCCAATGTGGTGACAGAAGCTCTAAGTAGACAACCAGGAACTATGCTAGCTAGTATGATGCTGGGTGAATGGAAGTTGCTAGAATAATTTGCAAGTCTGCATTTAGATATGGAGGAGAAGGAGTAACAAGCGATGGTTTCTAATATCAAGGTACAGTCCGACCTACTCAGTGAAATCAAAGAGAAGAAAGTAGCAGATCCTTTCTTAGTTGATATTAAAGAAAATCTATAACTACACCAGATTTCTCTTTATCACATGATGGAAGGATGTTATTCCAAGATAGAACATGTGTACCTGATCTGGAAGACCTAAAAAAGAGGGTGCTAAAAGAAGCTCATCAGTCAAAGTATACCATTCATCCCGAATCAACAAAAATGTATGAGGACCTAAAAAGGTCTTACTGGTGGCCGAATATGAAGAGGGATGTGTCCGACTTTGTGGCACATTGTTTAACCTACCAGTAAGTCAAGGTTGAACATTTCAGACTTGCGGGTGGATTACAACCACTGGACATACTAGAATGGAAGTGGGATAGTATTGGTATGGATTTTATCATGGGATTGCCTAGGACTAGAGGCGGTATGGATGCAATATGGGTAATAGTAGACAAATTGACTAAGTCAGCTCATTTCTTGCCAATTAAGAGCATGTGGACAGTAGATGTGTTGGCTGCACTCTATGTCAAGAAGTGGTTACATTGCATGGGGTTCCATCTACTATAATATCTAATCGGGATCCTAGATTCACCTCACACTTCTGGAAAGGTTACAAGCAGCACTGGGTAACAAGTTAAACTTTAGCAATACCTTTCATCCACAAATGGATGGATAAACTGAAAGAACGAATCAGATAGTGGAAGACATGATCCTGGCTTGTGTGATTGATTTTTGGGGATGCTGGAATGAGATGTTATTTTTAGTTGAGTTTTCATATAACAATAGCTACCAAGAAAGCATTAAGATGGCACCATTTGAAGCCTTATATTGCAGGAGTTGCAGATCACCTCTTTGTTGGGAGGAGGTTGGAGAAAACCAATGGGTTGGACCCGACTTAGTAGAAGCGACTGTCAGGAAGGTTCAGATTGTTAGGGAACGTCTAAAGATAGCCCAGTCAAGGCATAAGAGTTATGCAGACAAAGGGAGGAGAGAGTTGGAGTTCCAAGTTGGTGACCATGTCTTCCTGAAGGTCTCACCTTCACGGGAATTCAAAGATTTAGGATCAAGGGAAAGTTGAGTCCCAGATTTATCGGCCCTTTTGAAATTCTTGACAGGGTTGGACATGTAGCCTACAGACTAGCACTACCTCCACAACTAGCAAATGTACACAACGTCTTCCACATATCCATGGTGAGGAGGTATGTGTTTGATGCTGACCATGTGATTCACCATGAAGACCTGGAGATTCGAGAGGACCTAACTTATGAGGAGAAACCGATCAAGATATTGGATCGAAACTACAACAACTAAGGAATCATACAATACCTATGGTTAAGGTCCAATGGAATCGGGAAAGAGTTACAAATGCTACCTGGGAATCAGAGGAAAGAATGAAGAAAAACCACCTAGAATTATTCTCAAGTATGGCACTATACCATTGTGTATAAATTTGGGGACCAAGTTTTCTTAAGTGGGGGAGGATGTAACATCCCAGAAATTTAATTGATTAAGAATTAAGGGAAATAGTAAATGAATAAAGATGTCCAGATAAAAATGAAATAAAAATATTAGTTAGACTCCAAAGATGAGAAATCAAATATTCATTCTTATGGGCCAAACCACTGTTAGTAGACCAAAGAACAAACCCAATAGCATTAAAACCCCAAAATTTATAAGTATAAATGGACAAAAATAGGAAAGGGCAATTAGGGAAAAATCCAAGGCAATTAGACTCCTAGGGTAACCTAAATTCGTGCCCAACCATGTTGTGATGTTTCATAAAGACTCTAGTACTCCAATTGGATGGGGTCAAGCAAAAACCGCAACCCAACCTTCCATAGTCACTTTAGGACATGAATCAACCCTCATTCTATAAATAATCATCATAAGACTCTTTGGGAAGGGTTACCATCCTACTGGAGTCGTGTGGAGGCGAGCTAGGGCACCAAGAGAGCAGGACGACCAAAAACCAAGCTTCTTCTCCAACCTTTCTCTACTTCGACCAGAAATAGACACCACTTAGATCCACTAAAAGGTAAGTGATCTCGGGCTCAAACTTATCATGGCATATATCATCAGAAAGCTCTTCAAGTCTACTTTCCTTTGCCCCTATTTTTCCCAATTGCCATTGGCTATGTTAAGAGTATTAAGCATTTTGCCATCATCACACAGTTTTATGTCCTTACATGTTAATCTCATGATTCATGCATCCCTAGGTCAAATTAGGTGAAACTAAAGCAACAAGGTTCTTCCTCTCCAAGTTTCCAACAAGTTTCATGTTGAGCAATTTGCCTAAAAACCCCTAGAACCTTACATTTTGAGCCACAACATGAGGTCGCGCAACCTAGTCGACGATCTGTCTCCCGGTTTGAATCGCGACCAGTCCAGCGGTCGCGATTCAGTGACTTAAATCATGATGACTGTGTCTGTCATGAATTTGACATGTTTTTGATGATTTCCAGTTGACCAATCATGACTTATAGGTTTACCCTAACCCCCATATGCTTTGTTTTGCATGGTATTTCAGTTTTCGGCCATTTGTGAACTGTGAGGACGCGACCGATCGTACCGTCGCAATTTGACTTGTTTCTGCCCATGGATTCCATGCATGCTTTTATATTCAGATTTTTAAAACCTCTCAAGAATGTGATGCATCGAGGTGTCACGATTCGAGTCATGGCGACCTATTGGTTGTCGCATTATAAACATGACCATTTAAGCCGTCGCATTTTTCTTTTGTTCTGATAAGATCCCTTTGCATAAAACTGTGTCATGAAGTTTTTTGTGCATGTCTGAATCACGACTGGTGGTACCTTTGCAATTAGATTTTCGGGACTACTTCGTATTTAAGGACCGTTGCATGAACACGTCGCCTTCAAACGTCACGTTTATGTTTAGTAATCGATTACTTACATCGATTGTCATGATCACATCCACCTTACCCGTCACGATTTAAACATGACTGGTAACTCATTCGTGATTTAGATATCACTCATAGAGTCATATTTGACTGTGTCCTGTCCTTTGAAGTGTGACGTCTAAACCTGTTGTGATTTAAATGCCTACTCGAGACTGTTTTCATTAGTTGTACAGTCAACCATGTGCATGTCTTACTGTTATATCATGTCATTTAGTTATTCAATGGCCTAAAAGTTATCAACCTACATGAAAACTATAAGAACATGAATCTCTATTCTAAGTGTTCTTAATGATTGTTTGATTCCTTTTACCATGTAATTGCCAAGAGCTATGTCCATACTCTAGCTTCTTTACAACTGAAAAGTGCTATAGGTTAAAAATTACAGCAACCATGTGATAGACTGAATTGCATACCACGTCATGCGTCCATGTTAATTGCTTTCCGTCTTGTTTTAAACCGATGGATTGTGGATTGAGACACGTTCTACACGACACATTGCACATATAGACAACCCTCTCTTGGAGATTTGAAAACTCTCGGTCGGTCATTCCGTATCAGCAAACTAGTGATCTTTTCTGTACGACCTCCGTAATTCTCCGTACTCCATGGATTCCTTCATGGAGATCGAGTTGGTTATACCATTGAAGTCCCCAGAAGATAGAAAGCACCTTTGTTCTTATCTACTTCTCGTGAGAGTGATTTGATACATTGAAACCAAGCCATTAAGTGTAAAGATTGAACTAATGAAATTAAGTTGTTATGCTACCAAAATTTACTCAGGATCATGTCCACTTGCCTTGTTCCTTATAATCATTGACATGATCTTTAGTACATAATTGTTTATTGTTGGAATTTGTATTGGCCATAAATGAATGAATGAAATTACCATAAATTATTGGAACTTCGGTTCATAACTATGCCAGTGCAAATAAGGGCCTAGTCTGGTCCTGGGAGGAGCACCCGAAATACTTATAATCGTGAGAGTATATGATCTATTGAGGTGTCTGGCAGTCACCTAATTGAGTGCAAGATTGAACTGGGTAATTTTCACACTGTTATTGAATGATTGATTGATTAATTGAACTGTTATATGTGAAATGGCCAAATCTATTGTACATGTCATCGTTATTGAATCCAATATGTCATTGTCCATTGGAATTCTAAGGAATTCAACTGGAGATATCCATTGTACATGTTATTGAATATTGAACCTCTTCCATTTGACCAATGATCGTGCTGTCATCCATTCAATTGTTAATCGTTCTTTCTCACATGATAAATGTCATTGGACTTTGTTTATTAAATCATTTTGTACATGTTATATCTTGGAATTGTCCATATCATTATCATGATCGTCTTACCATAGGTATTGCATGCTAGTATCTTGCCTAATAAATTGTTAATTCATGTAAAGTATGCCCGCACCATAAGATGTAAATCCTACTGAGCGTTAGTACGCTCACACCTACTTTCCATAACATTTCAGGAGATGACTATGAATAGATTGAACAAGATGGGACTGGGGAAGAGTGATGAGCTTCTCAAATGTACCTGTCTATATAGCACATTAGCCAAAATGATTAGAGTTAAAAGAGTCTGTAATAGCTAGTTATTTCTTTGTGTCAATGTACTTTGAAATACAATAATGGGCCCTATGTTTGGCTATGATTATGTATGGTTGTAAGTTAGTATTGATGGAAATGAAATAAAGAATTATTTGACTAACACTATTATTGTCTAAATTCTTTTGTTATACTTAGATGTCACTCTGAATTTACTCGACTGTGATACTCATACTTGTATCGCTCACGCTCTCGATATTTATTTCCGCTGGTAAATTTCGGGGCGTGACAACACCCAAGATCAATGTGTTAATCAAGTAATTGACTCCTGATCCACAACACTTGAGCTGCATACCTCTATGTAGTGACATATTCTACCTCTGCTGTGGAGAGTGCAACTGAGTGTTGCTTCTTAGATGCCCATGAAACCATGCACCCACATATGGATTGACAATACCCACTAGTGCTCTTTCTATCAATTTTACATCCTGCATAGTCAGTGTCAGAATAAGAAATTAACCAAATTTACATGTAGCAGGATACCACAAAACCAAATCAATAGTCCCATTCAAATATCAAAAAATTCTTTTCACAGCAAACAAATGAGACTCTCTAGGACTCGACTGAAATCTAGCACATAGACAAACACAGAATTGAATATCAGGCCTGCTTGCAGTAAGATATAGAAGTGAGTCGATCATACCTCTAACTTGTCAAGCATCTACCCTTTTACATTTTTCATCGGCATCAATTTTGATGTTTGTACTCATTGGAGTGGATGCCGATTTTTCCTATTCGAATTGAACCTTTTTAGTGTTGAACCACTCCTATATTTGATCATTTTATTTTGGTGATAACAAAAGCCTTGTTTCACTTAAAATATCATTAATATATGTCATATCATGTTTCCCTCATACAATACATTAATGCATTATCACTTCACATTTACACTATGTTTCAACTTCATCATGCATGCATTATACTGTATAAATCTCATTAGTCAGTTGTTGTTGACACACAATCTAGGTGTCGACACACTCATTAAGAAAATTTTCTAACTACCCATCATATACTTATGTCATACTAACTCTGACTCCCATGAAGTCAAAGTTTGATATCGATTGATGATTGTTGAGTTATGGTTATTTAAATAACCATACTCACTGACTTGATCATTGCTTTAATCTATTTTTGATGATGACACAATTATGGTCATTCATGTTAAGCTGTTCTTAATAATGACACAATTGTTTTTGATGATGACACAATGACCAAATGACATGCGATAATGACAAAATGACTCAGACAATGCCTACATAATATCTATATTGAAGCTTCTTTCTTGTAGGAAATAAATGACAAGCATGTTCACAACATGAAGAAACTTAAGCAAGAAGGGTTCTGGATAGTAATTCAAGTAGCAGCTTCGACCAGCACCACTGCACCTGTCGACAACCATTGAACTCCTTCCAACAGAAGGTTCTGGAAAACCAAAGAAAATAGTAGCTGTCGATAGACCAGGACTCACCTGTCGACAACCACTAAGAATTTCATCTGAAAGTTTCTAGAAAACCAAGATAAGCAGCATCTGTCGATAGCCAGGTTGCATCTGTCGACAGCCCAGCCTATGGTTTAGAAATACAGTTCTGGAAAGAAGATGTGTTGCAGTACCTGTCGACAGCAGATGTGCATCTGTCGATAGCCGCCATTAAGTTACAACATGTGAGCAACATGATGTCTTTATTAGGGCATCCGTTTCTCATACACACGAATCCCAAGAGTTGTGTGAGAATAGGACACTTCTATATAAAGACTTCATAGACTCATTTTTGCAGTAAGAGAACCAACACAACTCCAAGAAAGGCTGAATGGACAAGAAGGGATCTCTCCTATACTCTGCTCTAGATCCAAAAGATCGCAGACGAAGGACTTCATCTGAGGAGATCGATTAGTAGTCAAGCTCTTCATCTAAAGAGCTTGTCTTCCCTTCCAGCCTATGGTGCAGAAATACAGTTCTAGAAGGAAGATGTGTTGCAGTACCTGTCAACAGCCGATGTGCATTTGTCGGCAGCCGTCGTTAAGTTACAACATGTGAGCAACATGATGTCTTTATTAGGGTGTCCTTTTCTCATACACACGAATCCCAAGAGTTGTGTGAGAATAGGACACTTCTATATAAAGATGTCATAGACTCCTTTTCGTAGTAAGAGATCTAACACCGACTCAAGAAAGGCTGAGACGGCAAGAAGGGATCTCTCCAATGCTCTGCTCTAGATCCAAAAGATTGCAGACCAAGGACTTCATCTGAGGAGATAGATTGGTAGTCACGCTCTTCATCTAAAGAGCTTGTTTTCCCTTCCTCTCAAGCTCTCTTTCCTCCTTTGTGGTACTTTCTTTCCGTTGTCCACAGAAGAAAGCCCTTTATTCTGAATATCTCCAAAAGTGTACATTTGCTGCAACTTTTGGCCTCCCTTACTTAAATCTCTCTGAACGTCTCAATATCATTCTCTCTATCTCTCTTGTGCCCAATCCTGACCAATCCAAAATTCTTTCCTCAGTTGAGTCCAAGACTGAGGATCAGTGGGCCCGAGCAAATAAAGCACTCTACAAGAAATTTGAGGTCTCCAGGGCTAACACATTTCCACCTTCAGACCATCCCCTTACTTTGTCCGAATGGTTTGTCTGTCAGCATAGATCCTCCTGGGATCCTTTCATTCAGAAGAAGATCAAACTGATCAGGTAGTTCCAGATGTATAATGACTACTGCTTCGGCAATCTCCTTCTTGAAGCTCAGCTTGGTCAGTTCAGGGCCGCTATCTATATTCTCTGAACAGAAAACCCAGTGAATGTACCTCTTCAAGTTTATTTTTCCACCTTGAAAATGCCTGACCTCACATTTCTCCCTCAGCTACATTTTCTACTCATGGACTCTGATGTGGGTCCCATAATCATTGAGAGGTTTGCCAGAGTTAAGGAACGGATCATTGTTCAGAAGCGAGCCCTTCTTGCCTTCCATTGCATTCTATTTAGAGAATATCATAGTGGATACATAAAATCTACTGTCTTAGCTCCCCTGTTAGTTGAATCAGAAATATTTCTCAACACTGAATGGCGTAAAGTCTATCATCAGGCAGATCTTCAATTGAATTAGCTCAATTCCTTCTTAGAAAAGTCACATCAATCGCTTATGTCTCCTGAGTACTTCATGGATCTCAACTCCATCAGCTTAGTTTCAGATCCCTACTCTACTTGGGTTGACGGATACAAGGTCTTTGAAGCTATGCAAGAGGATCTGAAGGCTTACAAGCTCCATTATCCTATCTCCATAGATAAGTTCCTTCAGCATGCCAGTTTTGGGACTGTGGTATTCTACAGATTGTCTCTTATTGCTGATGAATACACCCTTTTATTGAAGATCAGAGCGTAGCTTCACATCAAGAGACTCAGTCCAGAAATGGGGCCTCATATAATATTGTGTTGGGGTGTCTTTAAAAACCTTTTGAAGAGCAGGAAGTCCAAGCTGGCAGATTATCACTCGCCATGCTTCCCATCTGCCTTCTATATTTCTAACCCTCACTAATTAATAAGATATGCATCTTTGACTCCCACTTATCTTTGTCTCTTTCTTTCTATTCTCTGCTTATTTATTCTATTTGCTTAATGACAAAAAGGGGAGAAAACATTTTGAAATACATACTTTAAAATTCTGAGAAATTTATTCAGCTATTTCATATGCAACTCTTTATGTTTTGTCATCACTAAAAGGGGGAGATTGATGATCATCTATCTCCATATAATTTGTTATTTATATATGTATTTTTGGTGATTAACAAAACTCTGGAAATTATGGACTAACACTATTTTCTATGGTTTGTCAACATGTCTCAGATAAAACAAGATCAGTAAGCTATCTACACTCATGTTCTTTGAAGTCTATTGCACATGATTTGTCTAAGTATACATCGACTTCTATTAATGCTCACATCGATTACTATTCTGTTTCTACATCGATTTCACTTAAACATCGATTTCATGTAGAACAACGACTTCATATCAGAACATCGATTTCAGTTCAAACTTTGATTTCGGTTCTACAATGATTTCACTTAAATATCGATTTCATGTAGAACATCGACTTCATATTAGAACATCGATTTCGGTTCTACAATGATTTCACTAAAACATCAATTTCGGTAGAACATCGATTTCATATGGAACATCACTTTACTTAACAACGACTTCATTCCAAACAACGATTTCATGTGAACATCAATTTCATTACAATACGACTTCACTTTGAACTCGATTTCACATGAACATCAATTCAGTTAAACATCGACTTCAATTTCAACAGACTTCATCTAGAACATCGATTTCACTCAAAATATGGATTATGTTCAAATCTACTTCGTCTTAACATGGATTACATTCTCACATGGATTATGGTTATAACTCAACACGATTTTATATTTTCATCGACTCTCATTGTATGCAGACTATCTCTAAACATCAACTCTCCTTTATATCGATTATGTTGTAAAAAGTTGATTAATATTTATATTATAATCATTCTAGATAATTTTGAATATTTTCATCGTTCATAATATTCAATATATTCAAATCTCTATGGTTTCAAGTCTTCCCATGATTCAAGTTGTCTCCTGCATACTCAAACATTTATTATGTGTGGTACAATATCTTTGCTCGACATATCTCTTTGTTTGACACACTCATGTCACGTAAAGTAAAACTTTACAGGATGACAGAATGAAATTTCCTTTATGGTATATCTTCCTAAAGCATGGCTACTAACATTCACTGACAGTTTAGACACCTTCACGTTGTCTATACTTCAGCATTAATTATGTGCAAGTTTTTGGTGGTCTCACACATTGCAACGATTGGACTTGTCACTCTGACAGAGGCAAAAAGAGATTCAAATAATCTTCCTCTATGTATGTGTCTATCCTAGCATTTAATGGCTGCAAGTTCTCTTGCTCCCTACATCGGACCAGACACATTCAACATGTATGAAGATGACAGACAATTGATACTTCAATGGCTAAATCTTTCAAAAGAAGATAAATAGAAGACTGGTGTCTCCACAAAAATATAGATCATACCTTGACACCTTGAAGAGAAAGAAAGAAGAGCTCTTTCATCATTCATCAGTCTTTAGCTCTAGCTCTCCATAGCAACCTGTTCTAGTTTCTGAGAGCTTCTTATAGATCTGAGAGACCTTCATTCTGTGTAAATCTTTTTGTCTCTCAGATTTAGCCTCAGATCAAGCAATCACTATAAGCTTGGTCTAGGGGCCATCATCTCTTTCATTCTTATTCTAAGTGTTCCTCTTGGTCTATGAAGAGAAGACTTGCTGTGGAGTGGGTGGCTATTCCCTTTGGTAAGAAGGAAGACTTGTTGCATTAGGTGGTTTAGTGCCTCTTCGTGTAGAGAAGAGAAGGCCAATTGCGGCTTGATGTGTAAGTGTCCTTAAGGGGGACTGTACCCTGTTTAGTGAAATTACAAGTTGTTGCTTGGGGACTAGACGTAGGACTCCTTGTGATAGGATATCTGACCCAGGATAAAATCCTAACTGTCTGTGTGATTGATTTTATTGTGTCTTCTTTTATACTAACTCTAACCATCAAACTAGTGTCTTCTGCCAAAGCATTTTTATTTACAGGAATACTCTAGAAGAAATTTTTAGCAATCCATTCACCCCCCTCTGGGCTTGCAACCTAGTCAACAAGTGGCATCAGAGCCAAGTCTATTCAAGTAAGTAGATCTCATGATCTGAAGAGCAAAGAGAAATGGTAGCCCAAGGTCATGCAGAAGGACAATCCGTCAACAGACCCCCTCGATTCGATGGTGAAGACTAAACTACTGGAAGACAAGGATGGAGTTCTTCTCCGAGGGCTTAATTTTCAATTATGGACAATAAGAAGATGGAGATCTGAAGTCACCACAGCAAAAACAAATGGACAGACGAGGACAAGAAGAAACTATCTCAGAACAGCAAAGCCAAAAGTATAATGTGTTGTTCCCTAAGCAATAAAGAATTCAACAGAATATCAGCATGTAAGTCAGCCAAAGAGATGTGGGATAAGCTGAAGCTCACTCATGAGGTAAATGATAAGGTAAAGGAAACAAGAATTGGTATACTGGTAGCTCAATATGTGAGGTTCCAAATGCAAACTGGAGAATCCATCTCTCAGATGTACAGTTGCTTTACAGACATTACAAATGGCCAGGCTAGTCTAGGAAAGATATATGAGATAGGAGATATGGTAAGAAAAATATTAAGATTTTTGCCAACTTCATGGAATCCAAAGGTAACTGCCATATAATGATCTCATGCAAATGTCCCTTGAGAAACTCATTGGGTCTTTGATGGCTCATGAGATAAATGTGGAAAGGCTGGGAGAATCCTCTAGCAAGAAGAAGCACAACAATGCCCTCAAGGCTATAGAAAATACCTCTGAGGGTGAATCAGAAAGTGAAAAGAGTGATGAGAACAGTGAAGATGAAGCAGCCTTTCCCTCCAAACAACTACAATGCATTCTAGCTAAAAAGAATTATCAAGAAGAAGGCACTTTAAGGAAGGTAAGAATCAAGAGATCTGAAGGCAAAGAAGTCAAAAGATGTAAACCATTTGCTATAAATGTAAGAAGTCTGAACACATCAAGGCTGAGTGTCCAAAACTAAAGAAGACTGAATTCAAGAAAAAGTTGCATGAAGAATTTAAGAAATACAAGAAGAAAGCCATGGCTGCTGCTGGAACAATGAGAGTTGCTCAGACAGTGAGTCAAGTTCTAGCGAAGAAGAAGAAGAAAAGGCCAACTTGACATTTATGGCAGACATCGATGACAAGGTAACCTCCGACTCTTCTTTTACTTCATGCAATGAATCTGATTCTAATAGCTAGAAGATGCTTTCTATAAACTATACAACAAATATAAATATGATGTTAAACATTAAAATCAATTGAAAAAAATTATGCATGCCATGAATAACCACTCATATTTAAAATCAAAACTGAACAACTAGAAAAACAATTCTGATCTAAAAAGAAGAAATGAACTACTACGTGAGGTTGTAAAAATTAAAAAATGAAAAGATATCAAATCTAGAAAGTCAGGAAACCATAAATATATTTAAAAGTGAAATTAATATCCTACATAAGATAATGAATATTGACTGCCACAATTGAAAAATTAACAAATGGAAGATCTTCCTTATACTAAAAGGAGCAAGAAGATCAGGAAAGAAAAAGTATGGAATCGGGTATACTCCACCAGATAATGAAGAAACAATTATTCATCCTAAAATATATCCAATGCCAAGTTTGTAGCTGAACAAAATCCTAATTATTAATCAAACCACCAATAAAAATAATAGCCCAAACAAAATAATAAATAATATTTCCTGTTTCACCCACTGTAATAAATTAGGTCATACAAAAATCACCTGTACAACCAAACATCTAAAATGGAATCCGAAAAGAAACTTTGTAGAAGCTAACCAACCAGGACCCAAAAGAAATTGGGTACCTAAATCTCACTGATTTATTGTAGGGAAGCCTTAGAGCAACAAAGTGGTATCTGGACAGCGCGTGCTCTAGGCATATGACCGGTAACAAAAAGCTTTTCTCATCTATCAAAAATGAAGAAGGAATAGTAACTTATGGAGACAATGGTAAAGGATCAGTGATTGGTTGTGCATCGATTATAAGCAAAGACAAGATCCTAATAGAAGATGTTCTCTACGTCAAAGGACTCGAGCACAATTAATTAGCATCAGTCAACTATGCGACAAAGGTCATCAGATCAAATATTAGGAATCTAAATGCCTAATCATTAAGGATGGAACAACTATTTTTGAAGCCTGCAGAGGGAAAAATCTGTATGTACTACTCTAGAAGAATTGAAGAATCAAGATATTTGTCTAGCAGCAGCAAAGAACGGAATGCTGAACTTTGGCACAGAAGATTAGGACATTGCAGCTTGGACGAATCAGAAAACTCATCAAATATGATGCAGTGGAAGGTCTCCCGAAGATGAATTCAAGACTTGACAACATCTGTGACATGTGCAAAGGGAAGCTTGCAAGATCCTCTTTCAAATCCAACAATGGTCACTACATTCAAACACTAGAACTGCTTCATATGGACTTGTTTAGACCAATGAGAACAACTAGTTTGGAGGAAGAATTTCAGATTTATTATAGTTGATGATTATTCAAGATGTACATAGTATCATTTGTTGAGCACAAAGATGACACTTTTGATAGTTTTGTGAAGTTCAGTAAAGTAGTTCAGAAATATAAGAAGTACAATATCATAAGTATCGATCAGATCATGGAGGAGTGTTTCAGAATGACATTTGCAGATTCTGTGATGATCTGGGGATTGAACACAATTTCTCAGCACTAAGAACACCACAACAAAATGAGTAGCTGAGAGGAAGAATAGAACACTTCTGGATATGCAAGACAATGTTATCTGAGTATAATCTTCCAAGATATTTTTGGCAGAAGCTATTAATCCAGCTTGCTACATAATTATAGAGTCATGATCAGACCCATTCTGAAAAAGACTGCGTTCGAACTATACAAGCAAAAGAGCCAAAGATCACCATCTGAGAACATTTGGATGCTCATACTTCATTCACAACAATGGTAAGAGAGAATTGGTAAGTAGGATCTCAGATCAGATGAAGGTATTTTCATGGGGTATACTTCTAAACCCAAAGGATATAGAGTTTTTAACAAAAGAAGTTTTTAATTGAACAAACTGTACATGTTATTTTTGATGAGTCTAACCCTTCCTTGAGAAAGAAAATTGCTAGTGATGATGAAGATACAAAAAGCCTTCAAGAAACTGAAGCAAGCAACCATCAAAGATGATGAAGATCCACCCTTGGAAGAACTACAACAAAAGATATCATGCATGATGATCTTCCAAAGAAATGAGATACAAAAAGGGTCACCCAAAGATAACATCATTGGAGATCCGTCCGTTGAGTAAGAACTAGAGGTAATATCATTCCTTGTGATTATTTAGCATTGTTTCTCAAATAGAGCTGAAGACAGTCAATGAACCACTTTCTGATGAATCTTGGATTTTAGCTATGCAAGATGAACTTAATTAGTTCAAGAGAAATCAGTCTAGTCTCTTGATCCTAGACCATCAGATCATCCTATGATTGGCACCAAATGGGTGTTCAGGAACAAATTGGATGAAGCTGGTGTTATCACTAGAAATAAGGCTAGATTGGTTGCTCAAGGCTATTCCCAAGAGGCCGACATAGATTTCGATGAAACCTATGCACTAGTTGTTAGACTAGAGGCTATTCGAATATTGCTTGTTTATGCATCTGCACTAGATTTAAAACTTTTTCAAATGGATGTGAAATCGTCTTTTTAAATGGCTTTATAAAGGAGGAAGTTATGTAGAACAACCTCTTGGTTTTGATGATTCAGACTTTCCAAATCATGTTTTCAAATTGCATAAAGCATTATATGGTTTAAGACAAGCGCCTAGAGCCTAGTATAAAAGACTTAGTGCATTTTTATTAGATCATGATTTTATTAGAGGTCAAGTAGATAGTGCCCTCTTTATTAAATCTAATGCCAAAAATATATTAATTGTACAAATCTATGTAGATGACATTATCTTCAGATCTACTGATCAATCTCTATGCAAGTTTTTTGAAAGCTTATGCAGGGAGAATTTGAAATGAGCATGATGGGAGAACTCAACTACTTCCTTGGACTACAAATCAAGCAAAGCAATGAAGGAACTCATATCAGTCAGGTAAAATACACCAAGGAGCTGTTAAAGAAGTTTGGATTTGAGAATGCCAAACCACTGTCAACTCCCATGAGCACATCAACCAGGTTGGATATGATCCAGACGGTAAGAAGGTAGATCAGAAACTCTATAGAGGTATGATAGGATCACTACTCTATTTAACAGCAAGTAGACCTGACATTTTATTTAGTGTATGCAGTGTGCTAGGTATCAATCTGATCCTAAGGAATCTCATCTAATCTCAGTAAAAAGAATCTTTAGATACTTAGCTCATACTCATAATTTAGGTCTGTGGTATCCTAAGACATGTGAAACAGTTTAATTGATATTCAGATGTTGACTATGCTGGATGCAAAGTGGATAGAAAAAGTACCAATGGCTGTTGTCATTTTCTTGCAGGATGCTTGATTCCTGGTCTTCAAAGAAACAAAACTCAATAGCTCTATCAACAACTGAAGCTGAGTATGTAGCCGCTGGGAGTTGTTGCACTCACTCTATGAATCAAACAACAGCTTGAAGACTTTGGACTACACATCAAGACCATTACATTATTATGTGACAAACAAGTGCTATAAATCTCACGAAAATTTGGTGCAACACTAAAGGAAAAAGCATTTGAGGTTCGATATCATATTATTAGAGATCATGTAGCCAATGGTAATATTATATTTCATTTGTAGATACATAAAATCAGTTAGCAGATATCTTTATAAAAGCCTTACCTGAAGAAAGATTTACATCTCTTAGACGGAACTAGGCATGTGCGCTTTGTAATAGATTTATCTGTATATAATTGGAATACATAATTTATTTTAGAATAAGACTTATTTTTCCGCACTTATTTAAGTAAATCTATTACCTTTATGCTATCATCATCACCTATTTTGTCGCTTTCCGTATTAACTGCTCCACCTTTTCAAAGTAACTTTATATCTCCATTGCGAGGGAGCTCATCCCACACCGATTCTCTCTCTCTCTCTCTCTGCACCCTTTCAACTCCACAGTCTACAAACCCCTACATCGACTCTGGAACCCTTCTTCCTATTCTAGAGGATTGACTCTTCCCGCTCAATTTTCTTGAGGGGTCTTGTTCCTCTTCCTCTCATGATCCTTTAGAACCTTCTCTTGAATTCCATGGCCGCTTCTGGGAGTTCCAGTAGTGTGGGTGGTTGCAGCGCTGCCTTTCTCACGGAAGAAGAACTGGAGAGATATCAGGCTGTGAGGATCAAGACTGTGGCAACAAAGCAATTGATTTAGATGATTTAGAGAGGCACAGTATGAGCAGTGTGATTGAAGCCCTTCAAAGGTTGAAATGGACAAAGGTGTGATGATTAGTTTATCCTCATGTAATTTAAATAAATTACATATCTATTTGGTGATTAATAAAACTCAGATAAAGTTTGATCTAACAAAGTTTTTATGAAGCTAAGATACAAGAACAAGTCAGGCAAAATCAAGGAATATGTAAGTATTTACTATACTGTAGCATTCAAGTTCAGAGCATGAAATTTATCAAGTACATATCGACTTTCCATAACATACAACGATTTCATAAGTGTTGCATCGATTTCAATAGTCATAACGATTTCCTTACCTCTATCGCTTTCATATTCATAAGGATTTGGTAAGTGACATACTGATTTCGGCCTCACAACAATTTCATAAGCATCGCATCAATTTCGATCTCAGAATGATTCGCTAAGTGATCGCATCGATTTTGATCTTAAAATGATTCGCTAAGTGATCGCATCGATTTGATCTCAGAATGATTCCCTAAGTTATCGCATCGATTTCGATCTCAGAACGATTCTCTAAGTGATCGCATCGATTTCGATCTCAGAACGATTCGCTAAGTGATCGCATCAATTTTTATCTCAGAACGATTCGCTAAGAAATCGCATCGATTTCGATCTCACAATGATTTTGTTTCACATCGAAGCACCTATTTAACTGCCTACTCAGAAGCTTAATTTCCATTCATGCTTGCAGCTAATAGAAGAATTTGGAAGCAGGCAGCCCAGCTGATCCAAAACAACCACAGGATTATATCCAGCGACACCAACTCGGATGGATACTTCTGGTATGACACTTGGACAGGAGATGTTCCTCTCAGATCATATGTTACTGAAGATAAATGGCAGGAGATGCCCGATAAATTATGCACCATTCAGCAGGCTCTTAGCAGTCCTATGAATACCCACCTGCAAAATGCCCTTATGCACTGCCCCACTTACCTGCTAGAACAATTTCTGACCACAAATAATTTTAGATGACACATGGATCTGCTGTTTGAACTCCAATGGTAAATTCACCACTAAATCTGTTCGGCTTCTCCTCCAACCTGAAACCTCCCAAAAATGGAAAACCCTGTGGTCTCCTTACATACCTTTCAAATGGTCTATCTTTCTGTGGAGAATGATCCAGAACCTCATCCCGATTGATGGGACAGTCCAAGGAAAAGGCATACCATTGTGCTCTAAATGCTCCTGCTGTGCCGATAGTCAACCTGAAAGCTTGATGCACCTATTTTTCAAGAGTAGCACAGCAAATCAAGTGTGGGCAGATCTATCTAATCTCCTGAATTTTAAGAAACATGGAAATTTCTGATGTGGCTGAGGGTGTGACCTCTTACCTTACATAGCCGGACATCTCCAATGCTACTGGGGAGCTAAAAGATGCACATTCATGGCAGTTTTGTGGGAGACTTGGTGCAGCAGAAACAAGGCGAGATTCCAAGGCATGACCATGTCAGCTAAGCACAAAACCAACAGAAGTCTAATGTTTGTCCGAGCATATGTATTTCTGCCAACTTCCAAAGATCCCTCAGCCGTGGCCAGCTGTTCTCTGCCAGACCCCAAGTGGAAGTGAAATCTGAAAGCTATGGAACTCAAAACTGCTAGATGGCTTACACCCCCCCGGGGAGATAAAGCTAAATGTTCTGAAAACCAGAGACTACAATGGTGATATGCAATGGGTGTTTGCCATCCCCTACTATGATCTGAAACCAGTCTAGCTGCTGAGGCCCTTGCATTAAGGGATGGCATGCGGTTGTGCTGCAAAAGGATGCCAGTGAGTGCAGGTTGAGACTGACTCTTTAAACCTTGTGCATATTGTTACTAAGAAACCCCCGCGGCAGTGGGATCTCTGCTTCATTTTGCAGGAGATAGTTGTTACCGCTGCTAAGGTAAGGCGGAAATCATACATGTCCCAAGGAAGGCAACAAGTGGCGGACTGTCTTGCAGAATTTGCAGTTTCTTGTGTTTGTTTCACTCTCTTGGACGTTTGGCTGACCTCCCCAGCAATGTAATGGATTATTGCTGCCATGATAAGGCAGGACACCCGCCCAGGAGCCCCGAGTCCATTTTGTACTCTTCCCCAACCCCCTTTCTCCACACTCTTAATGAAGATTTCCTTAGCCTTCTGGTGAGGTTGTGGCACCCTCAGTGCGAGGATGTCCCTACGTCTCCTTGGTTTGGCTAGATTGAAAAAAAAAAAGAATGAGAACAACGACTTGGTCTCACAATGATTTATCTTTCATACGATTCGATACGTTCCACATCGATTTGGTATTTACATCGATTCGACATGTTACAACAATGACTCGGTCATATAACGACTCGAAAGGTACACAACGATTTGCTTGGTGTAACGATTCGATAAGTCACAACAACGACTTGGTCTATGTAAAGATTCGATAAAGTCGAACAACGATTTGATCACTCATCGACTCGATAAGTGAGACAACGATTTGGTTATAACGATTTGCTTGTAATGATTCGTTCACAACGATTTGCTTATAATGATTTGGTTATAACAATTTGCTTATAATGATATTTTTTTTTGCTAAAAAGTGGCCAAGCAGCATCAGCGACCGGTCGGGTGCATCCCCCCCAGAAGGGTGAAATGGAATCACTCCTCCAAGCGATTATACTGCTACCATGAATTTTATATATGAGAAATGAGTAAGTACAAGAACTACGGGGCATACCCCTGATGACCCAATAAGAGTTAACCCACTCTAAAACTTACAAGGCCAACAGATCTCCAATAAGGGCAAGAAAACAAGCTTTGGGTAGTTGAGAGGAAGAGGTAAAAAACCCATTACAACACACATTGCAAGCAACATTTTCCAAAGCATCCGCACCTGATTTCCTTCCTATACACATGTGTAATCTGAACCTGATACTGCTGCACAAAATCATGCACAATCCGCCACCATCTACATCACTCCTAGGAGGGAGGAATCCCAGACCGTAGAGAGTTAACTACCACCAGTGAATCTGTGGAAATCTGAGTTAAATAAAAACCTTTCTCTAAGGCCATTTCCACGCCATCACACATAGCACGAACTTCAGCAAGCAAACTTGTCCCAGCGCCATAGAAGTGAGAGAAGGCAAAAAATACAGTTCCAGCAGCATTCCGAACTATACCACCGCCCCCACAAGGTCCAGGGTTGCCCTTAGAGGCGCCATCAACATTCAGAAGGAGACCATGTGAAGGAGGAATCCATCTTACCATTTTAACATTCTTAACATGGGGCTGGAAAGTAAAACCAAACTCCATAATCATATCTATCTGCTGAGGAGTAGCAAAGTCCTTGAAGGTGAAATTGTCCAAAGCAACATTAACAAGGTTATGAATGTTCTAACGGACCACAATGGTAGAACATGCAGCCTGTTCAAATTCATTTTACATCTGATTTTCCAAATTTCCCAGATAATGAGCATAGAAGTGTAGATTGAATGAAACCAAAAGGATTAGTAGTGTTGCAACAGCTGATAATCTTCAAAAGTCAGATTGAGATGTTCATATTAATACCCAAGCCATCCGGAAGGAAGGGAGAAATCCATAACCATAATTCCTTGCAAGGTCATTGTGCACAAACAAATGATTCAAGTCCTCAACTTGAGACACCTGCAGTAGCAACAATGAGAGGGAAAGGAATACCAAACTCAGCAATACGGTCATACACCGGGACCGCCCTATGAAAGAATAAGCCACGAAAATGGATGCCCCTTCTACTGAACCGATGGTGCCAGAGTCGTAGTAGAGGCGATCTTTTAACACCATGAGTGCGGATCTGATCATAAGCACTTTTGAGAGTGAAATCCCTTTACTGGTAGGTCCAAACCAAAGATCCTCATGAGAATTAAGCTGCACATGATTCATCTCCTGAGGGATAAGGTGGCGCAAAGGATGATTCTGATCAGTGATAACCTCCTTAATAGAAGAGAAAGCTCCTGTAAATAATAAGAAACAATATGCCGGAGCAGCTTTTCTCCAAACCAACATCATCAGGAACTCAATACTATCACCATTCCCCGGACCCTCTAGTGTTCTGCAAAACAACATCATAAGCAGCAAAAAACACTTCCTACCAATACTGACAGGATGAGAGATGAGGCGACCCTCATGAAAATATCTGCTTCTAGCATAAGACGACCACAAAGAAACACCATGAATCGTATTCCAGACTAGTTTAATAAGCATGGATACTGAACGTGCCACATGTCCTAACACCAAGACCACCTTTCGCACTTGGTTTTTGTATAGTATCCCACGAAACCCAATGCCTACATTTTTACCATTAGAGGCACCCCAAAAAACGCAGCACAGGCGCGATCAACAAAACGGAGGATGGTTTTGGGATAGACGAAGCAGTGGCAAGATATACTGGCATGGAGGAAAGAACAGAAGTATCAGTGTCAATCTTCCGCCTTGGATAGAAACCTAGTTTTCCAAGAGCCAATGCGTCCATTAACTCTATCAATCAGAAATTTATAGTCAGCAATCAGAACTCTACCCTGCTTAATAGGAACACCAAGATAAATCATAGTGCCCCTTTGGCGGAGGAAACCAGTCAGGCAAAAGATCTTATTAGATAGCTGATTGGCGTGTTTTTAGAAATGAGAAAGCTACTATTACCATGGTTAATCCTTTGACCGGAAGACTCCTCATACAAATTCAAAAACTTCATGATTTTTCTGATATTCTCAGCTTGACCATTAAGGAAGATGAGCGCATCATCAGCATACAAAGATGAGACAAAAGTGCACATCCTCTAGGACCGGAGTAAGGTTTGAGGTTTCCATTGACCATAAGCAGTGCAGCCCCTACTAAGAGTTTCTCCATGATAATGAAAAGAGCAAGAGCAAGGGATCACCCTGACGAATCCTCTAGATGATTTAAAGTAGCCAGTAAGAGCACCATTAAACAAAATAGAGACCAGCAGTTTGAGATGAGCATGGCTATATAAGAGGTGAATCTTGTAGAAAAACAAATTTTCGAAGAACACAGCAAGAAATCCCATTCACCCTATCATAAGCTTTCATCATGTCAAGCTTGAAAATGACTTGTGACTTGTAGATTTCCTGCCCAGATCAGCTGCCAATTGTCTAGCTAAGAAGACATTGTCTATGATGTTCCTGCCTTGGACAAAAGCACCCTGCTCCGCCGAAATAATAGAAGGCAGAATCAAAGACAAGCCTATTTTCAATAACCAAGAAACAATCTTATAGCAGAAATTACAAAGACTAATGGGGCGATAATCACTGAAGGAGGTAGGCTGTCCACTTTGGGATAAGAGCAATAATGGAGAAGAAACGCCCCTAGGAAGAGGATAGCCAGCAAAAAAAACCACGGACTGCCTCAATCACATCCTTCCCAATAATGTCCCACAAGTGGTGTAAAAGGTACCTAAAAACCATCTGGGCCCGGAGCAATGTCCCCTTCAAGCTTCCACACTGAAAGCTTAATTTCATCATCAGAAGGGGCAGCAATTAACATCTGATTGTCCCGCATAAATGAGAATAGGAATGGAACTAAGCAACTGGCTATCAATGTCATGCACCTCAGAAGATAACAACGACTCAAAATAATGCACAGCCGCAGTCTTGAGGGTCACCTGATCCTCACACCATGCGCCATCAATCCTTAACCTATGTATGTAATTGCTGCTCCTCCTACTTCTGACCGCTGCATGATAAGTTGTTTTCTATTGCCCTCTCGAAGCCATTGAATCCTGGATTTCTGGCACCAGAACAATTCCTGGCAATGCAAAATTGCCTAAGCTTAGCATTAGCCTCATTCAAAGGGAATGATTAACAGAGGTTGGGGAGGTATCATATAGCTGTTGGCAATAGGAATATGCGCCTCAGCCTTTTTAATATTATCCTCAATGTGACCAAAAACATTTTTATTCCACAGCCTCAAAGAAACCTTGATCTGTTTAAGCTTTGTTGGAGCTTGCAGAAAGGGACGGGTACCACGTGTCCTCCACAGCCCAAGCATCTTTAACACAGTCAAGAAAGAAGGATTCATGCTTGATCCACATGTTTTGGAAAATAAACCGGCTGGCTGAGAGTAGAAGTTCTACAACTAATTAAGAGTGGAGCATGGTAGAAGGGCCACAGGAAAGATGCTGCACATTGCACCCAGGAAAAACCTCCGCACACCGGCCATCAACCAGCAACTTGTCCAACCTTGCCTTAATGGAATGAGTGCCAATTCTTTTATTAGACCAAGTGAACGGCGTACCCTTAAAACCAACATCCAGAAGACCCAAACAGAAATAAAAGCATTGAATTCAATCATAGAAGTGATGTTGGGTAGCAAACCACCCTTCTTTTCACAAGTTTGAGAAACACAGTTGAAATCCCCCCCCACAATTCATGGGACGTTAACAGAATCAGATATAACCAGGATATCATCAAATAAATGTCTTCTGTCATTAACATCAAACTTGCATAGACTGTAGTAACCATGAGCTGAGGAGTCCCGCCTTCATGACCAACCCAGTAACATGTTGGGCATATAGACGTCACATGAAAAGAGAAAGGCTGATTATAGAAAATCCAAATCATTTGAATCCGCTGGATACTATCACAACAATCCATATGAAGATAATTGCAAATCCTAGATGCTTTGGAAATGTCCATTTTAGGTTCAAAGATAGCCAATAATTGAACGTTGTGCTTTTTGATCAGAAGCTTAAGAGCACGTTTAGAGGCCATATTAGAGAGGCTTAATGTTCCAAACAAAATTTTATTAATCATGAGGAACGTAACCACCATGCACCGCGGCTGCCTTAGCCTTAGATCTAGTGTACATGCCATTTCTTAAAGTGGAGTTGTCATGTAAGGTTACTTTAGCAGGAGGCATTAGCAAGTTTTCAGAAATTGCCTTTAAGAAATCTGTGAGATCCCCGGCGGATGCAAGTTTGTAGCTAGGTTACCTTGTAAAGAAGGCAGATTGCCATGTAAAGAAATACTTGCCGATGAAAGCATAGGACCATCTTCCAAGTCTCTGGCAGATGACCCACCCTGCAACTCCGGCAACGGATCCACCTGCGGTGATGGCGGCAGCGACGGCAGGGGACCATCATGAACCACATTATCCATGCAAAGAGCTCCATGCACATGTAAAGAAGAGTCAACAGTTAAGTTTGCATGGATAACCTGAGGAGCATTAACAAACGGCAACTGATCTCCTTGGTTGGGCATTAAAGGGTCTGTAAAAGGTATAGCAAGCACCATAACTTCATCTCTATCACCATCAACATTAGCAGAAGCAACCAACTCAAGCTCTTGTTGTTGTTTAGGGACTGGGGCGACAGGAGCATCAACATCAAGATCGCCAAAGTTTTCTCTCAGGCAATGAAAAGCATTGCTAACTGGGACAACAGAGTTATCTCCCACTTTCACAAAGTCCTTTTAGAATTTTGAATAGGCCTCCATTCTTGTGCAGGTTGGGCAGAAGTCCCAGGAACTCCATGTTCCTAAACACCTTGTTTCGGAGTAATGATTCGTTCTCAAAATGATTCACTCATACAATGATTTCATAAGAGATTCTCACAACGATTTCATGAAATATAACTACTTGATATTCAAATATCTTGACACTCAAAGTCTTCCTTCGTAGTTCTCTTTCATCCATGCATTAAAATAACTGTATATTTCTCTGCACAATGCATGTTCAGATATCTTCTATTCTTATACTTCTACATGTAATATCTTTTTGGAAAGACAGAATGGGATTTCTATTTTGATGTATCCTCACTCTAACGATTGACTGACAACAAGAGACAGCTTAGCTGTCTACGTTTTAGCATTTAATGTGTACAGGTATCTGACAACACGACTCTATACAATGTTGGATAAAGTAGAAGCTAGAGGATATCAGAAGGATTTCTTCTTACGTGCAGGGAACGTAAAGGACCGTGACTGCAAAAGAGAACCATGCAGTCTAACGTTCTCAGAACAGAGAAACGGATACTTCATGACTACTTTTCAAAAGAAGTTTATATTAAAGACTGATGACTCCAAAGAGAAGGACCTTGAAAGCTTACTCGATACAATCTGCGAGCATCTAGAAGAGCCAAGCCTCAATCTATTGTTTTAGTTTTTTCTCTTAGCTCTCTACATCCAGAGTAGATCTTAGAGAGAGCATTTGTGTACTGAGAGAGTTCATTATTGTAGATCTCTCCTCTCAGCCCTTGCTTCAGATCAAGCATTATTCTATTAGCTTGATCTTGGGGCTTGTCTTCCCATGAACACATCTTCGTGTTGTTCCCTTCGTGTTGAAGGAAGACCTAGGGGTTCCAGGGTGTTATTCCCTTCGTGTTGAAGGAAGACCTGGGTGTTCCAGGTGTTGTTTTTCCTCTTCAGGTTGTGAAGAGAAAACCAGCTGTGGCTGGGTGTGTAAGTGTCCTTAAGGGGGAGTGTACCCTTGGGTAGTGGAATCCTGAGTTGTTGCTCTGGGACTGGACGTAGGACTCCTGTGGAAAGGAGGTCCGAACCAAGATAAAAATCCTTGTGCAGTGTGTTTGCTTTCTGTGTGTCTGTTATTGTTTTACAACTAACACTAATCGCCAAACGCAGTGTTATGTTTAAACATTTTTGTTGACAGGATTAGATAATCAAATTTTAAAAAATCCCATTCACCCCCCCTCTGGGCTTGCTAGCTGGGCAACAAGTGGTATCAGAGCGCGTCTCTTCGACAAAGAAGATCCAACGATCTGAAGAGAAAAGATCAAATGGCAGCCCAAGGTCACATCGAAGGTCAGTCAGTCACAGGCCAACATTGTTTGACGGTGAAGACTATACTTATTGGAAAACAAGAATGGAGTTCTTCCTACAAGGGCTCGACTATCAGATCTGGTCTATCGTAGAAGAAGGAGATATTCTGGTTACTAACGAGAAGGACAAGTGAACTGAAGATGATAAGAAGAAAATTTCCTCAACTGCAAGGTCAAAAGCATATTGTGTTGTGCTCTTAGTAAGAAAGAGTTCAACCATATATCTACCTGCAAGTCAGCTATGGAAATGTGGGAAAAGTTGAGGATCACATACGATGGTACTGACAAAGTAAAGGAAACCAGAATAGATATTCTAGTAACATAATATGAAAGGTTGCAGATGCAGTCACGAGAATCGATAACCCAGATGTACAACAGATTTATAGACATCACAAATGGATTAGCTGGTCTTGGGAAGACATATGAAATGGGAGACATAGTCAGAAAGATTCTTATATCCCTACCAGCCTCTTGGACTCCCAAAATAACAGCGATAGAAGAGTCCAATGACTTGAAGAGAATGTCATTGGAGAAACTCATTGGGTCCTAATGGCCATGAGATCAACATGGAGAGATTGGGAGGGTCGTCAAGTAGAAGAAAACAGTCCATGCTTTCAAGGCTGAAGAAGATGCATCAGATGGTGATGAAAGCTTGAGACCTATTGAAGATGAAGAAGCTCTCCTTGTAATCAAAGAGAAATGTGCGACCCCAAAAAACCACAATAGGATATCAAATCTAATAGCATAAAAAGGATGTGATTGCCACCTAGATAGTTGCCTAATGATAAGGACTAAACAGGCTAACTAAGCTAGCAAAAGGAAAGAGGATAGAAGGACATACTGATATCGCGACAGGGGACCCCACCACGATGGAGTTGATGTCGCGACGCCTGCGTAGGGTGCGTCTTACTGTCGCGTCGCTCCCATCCATTGCGTCCTCTACAGTGCGGGAGAAAAGTGAGGGGACCTTCTTCCTGCCCTCCAGCTGAACAGAGGACAAGATCTCCTCGTGAAACTTCACTTGGGTGCCTGCCAAAACAATGAAAACAATGAAAGAAACCCTGTTAGAACGAGTTAAGCATAGTATCCATTCAAAAATGAAAGAGAAAGAGGGAGAATGGGGGGATTGAACCTAGGGGTGGTTTTTTAAACCCCTAGGGTGATGGGAAAACGTGGGAAAAGAAGGAAATGCAACCTATATAAAAAAGAAATAATATGCATGAAGAAAAGTGGAGAAGGGGGAAGAGAGAAAGAGCCCCATGTGGGGTAACTCCCTGGCATGAAATGGCATCCTTGGGTGCTTCAGAAGCTATGAACAAAGATGGAGTCGCCCTCCTCACGCACCACGCTCCAAAGATAGGCAAATGAGCATGACTTGAGGTGGAGAGTGTGAGGAAAAGAGAGGAAAAAAGGAGGGTTGCGAGGTTAAGTCCAGACCACCAAAAATTTCGACAGCCCTTCGGGGTAAAATGGGGCTCTCCTCGCTCTGAAGGGGTGGCCTTGCTTATATACACCAAGAAAAGATAAAATCCCATTTTTCATGATAATTCCCCAACTAAAAGGATAAATGCCATTACAATTCATGGGTGAGAATCCAAAGGGAGCTTCAAGGAGTCCGTTAACCTCTAGATGCGCTCAGGTGGGTTGGGAGGTTGCAAGGGATGAGGATAAGGCCATGAGAGGAGAAATAGGAGGTGGTTGCCGAGGCCAACACATGCAGCTGTTGGCGCGACAGGTCGTAGGGGCGCGACAAGGACTAACGTGATGACCAGGCAGGGCACGACAGCACAGCCATGTGAATGGATATGCATGGGCTGTCACGACGGCCAAAGGGGACGCAACAAGGGTAACGCGGCACACCGACCCGTCGCATTAAAGAACATCGATTATTCTTGAATTTTGGGCCAATCAAATGGGAGAATAATGGTCACTTAAGGCTCATGGACTCTTTTAAGAGATAATAAATGGGATATCATGAAAATGGGCTGTTAATGGACTCAAAGCAAGGCTATAGGTGGGCTCAAGGTGAGTGACCAACTTGGGGCTCACTAGATAACAAGAAATGTAGTTCGACTTGTAGGTCAAATTGGGTGTCTATAGACTGCCCCTCCTTGGCCTCCACTTTGCAAGGGAGCGAAGCAGAAGTAAAGCGGAAGGTGTCATGAAGTGACGGCGAAGCGGAAATGATGCGGAGTGGATTGAAAAGTGGAAGTCAAGGTAAAGAGACACCCAATCTAATCAACAAGCAACTGGAATTTTCGTGAAAGCCCCGAGTTAGCTGCTCGAGTAGAATGCAAGGAAGATGCAAGTCAGGACGAGAAGAAAGGAAGAAAATGACGATCAACCCCTCGATTGAGATGTACCCTAGCCGATTGGCCTGTAGGTTTCATTTTGGAGGAACATGTGCGTGCCAGGCAGGTAACTCATGACTCTGTCCGGGAGCGGTTCGCAGCCAAAATGGATAAAAAGGAATAAGGATGAAAATTTTATAGAGAATCCAGACAACGAAATTCTTGACAAACTGACAGGAACAACTCACTCGGAGACAGACCTTCCGATTCAGAGTGGAATAAGATTTCTCATTTTGAACATGAGGTGTAAGGCCCTCGAATTTCGTCGCATAAATTGTGTTTTTGTGTGTGTATGTTGTGCTTGTGTATGTATATACATATTACGTACGTATTGAATAGTATAATTACGTGTGCATATGCTTAGATTAAATATAAATATGTATGTATTGCATGGTGATAGTATGGGTATAATACCGTATACATATTGCATGTATATATGCACGGTGTGCTTGCTTTTCTGAATATTTCAGAGTTCTGGCCGAAGGCCATCTTGGCGTCAACCCCAGGCCGTTTAGCTGGTGTCAGCGTCCAGACATGGATGCCAACACTCATCCTGGCGTCCAGCGATATTGACGCCAATCTCTCTGGCCTGCAAGCACAGTAGAGCTGCAAGCTTCTGAAACAAGAAAGCCCAGCCATTGGGGGTTCTCCCCAACGGCTCTGAGGGCTGTCATATCACCAAGGAGTGGGAGAGGGGTCTCTCCTTAGGTCTAAAACCGGAGCTCCTTTCCCCCAGCCTCTTTTCACCCTTGCAAGAGGAGAAAAAGAGGGAGAAAAACCCTAGGAGAAAACTGTGAGAAAAAACCCACTTTACCACCCAAAAATCCGACCCCCTAGAGCTTGATCTGGCGTTCCATTGCTTCAAGAAGGTTGCTGGACTGACGAGGAAGGCTTCCCCGACCTCGGCTTGCTGTGGATCTCGCTCAAGAACCCGGAGGAGAGATCATTTGGAGGGAGTTTCTGCACTTCTTGGGACAGCCCAAGGAGAGCTTCACCGAGCCCTAAATCCTTTGGAGGAGTTTTTAAAAGGCAAGTGACCTATCCATGATGTCCCCGTATGAGTCTAGGTCGGTTTTACTATTTTTATGGATTTTTCCTCAAGTCCTAGACCCTCCCATTCACCAAATCTTGAGAGGTCAGGTCTGTGTTTCTGCAGAGACCTGCATTGACGGGAAGGTCCTTGGATGCCGATATCATGCTTGGCGTCCATCGGCCATGCCGCTGACCCTGAGTCAGCGGCCAGAGACCGCCGCCAAGTTCTTCTGGACAGAACAGTGAACTGTTCTGCTCTTCCTATACTCTAATTTTGGTATGGTTTCCGTGATGAGGATATATGGTAACCTTATACTCTATGTATATTGTCATTGTGGTGTGTGGATGACTATGGTGTGATGGTGAATGTAGGAAATATTGTATCCCATGAATTGTAAACATGACTTGTTAGTGATCTTGTCAAATTTATATTTCATGAGTAGGATTAGACTGAATGCCTTGGTTTTGTCAGTTCATGAAGATTAGTAGATCAGTAGATGTATGCCCATTTTGGTAAATTGATTCATGCTTGTATAGATTGCAAATAAATTCGGTTCGGTAAATAGAAAGGCATGCTAAAATGGTTTGTGGTGATCGAGTTGTGAATGTATGATTTAGGATAGTTTTGTATCCCCAAATCATGCACATAATGGTAATCCCTGTTCAAACAGTAAATGGTAAAATTTCATGATGTGTTAAATTCCATGTAACTTAAATTATGAATGGCATGCAAAATAAGTGTTTGATTTTCTGTAAATTCTATTTAGCTCAGAAAAATCTGAAAATTTGAGTGTATGATCTTGAACCCGAAACAGCACGTGGTTAAAATTTCAGGTCATTTGGACCAGTATATAAGAAGTTATGTATTTTCATGTGAAATGTGATAATTTACGCATATTAACGTAATGTGGTTAGTTGTTGTCTAAACCGACCTTGATTAGTGAAATTACTGTGTGTTAAGCTCTTAAAATTCTGTAGTGCCATGTTAGGAAAAACAGAGATGTGCATGTGAGTGAGAAAGTGAGTGAGATGAAAGGTGTGAGGTGTAAAACCATGTGTAAAACGGTAAATATCTAAATGTGTAACTGTGCCAATGTGACACTGCTTCCGTAGAAAGCAGTGAAACTGTATCAGGGAAAAGTCCCCCTAGAAAGTTCAATGTGTAAGTGACCCTAAGGGCATTAGGGGAAATCTTGGAGGTGGACAAGTACCACTGGTTAGGGTGGAGACTTGTTCTCCCGGTCTGCGCAGTCCAAGAGTCGCCATTGGAATGCCTAGATGGCGTCTATGTGTAATGTGATGTGTATATGTCCTTCTTTGGTGGTTTGGACTATGTGTCACGACACCTAAAATGTGTAATGTGAAATGTGTAATGTGTATGTGTCCATGTGTAAATGTGTAAGTGACAATGTGAATGTGTATGTGTAAAGTGAACCATGTGAAAGAGGAAACTTATGTAAAGAAAATGTGAAACTAAAGATGTGAAAATATGTTATTGAAAACCATGTGAGACAAATCTGAAATCATGTGAAATCAGTGAATTTATGTTATTATCATCATGTTATTATGTGTAAAGATGTCTAGAATCCATGTTAGGGATAATCGGTGAAAACGGGTACAAGATAGCATGATTGTTTGATCACATGATATGTTTTATGCAATATTGTAGCTTTCATGTATAGGTTTACAGCCGTTAAACCATGTGAAATCAGTAACCTAAAGCATGTAAAAAGGGTTATGTATGTTCTTAAGGACATGTGAAATCCATGCTAGTCGTGTTCCCCTTTCATGTATGTAAAATGTTCATGTTGGTAGCTCTCGTGTCTTAGCTCTTTAAAGATTAAAGTTTCATGAGTAAATGGAATAGAGAGCATGTGATAGGTGAATTTTATTCTTAGAAATCTGAAAGCATGATCCATATATAAAATTGTAAAACTTTCATGATAGGTTGAAACTTAAATTGACTAACATGCCATGTGTTGCAAATTGTAAATGTGCATGGAGAAACCACTAGGACTTGTACGTGTATATCATGAGTAGTGTTGCTTGCTGAGTCCTTGGACTCACTCCTTGCTTCGGCGTACAGGTATAGTTGGTGACACGGCACCGTTGGAGGAGACGGTGGAGACGGACTCCGAGCGCGGAGACTAGCTTTAGAGTTTCTTGAGATTTGTGTATTTCATAAGTATGTAATTTGAACATTGTATTAGAGTATTATGAAAAGGATGTATAAATGTGGACAATTTGTGGTTCTATTTCAGCAATTTAAATTATGTGGACCTTTAGTTCTTTTATGCTAATTGCGAATTGCATGTATGTTTAATGTGGATGATGAATGAATGGAGACAGTTGTCTTTTACTTCCGCTACTCTGCTGCATATTCGCGTGTATCTCAGCTGTATGTATCGTTTGGGTAAATGTCCCATTGTGAGGACTCTTGCTATACCGACGTGGGTTGGTATAACCGTACCGATATAATGAGGGCCGTCACAGAGATTGGTATCAGAGCGACCGGTTGAGATTGCACATGAGTATACCTAAGTCATCATCCCCTTTGCATGCTAAGTATGTCCACATGTGTAGAAACACTAATAAGGAGTGAAAGATAGATAAGAAAATGGTTAGAGAACCTAGTAACCTAGCTCTAATGGTGGCTGAAATTTTATTACAGCCATGGCTTCCCGTGGACGACGTGGAGGTGTGCCAGCTCGCGACGACGAGCAGAGGCGTGAGGAGCGGGCGGAGCAGCAGGCCCCCGCCCCACAGGGTCCTGTGCTTCCCCCACCGCCGCCAGTGGACTACGGAGTATTCATGCATGGTCTGGTGCAAGCCATGCAGACGCAGGCTCATACCCAGGCAGCACTCCAGGCCCAGTTGGAGGCCCAGGTAGAATAATGAAACAACCTAGTAGTTTGCTATTTAAATTGCATGATATTGTGTTTTATTGTGTATTGTTATTGTTTAATGTAGCAGGCTCAGCCCCAGCTCAAGACCATGGTGGACCTTCCATCATGGAGCGATTCAAAAGGATGACCCCACCCTCTTTTAAGGGGGAGAGTGATCTGCTAATGGCAGAAAGCTGGTTAAGGGAGACAGAGAAAATCTTCTGAGCTATCAATGCGGATAAGAGTTCTTTCATGCTCTCCAGGAAAGCGACTACTGTGTCTATCCAGCGGCTCAGAAATATCACTAGTTATAAACATATGACTGGTCCGCTTGTTACCTAGGTGTTCCCCTCCGTTCTGGTAAGGTCCTTACCTCTGATTATAAAATGCTAATCGACATAATCAACTCCACTTTGAGCGGTTGGAAGGCCAAGCTAATATCACAAGCTGGTAGAATTATTCTTATTAACTCGGTTTTAGCCTCTCTCCCTATATATCTGGCTGCTGCTTCTTATCTCCCAAAAGGTATCATTAATTATGTTGAGAAATGTTCAGCGGCATTTTTCTGGAATGGCAATGATGGATCAAGGCGTCGTCACTGGGTTGCATGGAACAAAATGCAATGTCCTAAGGTGGAAGGGGGCCTAGGTATTCGGAATATCAACCATGTCCAAACCTCGCTGGCAGTTAAATAGATTTGGACCATTCTCATGGGACTTCTCTCTGGGCGAGCTATGCTAGAAAACGTTTTGCTGGCTTTTCTCCTTTGCTTATTCCTGGTATTTCTAACCACCTAATGTTGCATGCGAATGTGCTTGTCAAAGCTAACTCTAGGTGGATTCCTGGCAAAGGTGACTAGGTCGATTTTATCCATGATATTGGTATGGGATCAGTCTATTGCAGAAAAAGTGCTGGGGCTGCCGCCAGCTGGTATTACTTTACAGGCCGTGGTTAAGGACCCATACCACCCTGCTCGCTCTCTTGTTCCACCTCAGGTTTTTCTTGATCTGTCACTAACCCAGACGAGGACAAATGCATCTGGAAGCCATCTTCTTCTAAAGAGTTTACTACCAAATCCACCTATGACTTGGTCAGACTTACTGGAGTTCGTAGACCGGCTATCCAAAAAATCTGGCATCATCTTTTTAATCCTAGAGCGTCTCTTTTCTGCTGGAAACTGCTTCATAGAGCTGTGCCTGTGGATGGCCGGATTTCAGAGTGTGGCATTCACTGGTTTCCATGTGCAACTGCTGTGCTATTCCTAAATGTGAAGATCTGAATCACATTTTTATTGGCAGCGACTTAGCTACAACTTTATGGAGATGGTTCCTCCCATTGGTCCAGAATGATATTCATCTTCATCCTCAACTTACTACCAGGTTATGGAACTTTATTAATATACCAATACTCAAACTCCATCTGGTTTCATATCCATTTATTGTCTCATTCTTCATGCTCTGGGAGATTTGGAGGTGCCGCTGTGCCTCGAGGTTTGACCATAAAAATAATCGGCCTGCAGATATTATCCGTGCCATCAAATTCAATGTCCGTTTGCTCTTGGAAAAATGGTTTTTAAGACGGAGATGGCCTGGAGTGCCAGTCAGGTCCTCCTTTCTTATGGCTTCACTTATCAGACTTTGGCCAATCAAACAAAACTGGTTCGCTGGATACCTCCTGTGGTTGATTTTTGTTTAAATGTGGATGGTGCCTCCAAAGGCAACCCTGGTCTATGTGGTGGTGGGGTTGCATCCGGGACAAGCACGACACTATTCTTCTGGCTTTTTCTAATTACTATGGTGCAGGGAATAGTCTTATTGCTGAAGCTAGAGCTTTGTGTGATGGTCTGCGGCTTGCTCATTTTGTCGGAGTTCGTTTGTCAGCTATCTATTCGGACTCTTCTACTCTTGTCCACTCCATGCAGCAGGGTAAATGTCCAAGCTGGCTCATACATCGCTGGTGGCGTTTTCTAGAAACCTGCTGGACAACGCTCCTCTTTTGTTCATGTCTTCCGGGAAACAAATCAAGTTGCAGACCGCTTGCCAACCATGCCATTTATTCTATGTGTAATAAGGTTTTTTGGGGCTTTAAATGTTGCCTTATGCTTGTAAAGGGCCGCTTCTGATTGATTAAACTGGCCTCCTGAACATTCGACTGTCCTATTGTTAAGGGGTCGGGTGTACCGTGTACTGCTTCCATTTTTATATCAATAAAATTCTAGGCAATGGGTTGATCGCCTGGGAGGGTGAGCACATTATCCTCCTCTGGAGGAGAATGCACCCGACTGGTCACTGACCCTGTTGTCCTTTTTATAAAAAAAAAAAAATCAGGTGTCCTGATGAGGATAAGGTGACATTAGCACCTACATGCTACATGTATGTTTTGGTTTATGCTTGTATGTTGTTTGTCAAGTTAGAATTTGTTAGTTAGTGCTTATGAAGGTGTATTGCAGGAGAAGCGGATGTATGGGGTGGTCCTCCCTACTGCGTACATGCTTTGAGGACGAGCAGTAGATGTGGCGTGGGACGCGTTCGTGAGGCTCTTCCGAGCTAAGTTCGTCCCAGAGCATATCCAGACAAGATGGAGCAAGAATTCCTTTCCCTGACGCAAGGATCAATGACCGTCCTGGAATACGAGGCAAAGTTTTCTGAACTTTCTAAGTATGCACCCATATCGTAGAGGATGAGCGCAGGAAGACCAAGAAGTTCGTGATGGGACTCAAGCCATCACTGGGGACGAGACTCGTGGCGTTTGACACCGCACGCTAGACGAGGCCCTCAGCGCTGCCTGTAGACAGGAGGGAGAAATGGAACAATATCTGGAGGAGAAGGCTTCGTAGAAGAGGCCGGCAGCGACATTCCAGCGGCAGGATAAGAGGAAAACGGTGTACCAGACACCGCAGAAACCAGTGGCAGTCAGCAACTCTCAGGTACCTTCTACACGTTCCCCTGGTGTGAAGAAGGAGTGTCCCCATTGCGGAAAGACCCATGGAGTTCCGAGTGTTGGTTGGTAGCGGGTAGATGCTTAAAGTGTGGGAGCAAGCGACCACAAGATCAAAGAGTGTGATACCCCAAATTTTTATTCATTTTATATTGTGCAGTATAATTATTTGTTGTGTGTATAGTGTGTGTATTCAATTGTGCTTATTATAATTTCTATATTTCTTATGAACTCATGCATATATATATATATATATGATATTTTCGTGAGAATACAGGCTAGCTAAATTGATGTGTATTGTGTATACTAAAATACTAGGCTTGTAATACTTAAGTAATACTATGCATGCTAATCTAATTACCGATGTGCATATTATGTTTATCTATTTCATGCATAATGTATATAATTATGTTGTAAATGCCTATATATTTATGCATAGGATAATTGAAGTAGTGCATGCAAGGATTTCTTTTGTTGTATAAATTATTCATAGATAATATTGTCCATGTAATAGATATTTTGGACCATGTAAGTATATGTATGCTATTTCATACAAGTATAAAACATACATAATTGTGCATGCATTATCTAGTTATCATGTATGTAAATCTCATGCATATGGTGCGTGTTGTACACATAGTAAGAATTTTATATCATACACTTTGTAAATGATCATGAGTTTATTTCTGAGCATGCAAAATATATATTTAAACGCGTGTGAATTATTTAATTATTGAGGTGCCCATTGTATTTAATTATTTTAATGCACGTAGTTAATGTTATGGATGTGCGTATGTATACATACATGTGTTATCCTTGTTTAAATAATATTTATCTACTTTAAGCATGTTAAATTAATTAGGGTATGTAAAGTACTTGGATGATAATATGCATACAATATTTACCTATAATGGACACATTTTAATCATAAGTTCATGCGTAATGTATGTAATTATGCAATGTGTACGTATATGTGCATATAAGTATGTATTGATGCATATTGTTCTTATTATGATTAGTGTAAATTGTAATTAATTAAATTTACATAATGCAATTATTTTATGTGGTAATGTATATGAAATTATTTTTGCATATACTAAATTATTTTAGTGCATTGCATGAAATTCTAGGTCTGTCGGTGTTTCGGCTGCCAAGACACTGCTGGCGGCCAGACCTGGACGCCAACCCACAGTGGGCGGCCAGACCTGGACGCCAACCCCCAGTGTGCGGCCAGACCTTGACATCAACTGCCAGGTTGACTACAACCGATGTTGACGTTAATATCTAGCTGTGTAACGGTTCCAGAATTGTTAATGTCCGTGTTTTGGCTAGTTTCAGATTAGGAAACCCTTCCTAAACCTTTGGTAACCTACCCTAATGCGTACCCAACCCTTGAACCTATAAAATACCCACTCTTGGATGAAGAAAAGGCTTTCAACATTTGGTGAAAACCCTAGCTCCGAGATGGTGAAAAGCTGAACTTCGGAAGGCCGGATCCATCACTGGAGGTGTTCCCCGAGGAGCCACAACATCTGGAGGATAGCCTATACATAGAGGAAGAGATCCCAACTCCGAGGAGCCATCTACATCGACGGGGAGAAGAAGATCTAAGGCGTTTCGAGCACCTTTTTCGCATGGCTGGAAAGGGCTTCACCGACGATTCTGATCTTTGTAGATTTTTTTAAGAGGCAAGTAAACCTAGATCTTGATCCTATACATGTCCCCTAAGTCCTAGGTATTTTTACGGATTTTTCCTCGCGTCCTGGAACCCCGAATTCACCGTTGTATGGAAAGTCGTATGTATGTGCTGCTGGGAGCAGGTAGAAGGCAACATGTTGCAGTCAAGTTCTTCAGAGAAGTTGACGGCAACATCCCTTGACGTCTACTTCTTCAAGACCTGAAAGTGTTACTTTTTGATCTTCTTTTGCTGTTTAAATAATTTCTGGACATGGGTATACACTGAAAATTTTATGGGTAATTGTACACTGTCAGTAAGTCATATCATGAGGTTGCCTAAATTTTCTATGAACCATGTTAATTATTAAAATTCAGTGACTGAGTAATGAGCATGATATGAACATGTTTAAATCTAGTATAAATGGATTTTGTGATGATTAGTTTTTATAAATTTTCCATCACAGATTGAATGTTGGTATTAGGTTCTATTCTGTTAATGCCTAAACATATGATATGTCTCATGCTTAATGATATTTCGATAAATATGTCTGAATCTAGATTTAATTGTAGAAATTATGTTTACTGTCCAAAAAATCCAGAAAATTTCATATGTGACATACTTATTGATGATAACCTATGATAAAAATTTAGACCTCAATTGATGACAGTAATTATAATTTCTAGTTAAACCGTTGAAATTTCATATATTAGATGTGTTGAATTGATCTGGTATAATCCTGCAAATATACAGCATGTTAGGACTGTATTGTAAGATGTTTATTTCTGAAAATAGTAGTTTCATGATTAGGCTAATCAAGACATGTGCATTGACAAATAAGATACTTAAAGTGATCAATTAATATATGTGAACAATGTAAATAAAGTGTAAGAATGTGATAAAATGAATGTGTAATAATTGGGCCAAGGATGACACTGCTACCCTAGAGGCTTCGAGAGTTGTACATAGAAAAGTCCTATGGAAGGCTCTACATTGTAAAAGTTTGTCCTAAAGGCATTGGGAAAAACCTGGAGGTGGACAAGTACCACGGATAGGGGGAGAGAGCTTCTCCCGGTCTGTGCAGTTGCAGTTAGATTCACCACTTCATTGCTAGGTGGTGGGTATGTGATATGAGTTAATATATGAGTTGTGTTATGAGTTATTTGTTATGAGATGTGATGAGTTATGAGTATGAGATATTTGTCTGTGTCCTCTAAAAGGTAGTTAGGACTATGTGTCATGGCATTTTAAGTAATTGGAAATGTATAAGAGTAAGATTATATGCGAATGTGGCACATGATGAGTGCAAATGATATGATATGTGATAAATAAAAACCAAAGAGTAAATGATGTGAAGAATGTGTGAAAAGATATGTAAGAGACAGTTAATGTTATTGAGAGTGTGCTTGCATGTGAAACTGATGTAGTAATGCGTAATGTTCATGTATTCATGCATTATTTGCCTAATTTGCAATATCATGTTTATCATCATGTCATGTAGTTTATTGTTCTCATGTAATAGTGTATGTGAATAAACATGAGTAACCATGTCATTTATGCAACATGAAAGATGAAAATGTAGAATTGTGAATTGGATAAGATAACATATGAACAAATGTAAATTGTAATTGAATGTAATTCATGTCAAAACAGCAAGTAAAGTGTAGTTATGAAGGTGATAAATGCATGTAATATTAATTAGATTCCATGCTAGATGTGATGTTGTTTAGTACAAAGTTTCATGCTTTAGTGCTTATTGTTTCCAACCAATTTGACCATTTTTAACTTCTCAATTCATGCTATAAAATATGAAACCATGGGTATGAGATGTATGTATATTTAAAACAGCAAGCAAAATGTGAAATTAAATATGAAAAGTGCATGTGAAAAGTGAATAGTCATCACATTAGTTTGTTCATTCCTTTATGTCTAATTCTATGTTCTAGTTGTAGAAATATGTCATGTAATGAATTAATGTGGAAATGAAGGAATCATGTTATGTGTTAAGTGTAGAGAATATGTACAAGTGTATAGTAATAGTATCCATGATTTAGAATAAACATATGATAGAATGAGGCATGTCTAGGTGATTAAAAATGTGTTGATAGCTAAGGGTATGTTCTATGTGTTGGGAGTTTAAATGATAGTATGTATTCATGAGTGTTTATAGCCTAATGTGAATGTGATATGTTTGATTAAGTCTTTGTTTACTTGCTGAGTCTTTGGACTCACCCTTGCTTCGGCGTACAGGTTGACAGGTATCACGTGCTAGGGGGAGAGACGCTATCTGGAGAGAGGCTTTTGAGGAGCAAGTAGTAGTTGAGTTTTCCTTCATAGTTGAATAAAAATGTTATTGGACAATGTAGCTTTTCATCATGTAAAATGTGGACATTGTCGTCCTATTTTTGCACTATATAGATGTGGAATATGGGATGGTGATGGACTAAGTTAAATTGTTGTATTTATTCCGCTGAAATCAATTGCTATCTACGTACTTTTCAACCTATCGGCTAGTGTTGGGTTTTATCCCACTGTAATGACGCTCTTTATACCGATGGGGATGGTATAATCGTACCGGTATGAGGAGGGTCGTTAAAAAGAGTGCCCAAGACTCCAGCAGGGAGCTCAGCGTGGACCGCCAGTACCAGCAATAGCGGCAGCCGCGCTAGCTACAGGAAGACCAGGAAGGCCTCGAGCCCCAGCTCGAGTGTTTGCTTTAGCTCGCGAGGACGCCGAGCAGGCGGAGCATGTCACTGAAGGTACAATTTGCTTTTCGGTGTGCACGCTCGGGTTTTGTTTGATACGGGTGCTACTCACTCGTTCATTTCCGAGCGGTTCGCTAGGCAGTTAGCCCTAGAGTCAGGCATAGAGTCTGAGGAGTTAGAGGTCCCTTTGTCTGTGCACACCCTGCGGGTACGGTATCGACTAGGAAGTGCATTCCGTCGTTACCGTGTGCATTGAGGATAGATTCCTAGATGGGTGTTCTTCTTGCTAAAGATGAAGGACTATGATTTTATCCTTGGTCTGGATTGGCTAGAGGAGCACTATGCGTAGTGGATTGTTGTAGGAAGAAGATTGTTTTCCGCATTCCTGGTGAGGACGAGTTCTCTCATCCCTTGCCAAAGAACTTAGCGGGAAAGTTAGTTATCTCTGCCATGAAGGCGATGCGCATGGTGAACAAGGGTTGTGACGCATTTCTTGCCAGCGTTATGCTAGTACCCAATGCTAGTTCGTCACTAACTCTTGCAGAGATCGATGTGGTGCAGGAATTTCCAGATGTCTTCCCGATGACTTGTTGGATTGCCACGGATAGGGAGATAGAGTTCACTATAGAGTTGCTCCAGGCACCTCTCCTATCTCGAAGGCCCCATATCGGATGGCCCTGCAGATTAGCCGAGTTGAGGAAGCAATTGCAAGAATTGCTTGATAAGGGATTCATTCGCCCTAGTGTTTCCCCTTGGGGTGCACCTGTATTATTCGTCAAGAAGAAGGACGGGTCACTTCGGTTGTGTATTGATTATAGGAAGTTGAACCAAGTGACTGTGAAGAACAGGTATCCCTTACCACGGATTGATGATCTGTTTGACCAGTTGCGAGAGGCATCAGTCTTTTCCAAGATTGACTTGCGATCTGGTTATCATCAGTTGAGGATTAGGAGTGAGGATGTGTCCAAGACGGCATTTAGAACGTTATGGATATTATGAGTTTTTGGTCTTCCTTTCGGATTGACTAACGCCCCTGCAGCATTCATGGATCTCATGAACCGGGTGTTTAGTCCGTATTTAGATAGCTTTGTCGTAGTGTTTATTGATGACGTGTTGGTCTATCTCCGGATGAGGCCACACATCGTCAGCATTTGAGGTTAGTCTTAGAGGTTCTCCGTGAGCACAAGCTGTATGCGAAGTTCAGCAAGTGCGGAGTTCTGGTTGCGCGAGGTTCATTTTCTCGGGCATGTTATCTCGGCGCTGGTGTGCTGTTGATCCAGCAAAAAGTCCAGGCGGTTATGGATTGGGAGATTCCCAAGACCCCTCGGAGATTCGTAGTTTCCTTGGGTTAGCTGGTTACTATCGGCGATTCATTGAGGGTTTCTCATCCATCGCCGCCCCTTTGACAAAGCTGACCAGAAAGGTGAGAAGTTCGTATGGTCTGAGGCATGTGAGCGCAGCTTTCAGCTATTGAAGGCTAAGCTTACTTCTGCTCTGGTATTGGTATTGCTAGTGGTCTAGAGGGCTTTGCCATTTATACGGATGCATCTTAGATGGTTTAGGCTGTGTACTCATGCAGTGAGAGAGGGTAGTGGCTTATGCTTCTCGACAGTTGAAGGAGCATGAGAGGAACTATCCGACTCATGATTTGGAGCTCGCAATAGTGGTTCATGCACTAAAGATCTGGAGGCACTATCTTTATGGTGTCAGATTTGAGGTGTTTACCGACCACAAGAGCTTGAAGTATCTTTTCTCCCAAAAGGAATTAAACCTGAGGCAGAGAAGATGGATTGAGTTCTTGAAGGACTATGACTTCGACCTTCAGTATCATCCTGGAAAGGCGAATGTCATAGCGGATGCTCTTAGTAGGAAGAGGTCTTCGCTCCAGCAGGATTGGAAGATGTTGGAGGATGCAGCGTGCTCTATGACCGAATTAGAGCCATCGTTGTCAGGCTTTTGTAGCTCAGCTATCCTTAGATCCTCGATCTTGGATGAGGTGATTGAGCAGCAGAAAGCCGACCCTAGATTGTTAGAGTTAGTGGGTAAGGCGGGCATTGCTCGTGATGAGGACGGTGTGATTAGATTTCAGCACCGTGTTTGTGTCCTGATGTAGTAGATGTCCGTGAGCATGTCTAAGTGGAGGCTCATAGATCGCGATTCTCTATTCATCGGGTAACACTAAGATGTATCAAGACCTGAAGAGATCATTTTGGTGGTCCGGCATGAAGAAGGATGTTGCGGATTATGTGTCTAGATGTCTAGTATGTCAGCAAGTGAAAGCCGAGCGGCGGCGACCATCCGGCCTTATGCAGAGGATGGATATCCCCGTATGGAAGTGGGAAGCTATCACTATGGATTTCGTATCGGGTTTGCCTCGATCTAGAAGGGGCAATCACTCGATTTGGGTATTGTAGATAGATTCTCGAAGACTGCTCATTTCTTGCCTATGAAGAAGAAGCAGTCAGTAGAGAGTTTAGCTAGATTGTATGTTAGCGGTATCATTAGATTGCATGGTGTGCCGAAGTCGATCATTTCGGATCGAGATCCGAGATTTACTTCGAGATTGTGGAAAGGTCTTCAGGATGCGTTAGGTTGGAGCTTAGGCTCAGTTCGGCGTTTCATCCCCAGACCGATGGACAGTCCGAGAGGACTATCCAGACGCTCGAGGATATGTTGAGAGCGTGTGTTCTGGATTGGAAGGATGATTGGGAGCGTCATTTACCTCTGGTGGAGTTCGCATACAACAACAGCTTTCATGCTAGTATTGGTATGGCTCCATTCGAGGCGTTGTATGGTAGGCCATGCAGATCTCCTTTATGTTGGGAGGAGACTGGTGATAGGCAGCTGATCGGACTGGAGTTAGTTCAGGAAACTTCGGATAAGATTCAGCTTATCAGGAAAAGGCTTGTTGCGGCACAGGATAGGCAGAAGAGTTATGCCAACAACAGGAGAAAGGATTTGGAGTTCGAGGTTGGCGATCATGTCTTCTTGAAGATATCGCCTACTCGAGGTGTTGTCAGATTTGGCAGGCATAGCAAGCTAAGCCCTAGGTTCATTGGCCCATATGAGGTTTCAGACGTTTGGGCAACGTGGCGTACGAGCTAGCTTTACCCCCAGCTTTGGCTAGCGTTCACGGTATTCCACGTATCTATGCTCAGGAAGTATGTCCGAGATCCGTCTCATGTGATCAGTCATGAGCCAGTGGAGATCCAGCCAGATCTTTCGTATGTCGAGCAACCGTAGCCATTCTTGACCGGAAGGTTCAACATCTCCGGAACAAGAGTATTGCGTCGGTGAAAGTTCTATGGCGGAACTTCTCACGTGAGGAGGCTACGTGGGAGCTTGAGGATGCGATGAAGAAGAAGTATCCCCTTTTGTTTGAGTAGTGTCGTTCTAACTTCGAGGACGAAGTTTCTTTAAGGGGGAGAGGGTGTAAGGCCCTCGAATTCCGTCGCATAAATGTGTTTGTGTGTGTGTATGTTGTGCTTGTGTATGTATATACATATTTACGTACGTATTGATTAGTATAATTACGTGTGCATATGTTTATATTAATATAAATAATGTATGTATTGCATGGTGATAGTATGGGTATAATACCGTATAACATATTGCATGTATATATGGTGTGCTTGGTTTTCTGAATATTTCAGAGTTCTGGCCGAAGGCCATCTTGGCGTCAACCCAGGCCGTTTAGCTGGTGTCAGCGTCCAGACATGGACGCCAACACTCATCCTGGCGTCCAGCGATATTGACGGCAATCTCTCTGGCCTGCATGCGCAGCAGAGTGCAAGCTTCTGAAACAAGAAAGCCCAACCATTGGGGTTCTCCCCAACGGCTCTGAGGGCTGTCATATCACCCAAGGAGTGGGAGAGGGGTCTCTCCTTAGGTCTAAAACCGGAGCTCCTTTCCCCCAGCCTCTTTTCACCTTGCAAGAGGGAAAAAAGAGGGAGAAAAACCCTAGGAGAAAACTGTGAGAAAAACCCACTTTACACCCAAAAATCCGACCCCTGGAGCTTGATCCGGCGTTCCATTGCTTCAAGAAGGTTGCTGGACGACGAGGAAGGCTCCCCGACTCGGCTTGCTGTGGATCTCGCTCAGAACCCGGAGGAGAGGAGAGATCATGGAGGAGTTTCTGCAACTTCTTGGGACAGCCCAAGGAGAGCTTCCGAGTCCTAAATCCTTGGAGGAATTTTTAAAAGGCAAGTGACCTATCCATGATGTCCCCGTATGAGTCTAGGTCGGTTTTACTATTTTTATGGATTTTTCCTCGAGTCCTAGACCCTCAAATTCACAAATCTTGAGAGTCGGGTCTGTGTTTCTGCACAGACCTGCATTGACGGCAAGGTCCCTGGACGCCGATATCATGCGTGGCGTCCATCGGCCATGCCGCTGACCCTGAGTCAGCGGCCAGAGACCGCCGCCAAGTTCTTCTGGACAGAACAGTGAACTGTTATGCCCTTCCTATACTTAATTCGGATGGTTTCCGTGATGAGGATATATGGTAACCTTATACTCTATGTATATTGTCAATTGTGGTGTGTGGATGACTATGGTGTGATGGTGAATGTAGGAAATATGTATCCATGAATTGTAAGCATGACTTGTTAGTGATCTTGTCAATTTATGTTTCATGAGTAGGATTAGACTGAATGCCTTGGTTTGTCAGTTCATGAAGATTAGTAGATCAGTAGATGTATGCCCAATTTTGGTAAATTGATCATGCTTGTATAGATTGCAAATAAATTCGGTTCGGTAAATAGAAAGACATGCAAAAGGTTGTGGTGATCGATTGTGAATGTATGATTTAGGATAGTTCTGTATTCTCAAATCATGCACATAATGGTAATCCCTGTTCAAACAGTAAATGGTAAAATTTTCATGATGTGTTAAATCCATGTAACTTAAATGTGAATGGCATGCAAAATAAGTGTTTGATTTTCTGTAAATTCTATTTAGCTCAGAAAAATCTGAAAATTTGAGTGTATGATCTGAACCCGAAAACAGCATGTGGTTAAAATTTCAGGTCATTTGGAAAAGCATATAAGAAGTTATGTATTTTCATGTGAAATGTGATAATTATGCATATTATCGTAATGTGGTTAGTTGTTGTCTAAACCCAACTGATTAGTGAAATTACTGTGTGTTAAGCTCCAAATTCTGTAGTGCCATGTTAGGAAAAATAGAGATGTGCATGTGAGTGAGAAAGTGAATGAGATGAAAGGTGTGAGGTGTAAAACCATGTGTAAAACGGTAAATGTGTAAATGTGTAACTGTGCCAATGTGACACTGCTTCCGTAGAGGGCAGTGGAGCTGTATTAGGGAAAAGTCCCCCTGAGAAAGTTCAATGTGTAAGTGACCCTAAGGGCATTAGGGGGAAATCCTGGAGGGGACAAGTACCACTGGTTAGGGTGGAGACTTGTTCTCCCGGTCTGCGCAGTCCAAGAGTCGCCATTGGAATGCCTAGATGGCGTCTATGTGTAATGTGATGTGTATATGTCCTTCTTTGGTGGTTTGGACTATGTGTCACGGCACCTAAAATGTGTAATGTGTATGTGTCCATGTGTAAATGTGTAAGTGACAATGTGAATGTGTATGTGTAAAGTGAACCATGTGAAAGAGGAAACTTGTGTAAAGAAAATGTGAAACTAAAGATGTGAAAATATGTTATTGAAAACCATGTGAGACAAATCTGAAATCATGTGAAATCAGTCAATTTATGTTATTATCATCATGTTATTTGTGCAAAGATGTCTAGAATCCATGTTAGGGATAATTGGTGAAAACGGGTACAAGATAGCATGATTGTTTGATCACATGATATGTTTTATGCAATATTGTAGCTTTCATGTATAGGTTTACAGCCGTTAAACCATGTAAAATCAGCAACCTAAAGCATGTAAAAAGGGTTATGTATGTACTTAAGGACATGTGAAATCCATGCTAGTCGTGTTCCCCTTTCATGTATGTAAAATGTTCATGTTGGTAGCTCTCATGTCTTAGCTCTTAAAGATTAAAGTTTCATGAGTAAATGAATAGAGAGCATGTGATAGGTGAATTTTATCTTAGAAATCTGAAAGCAAGATCCATGTATAAAATTGTAAAATTTTCATGATAGGTGAAACTTAAATTGACTAACATGCCATGTGTTGCAAATTGTAAATGTGCATGTAGAAACCACTAGGACTTGTACGTGTATATCATGAGTAGTGTTGCTTGCTGAGTCCTTGGACTCACTCCTTGCTTCAGCGTACAGGTATAGTTGGTGACACGGCACCGTGGAGGAGACGGTGGAGACGGACTCCGAGCGCGGAGACTAGCTTTGGAGTTTCTTGAGATTTGTGTATTCATAAGTATGTAATTTGAACATTGTATTAGAGTATTATGAAAAGGATGTATAAATGTGGACAATTGTGGTTCTATTCAGCAATTTGAATTATGTGGACCTTTAGTTCTTTTATGCTAATTGCGAAGCATGTATGTTAATGTGGATGATGAATGAATGGAGACAGTTGTCTTTTACTTCCGCTACTCTGCTGTATATTCGCGTGTATCTCAGCTGTATGTATCGTTTGGGTAAATGTCCCACTGTGAGGACTCTTGCTATACCGAAGTGGGTTGGTATAACCGTACCGGTATCATGAGGGCCGTCACATGAGGAATGGTTGGTGTAAGGCCCTCGAATTTGTTTGTCATTTTATTCTATTTATGTGATTCATGTTTGTGTGTAACTTGTATATGCATATGTAGTATCTATGTACATATTAGCTAGTCGTACTTATGTATGCGTGGTGTATATAGTTGTAAATATTGGATGTTTGCATGGTGTGTAGTAGTGTATACATATACTACATAGGTTCATGTATTATATGTATGGAGTAAGCATGGATCTGCATGTTTTAAGCTCTAGACGAAGGGCCAAATTGGCGACAACATCGGTGGACGTCCATATGAGTCAACGTCCATATCGTTGGACGCTAACACTTCAGTAGGCGGCCATGGATGTGGACGTCTAGATGTCTGAAACTCAGTGCGCAGCAAAACCCAAAATTCCGGGGGCAAGCTATCTCAACCATTAGGGAGATGTCCCCAATGGCTCTCAAGCCTTCACATCAACCCCTGCGTGAGTTGAGAGGTCTCTCTCCTATAAACAAACCCCTTTTGCAATCCCAAGACCCTCTCTTGGCTCTTTGCAAGGAGAACGAGGAGAAACCCTAAGCCCTGTGAGAAAACCCGAGCTTTGAGAGCTCAGATCCGGCGATTAGAGCTTCATCCAGCGATCTACAACGACTAGAAGCTAGCTTGGACATAGGAGGAGGCTTCCCCGACCTCGGACTGGAAGCTACAACACCACAGAAGATGGAGTGAAGGTGTTTCAGAGGCTTCTGGGGACTGCCCAAGGAGAGCTTCATCGCCCATTTTCACCCCTTGGAGATTTTACAAGAGGCAAGTAACCCACCACTTCGTCCATGTATGTGTCTAGGAGGTTTCTATCATTTTTATGAAATTTTTCGTGTCCTGGATTCCCCCATTCTCTTGTATTTGGAGCTCGGTCCATCTTTTTGCACGGGCCGAAACTTGACGGCAAGATCCCTTGCCATCAAGCTCTCGATTAGCCGCCAACGATATTGCCGTTAATCTCCTTTAACGGCCAGACTGTGCCGTTAAGTTCTTCAGGACAGAACAGTGAGCTGTTCTCTCCTCCTATATGACAAATTTCGATGTGTTTTCGCATGAGGATATATTGTAAACACTATATGTTATGTAATATAGTTAATGGATATGTTTGTGAGACTTTATACTTTTCTGATTATCTAAGTTGTTAGAATTATGTGAAATGCATGTGAAATGAAGATCATGGGTATGGTAGCTTACTATTTGCATGATCCATCTGTAATTTGACTTCCATAAAATTTCCAGATGATGTAAATGCATGACAGTCCATGTCCCGAAAATTGGGAATTTTCCCATGATTATGAAACTTGTTATAATTTCTATATTAGAAAATAGAGAGCATGCCTAGATTGTTTTAAAACTTTGGAAAATTGCATGTTGTGCAAAAATTTGGGGAAAAAATTCTATGACATTATGAATGATAGGTACAAACTGTGAACAGTCAAATCCAACATTCATGTTATGTTCCATGATAAATCGAATTATAAATGGCATGAGATTGAATGTTTTAATTTTTGTAAATGTAATATGACTTGGAAAAAATATGAAAATTTGCGTGCGTGATCATAAACCTGAAATTAGTCTGTGGTTAAATTCTCATGTTATTTGGGTAACTATAGAGTGCTCTATGAAATTTCCATGCGAAAATGAGTGTTCAACGCATGCTAATACGAACATGGTTGTTATGTATGTTTCAACCTGATTAGTGTAAGGTACTGAATGTTTGATTTCTGTCAGCAGTAGTATCATGAATAGGAAAACAGAGCCATGTGTTATAGTGAGAAAATGTAAAGACATGTGTATATCATGTGTAATATGTGTGTTAAAATCGGAATGTGTAATGTGTAAGAATGTGCCATGTGTGACATTGCTTCCATAGAGGGCCGTGGAACCGTACCATGGAAAAGTCCCCATGGGAAGGTTCAATGTGTTAAGATCCTAAGGGCATTAGGATGAAATCCTGGAGGTGGACAAGTACCACTTGTTAGGGTGGAGACTTGCTCTCCCGGTCTGCGCAGTCCAAGAGTCGTCACTGTATTGCCCAAGTGACGTCTTGTGTTATGTGATGTGTCCTTATAATGGTAGTTTGGACTATGTGTCACAGCGCTAAATTGTGAAATGTGAATGTGAATATGTGTAAATTGTGTAGTGTGAATATGTGTAAACGTGCAATGTGTAAAAAGAGAACTATGTGAATGAGTAATTGTGCAAACATGTGAAACCAATGTGTTAGATTGTGAAATTGTGATCCATGATATGTTAATGTGAAATAATGTTATAGCAGCAACCTAAAGTGTATGAAATGATAGTGCATGTGCAAGAATGTGTAGAAACCATGATAGGAATGTTTCCTTTTATGCATGTGAGAATCCCATGTTAGTTGCTATCATGTTGTAGCTTAATGTGATTTAATGAGTAGTAAGCATGTGATAGGATAATTATTGGAATGTCTTATGTCATGTACCATATGTTTTAAAATTTTGTAGAAAAACCATGATAGGAATGTTTCCCTTTATGCATATGGGAATCCCATGTTAGTTGTTATCATGTTGTAGCTTAATGTGATTGAATGAGTAGTAAGCATGTGATAGGATATTTATTTTGGAATGTCTAAGTCATGTACCATATGTTTTAAATTTTGTAGAAATACCATGATAGGTTGTCTCTTATCAATGTTCAAGCATGCTATATGTTTTGCTTCGTGAATTGGAATGTAGAACCTACTATGATGTATGCATGAGTGATGTGTATGGAGTTATTTGCTGCGTCTTTTAGACTCGCTCCTTGCTTCGGCGTACAAGTTTAGTTGGTGACCCGACACCTTGGAGGAGACAGTGGAGAGTGACTCCGAGCGTGGCGAGTAGCTTGTGGAGTCGACGTTGTGACTTTTGCTTTCATAGTATGTAATGAGGCATTGTAATAGAACTATTATGTAATTGTGGACGAGCTATGTAATCTGATTTTAGTATTTTAATTATGTGGACTTTAGTTCTCTTAAAAATTGTTATTTGAACCATGTATGTTAAATGTGGATGATGAAATGAAATGACAAGTAGTTCTTTTACTTCCGCTACTCTGTATCTATATTTATGAGCATCTCAGCCATGTGTACTAGTGTTGGGTAAATGTTCCACTGTGACGGGACTCACTATACTGACGTGGATTGGTATAATCGTACCGGTATAAAGAGGGTCGTCGCAGAGATTGGTATCAGAGCCCACCAGTTGAGATTCCACATGAATATATATATAAGTCATCATCCCCATTACATGCTAAGTCTACATAGGAATGTCCACATGTGTAGAAAACATTATAATGAGTGGAAAATAGATAAGAAAAATGGTTAGGAAATTAAATAGCATAGCTCTAATGGTGGCTGAAATTTATTACAGCCATGGCATCGAGAGGTAGACGTGGTGTGTGCCTGCTCTTGAGGGCGAGCAGAGGCATGAGGAGCAGGCGGAGCAGCAGGCCCCGGCACCACAGGGTCGTGTACTTCCCCCACTGCCACCTGTGGATTATGGAGTGTTCATGCAAGGTTTGGTGCAGGCCATGCAGATGCAAGCCCACACCCAGGCTGCACTCCAGCTCAGTTGGAGGCTCAGGTTAGCATAATTAATCAAGTGTAGCCTGTTTTATTTAATTGTATGATGTTAAGATGAGTGTATTATTTGTTGTTTGACGTAGCAGGCTCAAGTTCCAGCTTAGGACCATGGTGGACCTTCCATTATGGGAAGATTCAGGAGGAGCTGCCAGCCTCTTTTAAGGGGGAGAGCGATCGTTACTAGCAGAAAGCTGGATGAGGGAGATCAAGAAGATCTTCCGGCTATTAGGTGTGCGGACGATGATAGGTTACTTTAGCCACCTATATGCTATAGGTATGTGCTAGTTTTATTTGTTTATATCCCCTGTTAAGTTAGAATTGTTTAGTTGGTGCTTATGAAGGTTATGTTACAGGAGAGAGCTGATGTGTGGTGGGCTTCATTACTACATACCCGGTTCGAGGACGGCGCTATTGAGGTTGCTTAGGACGAGTTCGTGAGGCTCTTTCGGGCCAAATTCATCCTCGAGCATATCCAGGATAGGATGGAGCAGAAGTTCCTCTCCTTGACTCAAGCCCCATGACCGTGCTCGAGTATAAGGCCAGGTTTGCAGAATTATCTAAATATGCACCTCATATCGTGACAAATGAGCGCATGAAAGCAAACAAGTTCGTGATGGGCCTGAAGCCATCACTGACGACGAGGCTAGTTGCGTTTGACCATTGTACCTTGGACGAGGCACTTAGTGCTGCTTGTAGACAGAGGGCGAGATGCAGCAGTATCTCGAGGAGAAGAAGGCTTCGTAGAAGAGGCCTGCAGCTACGTTCCAGTGGTAGGACAAGAAGAAAGTAGTGTACCAGGCACTGCAGCGTCCGGTAACAACTAGCAGTGCATAGGTACCTTCTCAACATTCCCCTGGTGTGAAGAAGGAGTGTCCCCATTGCGGGAAGACACATGGTGGTACGGAGTGTTGGATGATTGCAGGGAAATGCTTGAAGTGTGGAAGCAGTGACCACAAGATCAAGGATTGTCTGAGACTTCAGCAGGGAGTCCAGCGTGGAGCGCCAACCCTAGCAGCGATAGCAGCAGCAGCGCCAGCTACAGGAAGAATAGGAAGGCCTCGAGCCCCAGCTCGAGTGTTTGCTCTAGCATGAGAGATGCTGAGCAGGCGCGGAGCATGTCACCGAAGGTGAGGTTTTACTTCTAGGTGTGCACGCTCGGGTTTTGTCTGATACGGGTGGCACTCACTTGTTCATTTCCAAGCGGTTCGCTAGGCAGTTAGCTCTAGAGTCTGAGGAGTTAGAGGTCCCTTTATCTGTACATACACCTGCAAGTACGGTATCGACTATGAAGTGTATTCCGTCGTTACCTGTGTGCATGATAGAGTCCTAGAAGGGTGTTTCTTCTTGCTAAAGATGAAGGACATTGATGCTATTCTTGGTCTGGATTTGCTAGAGGAGCACTATGCGTTAGTACATTGTCGTGGAAAGAGAATTGTTTTCCGCATTCCTGGTGAGGACGAGTTCTCTCATCCCTTGCCAAGGAACTTGGTAGGAAAGTTAGTCATCTCTGCCATGAAGACGATGCGCATGGTAAACAAGGGTTGGACGCTTTTCTTGCCAGCATGGTGTTAGTACCTGAGGCTGATGAGTCACCTACTCTTGCAGAGATCGAGGTAGTGCAGGATTTTCCAGACGTCTTTCCCGATGATTTGTCTGGATTGCCACTGGATAGAGAGATAGAGTTCACCATCGAGTTGCTTTCGGGCACCTCCCCTATCTCAAAGGCTCCATATCAGATGGCACCTGCTGAGTTAGCCGAGTTAAGGAGGCAGTTGCAAGAGTTGCTAGAGAAGGGATTTATTCGCCCTAGTGTTTCCCCTTAGGGCGCACCTGTCTTATTCGTAAAGAAAAAGGATGGATCACTTAGGTTATGCATCGATTATAGGAAGCTAAACCAAGTGACAGTGAAGAACAGATATCCCTTACCTCGTATTGATGATTTGTTTGACCAGTTGCAAGATGCATCAGTCTTTTCTAAGATTGATTTGCGATTTGGTTATCATCAGTTGAGGATTCGGAGTGACGATGTGTCCAAGACGGCATTCAGATCCCATTATGGACATTATGAGTTTTTGGTTCTTCCTTTCGGATTGACCAACGCCCCTGCAGCGTTCATGGATCTTATGAACAAGGTGTTTAGGCTGTATTTAGATAGCTTTGTTGTAGTGTTTATTGATGATGTGCTGGTCTACTCTCCGGATGAGGCCACACACCGTCAGCATTTGAGGGTAGTGTTAGAGTTCTTCGTGAGCATAAGCTGTATGCTAAGTTCAGCAAGTGCGATTTCTGGTTGCGCGAGGTTCATTTCCTTGGGCATGTTATCTCCGGTGCTGGTGTAGTAGTGACCCAGCAAAGGTCCAGGCAGTTATGGATTGGGAGATTCCCAAGACCCCTTCAAAGATTCGGAGTTTTATAGTTTGGCTGGTTACTATCGGCGATTTATTGAGGGATTTTCATCCATCGCCGCCCCATTGACACAACTCACCAGAAAGGGAGTGAAGTTTGTCTGGTCCGAGAAGTGTGAGAGTAGTTTTCAATTGTTGAAGACTAAGCTCACGTCAGCTCGGGTGTTAGTCTTGCCGAGCACTGTATAGGGTTTTGCTATCTACACGGATGCATCTCGGATTGGCTTAGGCTGTATGCTAATGCAACAAGGAAGGGTAGTGGCATATGCTTCTCGTCAGTTGAAGGAGCATGAGAAGAACTATATGACTCATGATTTGGAGCTTGCAGCAGTGGTTCATGCACTAAAGATCTGGAGGCACTATCTTTATGGTGTCAGATTTGAGGTGTTTACCGACCACAAGAGCTTGAAGTATCTTTTCTACCAAAAGGAATTAAACCTAAGGCAGAGGAGATGGATTGAGTTCCTAAAAGACTACAACTTTGACCTTCAGTATCATCCTAGAAAGGCGAACATAGCTCAATGTCTATCAATGTTTTTCAAATTGAGTGATTGAGTAACTAAAAAGCTTAAAATCACATTTCATTGAATCTTTGAATTTTCATATGAACTTAATGTTGTCATCATCAAAAAGGGGGAGATTGTTGGGTTGAGTGTGAAGACAATTCATTTCCCCTCATATTTTGATGATGACAAGGTGTGATTTTAATGCACAATAATGGAACATGTTAGATGCACCACACATGTTATGACCACATTTAAAAAGCATGTTCCAAACACATTTATTACTTATATTCATGATAAATCAATGGACTAATGATTTATATGTTTATTTCTCAGGGACATACAATTCTTTTAAGGGTAGTGTCGACACACCCCATACTGGTGTCGACACAATGCTCCAAGCCCTAAGCCAAAAGATGAAGAAATGGTCAAGTAGTGTCGACACAATATCAAGTCAGGTCGACACTAGACCCAGTTCCCAGTGAGCCCTATCAACAGGCCTGGATAGTGTGTCGACACTAACCAGATGGTGTCGACACTAGAGACCTCTCCCAGAAGGCCTGTTTTGTAGTACTCTCCAGTGTGTCGACACGAGATGAAGTGGTGTCGACACTAGAGACCTCTCCCAGGGAAGTTAGTCTGCCAGTCTGGGATAGTGTGTCGACACTAGATCAAGTCAGGTCGACACACTCCGGAAAGTTTGTGACCTAAGGTTTCTCCTGGACACGTGGCACCCTAGGGATTTGGTGGATCGGCCTTGGATCATGTGCCCACGACCCCCAAGGGTACTTTTGGTTATCTTGGACTATAAATAGTCCCCTATTGGCCATCCAACCAACAAGAGAGCAGAAGAGAGCCTCTAAGACTTCTCCAGAAGCTTTTCGGCGGCAAGGTTGTTCTCCTCCGTGTTAGTGCATCCTCTTGTGCTTCTTCTTTCCAATTCCATCATCTCCGAGCACAAGAAGGAAGATCTGATGTAAGATGGAGCAGTAGGATCAACTTCCAAGGTGCAGATCAAGTAGAAGCAGTCGTTTGTGGAGAATTCGAGGAAGATCCTGAAGATCAAATTATAGAGCATCGCCCAGGGACTTCCAGAGATCAAGCCTCTTCACAATTCGACATCTACAAGGGAGTCTTCTGAAGAACAAGGACTTTTCAATCCCTTTCGTATTTCCCCTTGTGTCTTCTTGGTTGTTCTAGAGATTGTGCAGTGTTATTGCATCAATTCTCTTGAATGAACCTTTTGAGATTAGATCATTGCTAGAGTATCCGAATCATTGTGTTGTGATCTAGCAAGTGGCTGTGAGCCTGTGTGCTCAGTGTTGAGTCATTGAACTCAGTTATGGTTGAGCAATTGTGCTCAGGTTCTATAGTAGTCTTGCTCTAGAGGTTGTGTGAGTTGTAAAACTCTGTGTTGGAGTTGTCAAGCTCCTGTGTGTGTGGTGTATCCGGTTGTTTAGTGGATCCTCACAGTGTGAGGGGTGGATGTAGGAATCACATGGTGTGATTTCTGAACCACCTAAAAATTCTCTGTGCAGTGGTTTGTGTGTGACTTAATTCACCTTGCGCTAGATGTATGCATAGGGTTTTTGAATTTATTCTAATCAACTTGATTCCACACTTCAATCATCTAATTCACACACTTATTCATCAGATCTCTAAAATGCTCTTTCAAATTGTCTCTGATTTCTTGCATTGTTTTAAATTGGCTAAGCTTCCGCAATAGTTGGCCTAGATCTATTCACCCCCCCCCCCCCCCCCCCCCGCCTTCTAGATCTTGTCCATCACATCTTCGATCCTTCAATTGGTATCTGAGCAGGTTTACACTTGATCTGATCTGATCTGAGTACTTTCTGATTGTTCTGTGTGTCTTGATTGTTTGCTTGTTTGTTTGCTGAGTATTTCTTCTTTGCACCATTTAAATTGCTTCAATGGATTCAAGAGGGTTCATGGCTGAGGGTCACTCTATTAATAGGCCACCATTTTTCAATGGGACTGACTACACTTATTCGAAGAATAGAATGCAAGTCTTCCTAAGAGCCCAAAACTATGAGATATGGAAGGTAGTCGAAGTAGGTCCCTATGAGAATCGGGGGAGGAAGAGACCTGGACTAGGGAACAGATTAGGAGGGCCACTTTGAATTATAGTGCCATGAACATGATCCAATGTGCAGTCCACCCTAAGGAGTATTCAAGAATCTCAATGTGCAAATCTGCCAAAGAGATGTGGGATAAACTTGAGTTACTCTATGAGGGAACATCCCAAGTGAAAGAAACCAAAGCTAACATTCTTGTCCTGAGTATGAATTGTTTATGATGAAATCTAATGAGACAATTTCTGAAATGTTTGCCAGGTTTATTATCATTGTCAATGAACTGAAGGCCTTAGGTAAGGATTACACAGATGCTGACTTGGTAATGAAAATTATACACTCTCTCTCTTCAATTTGGCACACAAAGGCCACAGTCATTGAAGATTCTAAAGATTTGTCCAAAATCTCTTTGGATGAATTGATAGGATCCTTAATGACTTATGAAATCAATCTAAAATGAAATGAAGAACATATAATTAAAACTAAGCCAGTAGCACTAAAGGCCTCTTTAAGTAACAAAGACAAGAATCAGGAGAAAACCAGTTCTAAGGAGTCTGAGTCCAATGAGGATGAGCTTGCCCTCATGACCAGGCAATTTAGAAATTCTTAAAATATAGAAAAGGAAAATTTTCTGGGAGAAAGAAAATTTCATCAGGTAAAAGAAACACTTCCTTTCTAATTTTAATTCCAATAAGAATAAAAAATCTGATGAAATTGTCATTTGTTATAGGTGCAACAAGCCAAGACATATGAAGGGAGAATGTCCTAAAACAAGAAGGAAAAACACAAAAAGATTCACAAGTTCAAGAAGCCAAAGGCCATGGTAGCCACTTGTCTGATGAAGACTCAAGTGAAAAGGAAGAAGAAGAAAATTCTCACGTTCCGGAAGTGAGGAAATTTGCTTCATGGCGAATAGTTCAGATGGAAAGGTAAGTACATCCTTCGAAGACTATTCAATTGAGGACTGACAAGATGCATATGCTGAGCATGTTGAAAAATACTCTGTAATAAGGAAAGAAAACAAACATCTCAAAAAGAAAATGGAAAACATCATGAATAACTATTCCTCAACAAAAGAATTTGTGAATTAGAAAATGAGGTAGCTGAACTTAATGAAGAAAAGGAAAATTTTCTGAACTTAATTGATGAGCTTAAGCTTGCCTCTTAAAAGGCCACCCATGAATTTAAAGAACTATCTAAAAAGCTGGAAATGGAAAACAAAGATAAACAACAAAAGGTTGAAGAAATCAAATCCTTAGAAAACCAGCTAAAAGAAAAAGATGAAGTCATTGATACCTTCACAAAAGGTAAAGACAATTTGAAGGTTCTGCTGGGAGCTAAAATGAAATCAATTTCTCTTGACTAGGATTCAATAAACAAAAACCTAAGAAAGACAAATCTGGTGAGAAAAGGGATAAAGCACCATTGATTAAATTTGTCAAAGGTCCTAGTCTTGAGAACACTAAAATCAAGCAAACATCAAGCAAAAACAAAAATTTCAAAAACTCATAACGAAAAGAAGTCAACCAGGTCGACACAGTTACTTGACAGGTGACACCAGTCCACAAGAAGAAGGATTATGTGATTGTTGTGTCGACACCAGTCAAGGAAAGGTCGACCTGCTCAACATCAACAAACACAAACCACATGAATAAAATTCAAATAAAAATTTGAAAAATAAGAAAAATTCAAAGGAAGTCATTCATAAAAAACCGTGGACCTCCAAGACAGCATATCAAGCTAAATGGACCAATCTTGGAACCAATGGTATCACAATCCATGTTGGTATCATCCCCAATTCTTCTATCCAAATTTTTTGATGTACCAACAAAACCCTGGATTCCACCTCCTCATCTAAACTCTCATGTTCAAATGAAAAACTCCACTCCTACTGAAACCAAGAACACTGGTGTTTTCATTCCTAAGGGAAAGAATAAATTGAAAAAGACAAAAAACACTACTGAAACAACACAAAAATCAAAAACAAATCAGATTTGGGTGAGAAAAGATTTGATGATTGTGTTCAAACATTCTGATGGTCCCAACACTGTTTGGGTACCAAAATCTTCTCTCCACTGATTGATTTTACAGGAAGGTCATGCACCAAATTCAAATGTATACTTTCTTGATAGCGGGTGTTCACGACACATGATTGGAGACAAAGCCAAATTTCATTCCTGATTGAGAAGGAGGGAGGTTCAGTAACTTTTGGAGGTAAAAATAAAGGAAAGATCATTGGATCTGAAAAGATTGGTCAATCTTCCTCAAACTCTATGATAATGTTTTATAGTTGATGGGTTAAATTACAATTTGCTGAGTATTAGCCAACTATGTGACAAAGGTCACAAAGTTGTGTTTGAATCTGATTTCTGTAAGATAATCGATTCATCAACTGATAAAAAGATTCTTTGAAAAAGGAAAACAATGTTTACATGATCAACCTCAATAAAAATTTTTGAAAATCTTTGCTTTGTTGCCAATAAAGATGAAATTGCATGGACTCGGCACAAAAGACTTGGCCATGCAAGTTTCAGATCAATGAATAAATTGTTAAGGCTGAATTTGGTTAAGGTCTTCCTGAATCTTTTTCTAATATTGAAAATCAAGTTTGTGGGATCTGTGCCCAAGGAAACAAACCAGGAAATCTTAAAACCTTCAATGAGGTACTCACATCTAGGCCACTAGAATTACTTCACATGGACCTCTTTGGCCCAACAAGAATTCTAAGTCTAAGTGGCAAGAGATATGGGTTTGTGATCATTGATGATTTTACCAAATTTACTGGGTTATCTTCTTGTCCCACAAAATTGATACTTGTCTTGAGTTCAGGATTTCTGTACCACTGCCTTAACAAATTTTCCATATAAAATCAAAAACATTTTCACTGATCATGGGGGTGAGTTTGAAAACAAATCCTTTTCTGATATGTGCTGAACTTCACATATTTCACAAGTTTTCTTCACCAAAACTCCAGAACAAAATGGAGTTGTGGAAAGAAAGAATAGAACTCTTGTGGTAATGGCTAGATCCATGCTCCTTGAAAGCAATTTGCCCAAATCCTTCTGGGCTGAAGCTGTAAATACATCAACACATTCTCAATAGAGCATTGGTCAGACAAAAAATCAGGAAAACCCCTTATGAATTGTGAAAGATAAAAGCCAATTGTGTCTTACTTCAAAATCTTTGGGTGTAATGTTTTGTACACAACAATAATAAAGAAAATCATGACAAGTTTGATGCTAAAAGTCAAGAAGCCATCTTTCTTGGCTATTCAGAAGTGTCAAGAGCTTTTAGAGTGTACATCTCAAAAACAAAACTGTTGAAGAGTCTCCACATGTCATTTTGATGAAAATTCCTTTTCAACTAATAGTTCTAAATCCTGCAGGGAAGTCAAGACAGTGAAGAGGATGATTTCAGTGTGGACTCTTCACCACTGTTGAGGAACTTGAAGACATTGGTGAGAACATGAACATCCAGTCACCATCTTCAAGTGGAGCAGGTAAGTTGTTCTAGATTTAGTACCCCTCAACAGTAATTTCTGAAAATAGACTCTGAGAGATCACCATTGGAAAATGTGGTTGGCAAATTGCATGATAGAATTAGGACTAGATCATCATTCCTGTATGTTATTGATGAAGACCCCTAGCTCTAATTTCCCAAATTGAACCAAAGTCAATTGATGAAGCTTTATTAAGTTCTGATTGGATCAATGCATACATGAGCATCATCAATTTGAAAGAAATCAAGTATGGGAATTAGCACCTAGACCTAGTGACCAAACAGTCATTGGCACTAGATGGGTTTCAGAAATAAATTGAATGAAAATGGTCAAGTCATTAGAAATAAAGCTAGACTAGTTGCAAAGGGGTACAATCAAGAATTTGGAATTGACTTTGAAGAATCATATGCCCTGTAGGTAGACTAGAAGCTGTTAGAATTTTCCTTGCTTTTGCATCCTCCATGAAATTAAAGTTTCAAATGATGTCAAAAGTGCTTTTCTAAATGGATACATAAAGGAAAAAGTTTTTGTTGAACAACCTCCAGGATTTGAAAATGAAAACATTATAAACATGTTTTCAAGCTTCATAAGGCTCTCTATGGTCTTAACAAGCTCCAAGAGCTTGGTATGACCGTTTGAGTTCCTTTTTGGTTGAAAAGGATATTCTAGAGGAAATGTTGATCTAACATTGTTCACAAAATAGCTAATAAACAAATAATTGCAGTCCAAATTTATGTTGATGACATAATATTTGGATCAACCAATAAATCCTGTGTACTGAATTTGCAAATCAAATGAAAACTGAATTCGAAATGAGCTTAATGGAGGCTTATAGTTTTTCTTGGGATTGCAGGTTAACCAAACAAATGAGGGGATCTTCATAAGTCAAACCAAGTATGTCAAGAACTTCTGAAAATTTTGACTTCCAGAACCTCAAGTATTCAAGCACACCCATTGCAATTATGCTAAGCTAGAAGAAGACTCACTTGGTAAGTCAGTAGACCCAAAGACATACAGAGGTATGATTGGCTCTCTACTCTATCTTACAACTTCTACACCTGATATTCAGTTTAGTGTGTGTTTGTGTGCTAGATTTCAATCAATCCTAAGGAAAGTCACATGTTAGCTGTTAAAAGAATTTTCAAGTATCTTGTTGGAACATGTGATATTGGAATTTGGTATCTTGCTGGTTGTGTGACAACCCTCATTATACCGGTACGGTTATACCACCCATGTCGGAATAGTGAATGTTATCACAAGGGACATTTACCCAATAATAACATATGATTGAGATGCTCATAAATATAAATAGAGTAGCCGAAGCAAAAGAACTACTTGTCTTCATTTCATCATCCACATTTAACATACATGCTTCAAATGACAAATTTAAGAGAATTAAAGTCCACATAATGAATACTAAACTCAATACATAATTTGTCCACAAATTCCTTAATATTTCTATTACAATGCTCGTTACATATTACGAAAGCAAAAGTCACAACATCGACTCCACCAGGCTACTCGCCATGCTCGGAGTCACTCTCCACTGTCTCCTCCAAAGGTGTCGGGTCACCACTAATATGTATGCCGAAGCAAGGAGTGAGTCTAAAAAACACAGCAAATAACTCCATACACATCATTCATGCATACATCACAGTAGGTTCTACATTCCAATTCACGAAGCAACACATATAGCATGTTTGAACATTGATAAGAGACAACTTGTCATGGTATTTCTACGAAATGTGAAACACATGGTACATGATTTAAGCCATTCCAAAATAAATATCCTATCACATGCTTTCTACTCATTCAATCACATGAAAGCTATAATTCAAATCAAGCTACAACATGGAAGCAACCACACATGGGATTCTTACCTACATAAAAGGAAACATTCCTATCATGATTTTTACACATTATTACACATGCACATTATCATTTTATACACTTTAAGGTTGTTGTTTGGACATGGAATTAGCAATTCAGATTAGGTATCATGGATCACAATTTCACAATCTAACTTATTGGTTTCACATGTTTGCACAATCACTCATTCACATAGTTCTCTTTTTACACATTGCACATTTACACATATTCACACTACACAATTTACACATAATCACATTCACATTTCACAATTTAGTGCCGTGACACATAGTCCAAACCACCATTAGAAGGACACATCACATAACACATACACATAGACGTCACCTAGGCAATAAAGTGACGACTCTTGGACTGCGCAGACCGGGAGAACAAGTCTCCACCCTAACCAGTGGCACTTGTCCACCTCTAGGATTTCATCTTAATGCCCTTAGGATCTTAACACATTGAACCTTCCCATGGGGACTTTTCCATGGTGCGGTTCCACGGCCCTCTATGGAAGCAGTGTCACACATGGCACAGTCTTACACATTACACATTCCGATTTTGAACACACATATTTCACATGTCTTTACATTCTCTCACTTATACACATGGCTCTATTTTCCTAATCATGATACTACTGTTGAGAGAATTCAAATATTCAGTAGCTCACATTAATCAGGTTGGCAAACACATCATCAATCACATTCATGATAGCATGCATTTATCATATGTATTCACGTAGAAATTTCATAATACACTTTACAGTGATCCAATCATCATGAAATTTTAACCACACACTAATTGCAGGTTCATGACCTCACATACAAATTTCCAGATTTTTCTGAGTCATAATGCATTTACAGAAATTAAAGCATTCAGTTGCATGTCATTCATAATTCAAATTGTCATGGAACATAACATGAACATCCAGTTTGACAGTTCATAGCCCTGAACCTAACATACACATCATTACAAAATTTTCTCCAAATTATTGCACAACACACAATTTACTGTAAATTTCGAATAACCTACTTATGCCTTCTATTTCCATTGTAGAAATACAGTAAATCACATGAACATGAACAAATTCTCAAATTTGCAGGGTATGGATTGGCACACGTACACACGGTATAGAAAAATTTGGGGCATTTAATTCCTCAGAAATCATGTAGACAGTAGGTGAACATGCATAATCCATTATCCCAACATGTATTCAATAAATCTAATAATTTATGCTATCCACAGAAAAACACAGAAATTTCCACACACATCACATTATCTATTTTACATAACATATAAAAATTACACTATATCATCATGGGTCAAAGTCCAGAAAATAATTATTTAAGGCAGAACAGTTTACTATTCTGCACTGAAGAACTTAACGGCAGTGTCTGGCCGTTCAAGGATATGGATGGAAAGATCGTCGACCGCTGACTTGAGATCTTGGCGGCAAGAGGGCTTGACGTCAAGTTCCTGTTTGTGCAAGACACAGACGGAGCTCCAAATAATAGAGAATGTGAGGATCCAGGACACGATAAATCCCATAAAAATGGTAGAAACCTCCTAGACACATACATGGACGAAGTGGGCAGGTTACTTGCCTTTTTAAAAACCTCCAAAGGGATCTAAGTTGCTGTTGAAGCTCTCCTTGGGTAGTCCCAAGAAGCCTCCAAAACACCACTCCTCCGGGTTCTCGATCGACCTCCACAGCAAGCTGGGGTCGGGGAAGCCTTCTCCTTGGTCCACTCTGGCCTCCAGTTGCAAGGGATCGCCAGATGAAGCTCCAAGTTGTCGGATCAAAGCATGCAAAATCTAGTTTTTTCTTACAGAAGCTGGGGTTTCTCTCTTCTCCTTGCAAAGAGCCAAAGAGAACTCTTCTGGTGCAGAAGGGGGTTTGGTTATAGGAGAGGGGCTTGGGGAACCCCGGAGAGTGTGATGGGATGCCTGATAGCCGTTGGGGACTTCTCCCCAATGGCTGGGCTTGCTTGCCCCCGGAGTTTCGGGGTCTGCTGCGCATGCAGGTCAGAGATATTAACATCCACATCCATGGCCGTCGACTTAAGTATTGGCGTCCATCGAGGTGGACGCTGACTCATCATGGACGTCCATCCATGTTGACGCCAATTTGGCCCTTCAGCCAGAACTTAAAACATGCAAAAACCATGCTTAACTTATACATATATACATGCCATACATATACTATCATGTACACACTACCACCATGCAATTCATACACTATTTACAACTAATTATACACATGCACACATAAGTATAACTAGTTAATACGTATGTAGATATGTACATCTATGTATACACAAGTATGAATTATTTACACGTAATAAAGTAATACAACAAAATTCAAGGGCCTTACACCCTCTCCCCCTTAAAGGAACTTCATCCTCGAAGTTTAAACAAAACTACTCAAACAAACGGGGATACTTTGTAACGCCCCAGAAATTTAAAATGTTAATAAAATAGAAATAATTTGGTTAAAATACCTTAGGGTTGTTATTAAATTGTGATAATTAGATGATAGACTTAATTAGTGGTAATGAACATTATCCCAGTATCCTATCTCGAAGTGCGTGCCTCCACAGGGCGATACTGGAAAACGACAACGAAATAAAAATCTGAGAACATCATAATTTTCAGAAAAATGTGGAGAAATCAAATATGTAATTATCTGAATTTTTCGACGTACGGATTTCAAGGTACAGTCGACGCGACCATTTTTCGGGTGATTTTTCACCTACTGTAAAATAATTCTAAAAATAAAAATAAAATCACCATAATTGTAAAACTATCTAATTAGTCTATGGTTGAAATTTTACGACAAATGGACACCATTTAGAGGTGTTTGTCTAGTGATCATTGGGCCAGCCGAATTAGGGACTATTTACGGTGATGATTTTATGGGAATTTTGGTGTGTCCACATGTGAAGTGTTGTGAAGGCCACAACACATGGTAGAAGCTTCTATGCTTATGCCTTATGTGTAAGTGTTGGATGGGTTGCATGAAGTAGGTGTCCTTGGCATGATTTAAGAGGTTTAAAAGCTTGACACCTTGATGGCCGACATGCCATCGTGCATAGATGTTTGGAGGGTTATAAAACTTCCCAACACCCAGCGTGTAACATTTTACACTTCTTGCTCTTGCCTCTCTCCTGCCCTTTGTTGTGCCTACTGCTGCTTTGGGTTGTTGCGGCTGCACCTGATGGCCACCCTGCCATGAGTGTTGCTTTATTTTAATGGAAGTTGCTGCCGCATGAACTGCTGTTCCTGCTGTTCGTGTTGATAGTGCTTGCAAATCTCGCTACAGTTGGAGTGCTGCTGCTGGAGTTGCTGAGGTACTGTCTTGCAGTTTCGCGTGGGTGGCAAGCTACTGGAGCTGTTGCTTTCCTTGTTTGATTAGAAGTGTGAGAACTATAGCTGTTGGGGACAGCTGCACCTTGGTTCCATCAAGACCATCGGAATGAAAGTAACATCCTTCAAATTTAGGTAGGATTCAATTATTCCTTCCTCTCTTACTCTTACCCTTGATCTAGTAATAGAACTTATTGCTAAGTGTAGAAGCTCTCAATTCTTGTTTGAGATCCGTAAGTACCTCTAGAAGCTTGTGTGCATCATGTGTGGTTGTAGAACCCTCTCCCTATCTCTTCTCTGTTCTAAGTATTTGATTTCCACTCATGTTAAAGAAGTCATGATCACCCTTACTTGCCTTACACTTGTGGATTCTCTTTTGAAACAATGTATTTATCCCTTATTAGCATGTTTTAGTTGTGCTTGTAGGATTCAATTCCTTCTATCCTTCTCTTCACTATTGGATTACTAGCTTGAAGGGGATCTCACCTTGTATGTCATCCTGTAGTTCTCAACCTATAAGTCTAAAAGTATGTTCTTCACAGGACTACATTTTCCATCATGTTTTAGTTAATTGTCATGTTTAAGTTAATGGTCATCCATGAGAGTTTATAGATAATTTCTTCTTTCTTAACTTGATTCATAACTCTGGAGTGTTATCGATATTCTTGCGTAATGTAGACCGATCCATGATGGATCTTTCCTGTCGTGAAACTGATTTCTTGAGAGATCATGGAGATCATAAGTGTGAACTTGACAAGTGTTTAGTGAAAAAGAGAAGAGAGTTTAAGAGAAAAACTTTCCAATCCTTTACCTTGAACTCTTCCTTCAGTTTGTCTTCTTGAAAGATCAACTATGTGAACCATAGTCCAAGTTTTATCCTTCTTTTTTTTTGTAATGATAATTGCAGAATTGAGGCTTAGACTATATTTGAATTAAGTCTTAATTATGTTAGGTATGATAGAGGGGTTTGTTAGTATCGTTTGTAGTTGAATTAGAACCATTTCTGAAAGTTTGAGCAAGATCTGTCGATAGACGAACACCTGGCTGTCGACAGGAACTCATAGCTAGAGGCCTGAAATCCTTTACCTGTAGGATCTGTCGATAGATCCATGCTAGCTGTCGACAGATCGCACAGACCTGAACTCCTGATGTCTGGAAAGCCAGATCTGTCGACAGCTTCCTTGTGCCTGTCGACAGATGGCAACACTGCATGTTTTCAGCCATTGTTTTACTCCATTTCTTGATGCAAATCCTACCCAATTGTACCAACTAATAGTCCACCTAAATCTTATGGTTTTTACTACCTAAAAACTTACGAAAACCAGTCATGTACCCTTCTTTGTACCATGGATTATTTCTCCGAAGTTTCGAACAACATTGACCTGGAAAGGCTACCAATCTTTGAAATCATAAGAAAGCATAGTTTCTTCATTCTTGTGTGTAAACTTTGAATGAACCCTTGTGTGTCCTTGACTCATTAAAATGATAAGTGTGTGATGATGACAAGTTGTGAGTCTTTGAAACTCATTTGAGAATATGCCTAGCAAATAAAGGGCTGGTTCAGTCCTGGGGGGAGCGCCCGAATTCGTCAGTGGCCGCGCGGGGGCAAATTTGTCAGTGGCCGTGCGGGGGCGATGAGGACATCGTGGATGTTGGCATACATCAGTTCGTGTTTGATTAGTCATCATATCATACTTGTGTGTGTGAAAATATGTCTGATTGTCAGTGGCCGTACGGGGGCAAATTTGTCAGTGGCCGTGCGGGGGCATTGAGGACATCGAGATATTTGACATTACATCAATTCGTACTTGATTAGTTATCATGTCATGCTTGTGTGTTTGATTTTTTATTTGATTATGAACTCAAGTATCATCCTGAACTATTGATTCTAATTCCAACATTATACTTGTTCAACACAAGTTATTGACTGATCTCGTGTTTTCGTTCTTGGAACACACCATGTTAATGATCTTTGCTCATTCTACCTTGGATATATATATTTACGTTTGAATCCTTTTAGAGAAGTTGAATCCTACTGGGCTAGTTAGCTTACCCAATCCTACTATTTCAGGTACCTACAATTCTAGAAGGCGAAAACTTTGGGATTTGTGTGTGGAGAGAACAACCGTGGCGACATTTTATTTTTGAGATTGTAAATCAGGAATCATGTAACACCTATTGAATGGCAAATAATACCTATTATTTACTGAAGCTTCTGAGTAAATGTCCTATTCAATTAGTATAATTTTACTCTTGAATACTCGTTCGTTCACGTTCCGGCATTTATGGGCATATTAAATGTCGTGACGTGACAGAATGGTATCAGAGCCTTAGTTCGATAAATCTAGGGATAACCTGTGAGGATGGGTAGAAAGCCTAAGGTTAAACTAGATAAGTATAGTTGAATATAGATTTTATTGAGTATGAAATGAAAATTTAGAGGTAGGTTTTTCCCTATGATTCTTCTCCACTTTCCTAACTTCATGCTTGTAGTTCCTTCATCCGTGTAAACCCATATTTATATTTGTCCTTAATTCTGAAAGTATCATTAGGTTTGTTTTCCTAGCCATAATGATCATGTTTTAGCTAGAGTTTTGTTATGACTCAAGCATACTATGAAACTTATTCCATTAGAAGCAAGAAAAGGTTGTTAGGAAGTGTTGCACTTCTAGTTATCATTTTGTTTTTAAATTCCATGCCATAGTATATTCCTATTGACCTGGAGAAATCAAATATGTAATTATCTGAATTTTTCGACCTACGGATTTCAAGGTACAGTCGACGCGACCATTTTTTGGGTGATTTTTCACCTACTGTAAAATAAATTCTAAAAATAAAAATAAAATCACCATAATTTGTAAAACTATCTAATTAGTCTATGGTTGAAATTTTAGGACAATTGGACATCATTTAGAGGTTCTTGTCTAGTGATCATTGGGCCAGCCGAATTAGGGACTATTTACGGTGATGATTTTATGGGAATTTTTGTTGTGTCCACGTGTGAAGTGTTGTGAAGGCCACAACACATGGTAGAAGCTTCTATGCTTATGCCTTATGTGTAAGTGTTGGATGGGTTGCATGAAGTAGGTGTCCTTGGCATGGTTTAAGAGGTTTAAAAGCTTGACACCATGATGGCCGACGTGCCATCGTGCATGGATGTTTGGAGGGTTATAAAACCTCCCAACACCCAATGTGTAAGATTTTCCACTTCTTGCTCTTGCCTCTCTCCTGCCCTTTGTTGTGCCTACTGCTGCTTTGGGTTGTTGCGGCTGCACCTGATGGCCACCCTGCCATGAGTGTTGCTTTATTTTAATGGAAGTTGCTGCCGCATGAACTGCTGTTTCTGCTGTTCGTGTTGATAGTGCTTGCAAATCTCGCTACAGTTGGAGTGCTGCTGCTGAAGTTGCTGAGGTACTGTCTTGCACCTTCGCGTGGGTGGCAAGCTACTGGAGCTGTTGCTTTCCTTGTTTGATTAGAAGTGTGAGAACTATAGCTGTTGGGGACAGCTGCACCTTGGTTCCATCAAGACCATCGGAATGAAAGTAACATCCTTCAAATTTCGGTAGGATTCAATTATTTCCTTCCTCTCTTACTCTTACCCTTGATCTAGTAATAGAACTTATTGCTAAGTGTACAAGCTCTCAATTCTTATTTGAGATCCGTAAGTACCTCTAGAAGCTTGTGTGCATCATGTGTGGTTGTAGAACCCTCTCCCTATCTCTTCTCTGTTCTAAGTCTTTGATTTCCACTCATGTTAAAGAAGTCATGATCACCCTTACTTGCCTTACACTTGTGGATTCTCTTTTGAAACAATGTATTTATCCCTTATAAGCATGTTTTAGTTGTGCTTGTAGGATTCAATTCCTTCTATCCTTCTCTTCACTAGTGGATTACTAGCTTGAAGGGGATCTCACCTTGTATGTCATCCTGTAGTTCTCAACCTATAAGTCTGAAACTATGTTCTTCACAGGACTACATTTTCCATCATGTTTTAGTTAATTGTCATGTTTAAGTTAATGGTCATCCATGAGAGTTTATAGATAATTTCTTCTTTCTTAACTTGATTCATAACTCTGGAGTGTTATCGATATTCTTGCGTAATGTAGACCGATCCATGATGGATCTTTCTTGTCGTGAAACTGATTTCTTGAGAGATCATGGAGATCTTAAGTGTGTGAACTTGACAAGTGTTTAGTGAAAAAGAGAAAAACTTTCCAATCCATTTACCTTGAACTCTTCTTTCAGTTTGTCTTCTTGAAAGATCAACTATGTGAACCATAGTCCATGTTTTATCCTTCCTTTTTTTTGTCATGATAATTGCAGAATTGAGGCTTAGACTATATTTGAATTAAGTCTTAATTGTGTTAGGTATGATAGAGGGGTTTGTTAGTATCGTTTGTAGTTGAATTAGAACCATTTCTGAAAGTTTGAGCAAGATCTGTCGATAGACGAACACCTGGCCGTCGATAGGAACTCATAGCCAGAGGCCTGAAATCCTTTAGCTGTAGGATCTGTCGACAAGTCCATTGCTAGCTGTCGACAGGAACTCATAGCCAGAGGCCTGAAATCCTTTACCTGTAGGATCTGTCGACAGATCCATTGCTAGCTGTCGACAGATCACACAGACCTGAACTCCTGATGTCTGGAAAGCCAGATCTGTCGACAGCTTCCTTGTGCTTGTCGACAGATGGCAACAGTGCATGTTTTCAGCCATTGTTTTACTCCATTTCTTGATGCAAATCCTACCCAATTGTACCAACTAATAGTCCACCTAAATCTTACCATTTTTACTACCTAAAAGCTTACTAAAACCAGTCATGTACCCTTCTTTGTACCATGAATTATTTCTCCGAAGTTTCGAACAACATTGACCTTGAAAGGCTACCAATCTCTGAAATCAATAAGATAGCATAGTTTCTTCACTCTTGTGTGTAAACATTGAATGAACCCTTGTGTGTCCATGACTCATTAAAATGATAAGTGTGTGATGATGACAAGTTGTGAGTCTTTGAAACTCATTCGAGAAATATGCCTGGCAAATAAAGGGCTGGTTCAGTCCTGGGGGAGCGCCCGAATTCGTCAGTGGCCGCGCGGGGGCAAATTTGTCAGTGGCCGTGCGGGGGCGATGAGGACATCGTGGATGTTGGCATACATCAGTTCGTGTTTGATTAGTCATCATATCATACTTGTGTGTGTGAAAATATGTCTGATTGTCAGTGGCCATACGGGGGCAAATTTGTCAGTGGCCGTGCGGGGGCATTAAGGACATCGAGATATTTGACATTACATCAATTCGTACTTGATTAGTTATCATGTCATGCTTGTGTGTGTGATTTTTTATTTGATTATGAACTCAAGTATCATCCTGAACTATTGATTCTAATTCCAACATTGTACTTGTTCAACACAAGTTATTGACTGATCTCGTGTTTTCGTTCTTGGAACACACAATGTTAATGATCTTTGCTCATTCTACCTTGGATATATATATTTACGTTTGAATCCTTTTAGAGAAGTTGAATCCTACTGGGCTAGTTAGCTCACCGAATGCTACTATTTCAGGTACCTACAATTCTAGAAGGCGAAAACTTTGGGATTTGTGTGTGGAGAGAACAACCGTGGCGACATTTTATTTTTGAGATTGTAAATCAGGAATCATGTAACACCTATTGAATGGCAAATAATACCTATTATTTACTAAAGCTTCTGAGTAAATGTCCTGTTCAATTAGTATAATTTTACTCTTGAATACTCGTTCGTTCACGTTCCGGCATTTATGGCATATTAAATGTCGTGATGTGACATACTTTTTCTTCATCGCATCCTCAAGCTCCCAAGTAGCCTCCTCTCGTGAGAAGTTCCGCCATAGAACTTTCACCGACGCAATACCCTTGTTCCGGAGATACTGAACCTTCCGGTCAAGAATAGCTACTGGTTGCTCCACATACGACAAATCTGGCTGAATCTCCACTGGCTCATGACTAATCACATGAGATGGATCTCAGACATACTTCCTGAGCATAGAAACGTGGAAAACGGGATGAACACTAGCTAAAGCTGGGGGTAAAGCTAGCTCATATGCCACGCTGCCCAATCGTCTGAGAATCTTATACGGGCCAATGAATCTAGGGCTGAACTTACTATGCCTGCCAAATCTGACAACACCACGAGTAGGTGATATCTTCAAGAAGTCATGTTCACCCACCTCGAACTCCAAATCCTTCCTCCTGTTGTCGGCATAGCTCTTCTGCATATCCTGCGCCTCAACAAGCCTCTTCTTGATAAGCTGGACCTTATCCGAAGTCTCTTGAACTAACTCCGAACCGATCAGCTGCCTATCAACGGTTCCTCCCAACATAAAGGAGATCTGCATGGCCTACCATACAACGCCTCAAATGGAGCCATACCAATACTCGCATGAAAGCTGTTGTTGTATGCGAACTCCACTAGAGATAGATGACGCTCCCAATCATCCTTCCAATCCAGTACACACACTCTTAACATATCCTCGAGCATCTGGATAGTCCTCTTGGACTGTCCATCTATCTGGGGATGAAACGCCGAACTGAGCTTCAGCTCCGAACCTAATGCATGTTGAAGACCCTTCCACAACCTCAAAGTAAATCTCGGATCACGATCCGAAATGATCGACTTCGGCACACCATACAATCTAACCACACTACTAACATACAATCTAGCTAAACTCTCAATTGACTGCTTCTTCATCATAGGCAAGAAATGCGCAGTATTCGAGAATGTATGTACAACTACCCAAATCGAGTCATTGCCCCTTCTAGATCGAGGCAAACCCGAAACAAAGTCCATAGTGACAGCTTCCCACTTCCACACTAGGATCTCCATCCTTTGCATGAGGCCGGATGGTCAGTGTGGCTCAGCCTTCACTTGCTGGCACACTAAACACCGGGATACATAATCTGCCACATCCCTCTTCATGCCAGACCACCAAAAGGACCTCTTCAAATCTTGGTACATCTTAGTGTTACCCGGATGAATAGAGAATCTCGACCTGTGAGCCTCGGCTAACACATGCTCACAGACATCTACCAAATCAGGGACACAAACACGGTGATGGAATCTAATCACACCGTCCTCATCACGAGCAATGCCTGCCTTGCCCACTAACTCTAGGAGTCTAGGGTCGGCTTTCTGTTGCTCAATCACCTCATCCAAAATCGAGAACCTAAGGGATAACTGAGCTATAATAGCCTGCATAGCGATGCCTCTAACTCAGTCAACGTGCAAGCTGAATCCTCCAACATCTTCCAGTCCTGCTAAGAGATGGCCTCTTTCTACTCAGAGCATCCGCTACGACATTCGCCTTCCCAGGGTGATACTGAAGGTCGAAGTCATAGTCTTTCAAGAACTCAATCCATCTTCTATGCCTTAGGTTTAATTCTTTTTCGGAGAAAAGATACTTCAAGCTCTTGTGGTCGGTAAACACCTAAAATCTGACACCATAAAGATAGTGCCTCCAGATCTTTAGTGCATGAACCACTGCTGCGAGCTCCAAATCATGAGTCAGATAGTTCTTCTCATGCTCCTTCAACTGACGAGAAGCATAAGACACTATCCTTCCTTGCTGTATTAGCACACAGCCTAAGCCAATCCGAGATGCATCCGTGTAGATAGCAAAACCCTCTACACCGCTCGGTAAGACTAACACCGGAGCTGACGTGAGCTTAGTCTTCAACAATTGAAAACTACTCTCACACTTCTCGGACTAGACAAACTTCACTCCCTTTCTGGTGAGCTGAGTCAATGGTGCGGCGATGGATGAAAATCCCTCAATGAATCGCCAATAGTAACCAGCCAAACCAGAAAACTACGAATCTCCGAAGGGGTCTTGGAATCTCCCAATCCATAACTGCCTGAACCTTTGCTGGATCAACTGCAACACCAGCACCGGAGATAACATGCCTGAGGAAATGAACCTCGCGCAACCAGAAATCGCACTTACTGAACTTAGCATATAGCTTGTGCTCATGGAGAACCTCTAATACTACCCTCAAATACTGACGGTGTGTGGCCTCGTCCGGAGAGTAGACCAGCACATCATCAATAAACACTACAACAAAGCTATCTAGATAAGACCTAAACACCCTGTTCATGAGATCCATGAACGCTGTAGGGGCGTTGGTCAATCCAAAAGGAAGGACCAAAACTCATAATGTCCATAACGGGATCTGAATGCTGTCTTGGACACATCCTCACTCCGAATCCTCAACTGATGATAACCAGATCGCAAATCAATTTTAGAAAAGACTGATGCATCTTGCAACTGGTCAAACAATCATCAATACGAGGTAAGGGATACCTGTTCTTCACAGTCACTTGGTTCAACTTTCTGTAGTCAATGCATAACCTAAGTGACCCGTTTTTCTTCTTGACGAATAATACAGGTGCGCCCCAAGGGGAAACACTAGGGTGAATAAATCCCTTATCTAGCAACTCTTACAACTGCCTCCTCAACTCGGCTAACTCCGCAGGTGCCATCCGATATGGGACCTTCGAGATAGGAGAGGTTCCCGGAAGCAACTCTATGGTGTACTCTATCTCTCTATCCGGTGGCAATCCAGATAAATCATCAGGAAAGACGTCTGGAAAATTCTGCACTACCTCGATCTCTGCAAGAGTAGGTGACTCATCAGCCTCTGGTGCTAATACCACGCTGGCAAGAAAAGCGTCACAACCCTTGTTTACCATGCGCATCGCCTTCATGGCAGAGATGACTAACTATCCCGCCAAGTTCCTTGGCAAGGGATGAGAGAACTCATCCTCACCAGGAATGCGAAAAACAATCCTCGTCCCACAACAATCTACTAACGCATAGTGCTCCTCTAGCCAATCCAGACCAAGAATAGCATCGTAGTCCTTCATCTTTAGCAAGAAGAAACACCCTTCTAGGATTCTATCCTCAATGCACACAGGTAACGACGGAATGCACTTTCTAGTCGATACCGTACATACAGGGGTGTGCATAGACAATGGACCTCTAAATCCTCAGACTCTATGCCTGACTCTAGGGCTAACTGCCTAGCGAACCGCTCGGAAATGAACGAGTGAGTAGCACCCGTATCAAACAAAACCCAAGCGTGCACACCTAGAAGTAAAACCGTACCTTCGGTGACATACTCCGCTTGCTCGGCATCCTCGCGCACTAAAGCAAACACTCGAGCTGGGGCTCGAAGCCTTCCTGGTCTTCCTGTAGCTGGCGCTGCTACTAATACAGCTGCTGGGGCTGGCGCTCCACGCTGGACTCCCTGCTGAAGTCTCGGACAATCCTTGATCTTGTGGTCGCTGCTTCCGCACTTCAAGCACTTTCCCGTAATCATCCAACACTCGGAACCACCATGTGTCTTCCCACAGTGGGGACACTCTTTCTTCACACCAGGGGAACGTACAGAGGGTACCTGAGTACTGTCGACTGGTACTGATCGCTGCTGTGTCTGGTACACCGCTTTCTTCTTATCCTGTCACTCGAACGTAGTTGCAGGTCTCTTCTGCGAAGCCTTCTTCTCTTCAAGGTATTGCTCCATCTCACCCTCCTGCCTACAGGCAGCGCTAAGGGCCTCGTCCAAGGTGCGATGGTCGAACGCCACTAGCCTCGTCCTCAGTGATGGTTTGAGTCCCATCACAAACTTCTTCGCCTTTCTGCGCTCATCAGCCACAACGTGAGGTGCATACTTAGATAGTTCTGCAAACCTTGCCTCATACTCTGGCACGGTCATGGAGCCTTGAGCCAAAGAGAGGAACTCCTGCTCCATCCGATCTTCAATATGCTCGGGGACGAACTTGGCCCGAAAGAGCCTTACGAACTCGTCCCAAGCAACATCAACCGCATCGTCCTCAAACCGTGTATGTAGTAATGAAGCCCACCATACATCAGCTCTTTCCTGTAGTACACCGTTCATAAGCACCATCTAACAAATCTAACTTAATAGAACATACAAACATACAAAACTAACACATACCTGAAGCATATAGGTGGCCAAAGTAACCTTATCCTCATCCGCGCACCTAATAGCTCAAAAGATCTTTTCAATCTCCCACATCCAACTCTCAGCTAGTAACGGATCGCTCTCCCCCTTAAAAGAGGGTGGCAGCATCCTCTTGAATCTTTCCATGATGGAAGGTCCACCATGGTCCTGAGCTGGAACTTGAGCCTGCTACATCCAACAACAATTAATGTACATTCAACATAACATCATACAATTAAATAAAACAAACTACACTTGAATTAATTATGCTAACCTGAGCCTCCAACTGAGCCTGGAGTGCAGCCTGGGTGTGGGCATGCGTCTGCATGGCTTGCACCAAACCTTGCATGAACACTCCATAATCCACAGGCGGCGGTGGGGAAGTACAGGACCTTGCGGTGCTGGGTCCTGCTGCTCCGCCCGCTCCTCATGTCTCGGCTCGTCCTCACGGGCCGGCGTTCTGCCACGCCTACCTCTGGAAGCCATGGCTGCAATAAATTTCAGCCACCATTAGAGCAACGTTAATTTATTTCCTAACCATTTCCTTATCTATTTTTCATTCATTATTAATCAATTCTACACATGTGGACATTCCTATGTAGACTTAGCATTAAATGGGGATGATGACTTATATATATTCATGTGCAATCTCAACCGGTCTCTCTGATACCAATCCCTGTGACGACCCTCATTATACGGTACGGTTATACCAACCCACGTCACTATAGTGAACGTTATCACAGTGGGCATTTACCCAAACAATAACATATGATTGAGATGCTCATAAATATAAATACATAGTAGCGGTAACAAAAGAACTACTTGTCTTCATTTCATCATCCACATTTAACATACATGATTCAAATGACAAATTAAGAGAATTAAAGTCCACATAATGAAATACTAAACTCAAATACATAGTTTGTCCATAAATCCTTAATAGTTCTATTACAATCCCTCGTTACATACTATGAAAGCAAAAGTCACAACGTCGACTCCACCAGGCTACTCGCCACGCTCAGAGTCACTCTCCACTGTCTCCTCCAAAGGTGCCGGGTCACCAACTAAACCATTATACCCCCAATAAAAACCCTACTTAAAAATGGTGCTATATTGAATGATTTAAAATACATGTTCACGACTTATTTCTATCTATGATTTCTCTTGCACTTGCACACACTTGAACCATCCATATATGGCTGAAATCTTGCAGAAAATATCTCATAATGTATCTGGTAATTCATTGTAATAAAGTATATTAATTGCCTTATTTTAAAGGACTTGTATTCGTTTCTTGCGTTGTTTATATATCGATATCGACGCTCCACTGTTCTAGAATTCCTCTAGAACGTCGAGCACATGTTTTATATACACACTTTACTTGGCTTGTGGTGAACTCTCCGTCGGATATTCCTTTCGCCTGACTAGTGAACTCTTGCACAAGGCCTCCGTAAGTCTCCTCCGATCATGGATTCCCACATGGTCGACGAGCTGGTTGTACCCTAATACCTATGATACCCTTTAGGGATCTATATGATCCAAACGGCTATTAGAGATTCACTCTCGTCTTAAATCACGCCGGACCTCTGGACCTGTGCATAACAAGGCCAGTGGTAGGGTCGTGAGTTCCACCTGACTGCCAACACCAAGTGCGCGTGTTGTGCAACTGTTACTATCGCCTGATTCTCGACGTATTACGTGCAATGACCACTAGCTCTCATTTGTACTCTACTCGCTCGTCTATTCACGTTCACTCTAGTTTCTCGTCTATTCATCTAGTGCTCTCATCTACTTCTTGGTACTCTATATTGGCCATTGACTGATTGTCTAAAGTTAAACAATATAACCAATGCCTGGCAATATATAAAGGGCCCGATCTGTCCTGGGATGTGCGCCCGAAAGTGCTAGTGCCCATGGGAGTTAAATGATCAGAGTGTTTGCCATTACACTCAAGTGCTATCTATCTCGACTATCTATATGACAATCAAAAACACAAAACATGCTATACTCTCTCGATGTCTAGAATGACAAACAAGTGCTATACTCGTCGTGCTATTACTATACTTGTGCTAGTTGTGCTATGGCCATCCTGCTATTCGTGTTATACTCGATACTTGTGCTACTTTGGAAACTATACTTGCTCTCATGCTATTGTGCTACCTCTTGCTATATTTGACTCTCTTGTACCTGCTATCTTTAGATACTCTGCAATTAAATGCGTTTATTTTAAGCCTGCTTGAGCCTGAGATTTAAGTCCTACTGGGCGTTATCGCTCACCTACGTTATTTGTGTTGTGTTCTCAGGTGAGACCGAGGATGAACATACACTCACGAAGTGGGGAATGACCAAGAGTGAAGCCTGGAGTACCCTCGAGTCATTATGTTATCTTAGAGTTGTAGTTAGTCATTTCCTTTTATTGCAATGTAATTGGGCCCTATGGAATGGCTCTGGTATTAGGGTTGTAACTAGACATTGGAAAAGTTATTAATGAGAAAGATTTGCTTTAGTATTATTCAATGTGTAATGGTTTGATGTCTAGTATTCGCTCTATACTTTTTCTTGCAACTGCCTTCACGCTCCGATATTCCGCGTTGGGGCGTGACAGATGAAGTAGCAAAGAAATCCTTTGAACTCCACTTCATAGAAACTGAAAAACAAATTACTGACATCTTCACCAAACCTCTTCCTGACAGTAGATTCTCATCTTTGAGGAGAGAGCTTGGCCTTTGTAAATGTCCATTTTCTTGATCTCTCTCATTGGGTTTGGGTTGAGTGTTAGGCATTTTCTGAGGGGGAGTTCTTTGCATCATCATTATCCTTTGCTTTCTTAATCATATTGTTCATATCTCTCTCATTTCACTTCCATTTCTTTTTGACAATGGATTCTTCAACTCACATTGTGTTGAATTTCTTGGTATATCAAATGGTGACTTGGAGAAGGACAAGTTATGCTTGTCTGGACACTTTCACTATGCGAGAGTATATATCTCCACCAAGTACCAAGAAATGAATATGCAATTGTTAAGGGGGAGCTTTTGTTGTTCAAAGAGAATCTCTGATTTCAAATACTGCATATCTTTAGTTGATGAAAGTGGTTGGAATCCTCATCTCAGGGGGAGCTAGAGAATTCAAAGTCATTTTTTTGAAAATTCAACACTCTTCTTGAATTACATCAATTTCCTTGCATGATGTCCTCATTTAGATGTCTAGAGTCTCAAAATGATTCTTTGAGTGATCTACTATATTTTTTGTCAACTCTCACATTTATTCTTCAAAACTACAGAAATTCAAATCTCTTTCAAAGATTGAAAGATAATGTGTATCTTGAATTTAAGCATTTCTTTGTTTGCAATTGATGTTGGATATAAATGATTTCAATTTTACAAAACTCTCCAAACACTGATAATTCCAGAGCAATGACACCATATGCTGAGAAACTACACACCTTCATAATGAATGAAGTGACATGTATGTCATGAGGCATTACTGCTATCTCTGTTCAAAGGGGTTCAAAATCAAAATACATAAAAAAAAAATTGCTTTGATGATGACTGAGTAACTGGAAATATTGCGTTTGATAAACGTATATTTTCATGTCAAAAGGTCATCATTTACCCCTTGAGACTTGATAATAGGTAAATCTTTAGTATCCAGGGACTATAGTGTGTAAAAAGCATTAGTTCTTCAGTGACCAAGATTTATCACATTTGATAGTTTGATTCAAAAACAAAAATTTCTATCAAAGGAGAATTGTTAAAAGAATCATCCCTATCCATCATCAAGTTGTTTTTTACAAAAACTTGGTTTACTT
>CM024758.1:61728335-61772217 GCA_014218235.1 Colocasia esculenta | reverse complement strand
CTTCGTTTGTCAGATTTCTTCCTAAAGCACTTAAACCTACAATTATATTAGAAAATCTATTGTACATTTGAGTGATATTCTCATTTGGAAGCATTTTGAATTATTCATACTGAGATACAAGTATGTCTATTCTAGTTTGCTTAACTCTATCTGTACCTTCATATGTAACTTGTAGCATATCCCACATTTCTTTTGCTATTTTACAGGCTGATAATCTAGTAAACTCTCTTTTAGATAAAGCACAACATAGATAATTTTTTGCTTTGTAATTTAAAGACATATTTCTTTTGTCAGCAATAGAAAGAGCACCAGAAGAGGATTCTGCAAGAACTTGAAAATCACCTTGTTCTATTACCTGCCAGAGGTCGAAGTCAGTACCTCTGATGAAGCACTCTATCCTCATCTTCCAATATTGATAATCTTCACCATCAAAGAATGGTGGCCTTGTAACTGATTGGCCTTCATAGTTGTGAGCTTCAGATGCCATTTCTTCTTAAATCGTTTGGGATTCTTCTGAGAAGACCAGCTCTGATACCACTTGTTGGATCGAAATGGAAGATTCACAGTCCTAAGGGGGGGGGTGAATAGGACTTTGTAACTTTTTCAAAATTCTTCTGAAAAACACAACACTAAGTAGATGTGTTAGTACTTGGTGTGGTGTGTGTGATTCAAGTGTGAACTTGGCAGAAAACAATCACACAGAAAATTCCAAAAGAGATTTATCCTGGTTCGGCCCTTCCCACATGGAAGTCCTACATCCAGTCCTCAAGCCAACCACTTGAGATTTCACTAAACTGCCAAACAACTTGGCCTTCTCTCACTCTTGAGAGGAAATTACAACACCCACTTGCTCCAAAGCAAGTCTTCCCTGAAACAGGGGTAAACAAGACTGCCTTATACCGAAGGCCTTCCCTTCACAAGAGGGGCCATGCAGAATCAAACTTCTGCAGAAATTACAACAGAAAAGAAGGAAGAAACTCTTGTGTGTTTGCCTCAAGAATGAGCACAGAACACACACTTTCCATCAGGATTGAAAGATAAGGATTTCAATCTAAATCCTAGCTGAAGCTACTTGGGTGGACTTTGAAGTAAAAGCAATTACAGTTGCCACCCAAAAGACAGATCTTCAGAATAGGAATTTCTGAAGAGATTCTCTCAAATAAGAACTTGAGCAGGAAGGCTTTGAGAGAGCTTGAAGAACGCAAGATGAGCTTTCAGGGAATTGTGTTGAACACTATGCCTTGTTATATGTTTCTTCAAGAGCTTTCTTCATCTTTTTATAGTTTTCAAAAACTAGCCGTTTGGAGAAGATAGCCGTTGGACTAAGATGGTTGTTGTGTTCTTAGCCATTTGGAGATAGTCTTGGGGATCCTTTGGATCTTGGAAGTTCTATCCGAAGGGCCATGAATTTTGTCTCTTTCCAAGGTCTTCAGAAATAGGAGCAGTTGTCATAGCTACAAGGTAAGCTATTTACAGTCTTGAGCTGAGCAAGCCATGCCAAACATGTGCTCCAATAAATGCCTGTTTAGCAAGGACAAGACAAAGACAAAAGCATCTCCATACCTTTGTGGTAGGTGGGTCACTGGAGTACAACAAGCAGTATGGAACCTAGTATTCTTAGTCATTTAAGAAAATAAAGCAAACAAACAAACAGGTAAAGTATGGGTCTGTCAGTGGTAGGTGAGATGGTCAGAATCCATGCATCTGAAACTTTCATAAATGCTTTGTGTTTCTTAGAAGATATAGACTGAGGCAAAGGACATTAAGATTGTAAGACTAGAAATAAATTGCAAAGAATGTTTTGCATAATTTTGAATCTACTGAATTCCGTCAGAAGAAATATATTAAGATAATGATCATGAAATTTGTTACTTGATTATACTTAAGAAGTTTAAGATTCAACAAAGAACTAATAGAAATATTTCCTGACAGATAGAACTGACAAAGGTACAAGTGCACAACTAACAGTGTAGTCGAATGCAGTAGAATAGGTAATTTGACTTATGAAGTAAGCATGATTCGACTACAGTAGGAACTATGTAAATCGAATACAATAGAGCAACCATCAGTCGAATGTAGTGTAAGACTATGAGTTGAGGTGGTGAGTCGAATGATGTTTAATTGTGAAGTCATGAGTCGAATATAGTGTAAAAGACATTCGACTGTATGAGTCGAAGTCATGAGTCGAATACAGCGTAAAAGACTTTCGACTGTATGAGTCGAAGTCATGAGTCGAATACAGTGTAAAAGACATTCGACTGTATGAGTCGAAGTCATGAGTCGAATACAGTGTAAAAGACATTCGACTATATGAGTCGAAGTCATGAGTCGAATACAGTGTAACGTTGCGGTCTTAGAAAGATTTTCATAACTTGTGACTGAGCTTCTGAATGAGTCAAATACATCAGTCGAATTCATTAGGCTATAGAGATAGTCTGTAACTTAGAAAATTTTGGGCATTGAATCTGTCTAGAAATTTTTATGATATATATATATTATGGAAAATACATATTTAGGGATTTTTTATGGCAGAAGCAAAATATATTTAAAGATTTGTCATAGCAAAATCATTTATTATTTAAAGACTTAGGGGTAGTTACTCAACAGGAGGTTCACAGGCTCCAGCTCAACAGGCGCAGGACCAGACTGGTGTACCTTTGCCAACCCCGCCACCACCTATGGACTATGGAGCATTAATGCAAGGATTGGTGCATGCGATGCAGACTCAGGCTCAGACGACAGCAGCTTTGCAGGCGCAAGTGCAGGTTCAGGTTGGTAGATAAGAAGTGTTATTCAAGGTGTTAAATAGAAAAAATTAATCTTAGAGCTTGACTTGGATTTAGGCGCAGGCACCTGCTCAAGAGGCAGGGTTTGGAGGAGTATGACCCCACCTTTCTTTAAGGGGTAGAGTGATCCTATCTTAGCAGAGAGCTGGCTCCGGGAGACGGAGAAGATCTTTCGTGCTATCCGGTGCGTAGAAGAGGAGAGGGTGACTCTAGCTATATATATGTTGCAGGTAAAGAATGGTTAAGAAGGTTTATGTGTGTTGTTTGAGATGTACCCTTAGCTGTATTTGCATTCTTTTTTAGGAGCGTGCCGATGTGTGGTGATCCTCAGTGCTACGCACATAGTTTGCAGATGGAGCTTTGGAGGTTGCTTAGGCTGAGTTCGTTCGTCTGTTCAAGGTGAAGTACATTCTGGAGCATGTGCAGGACCGTATGGAGCAGGAGTTTCTGACATTGACCCAGGGGTCAATGAGTGTGTAATACCTTTATTAGATCCAATGAGAGTCGTAATAACTGTACTGGGTCTAAGAGGGGCGTTACAACCTTGCTGCGACAATGAGAAGTAATTAAGAAATTGTTGTCATTCAATAGGGTAATAAGACATGTTCTTTACTGTCTATCCAAATCTAACATAGTAAGCTTGTTGAGGCCAATACTTCTCTATCGACTCATCAAAAATTGGGGAAAAAGTGGCTATGGAAATTATACTTAGAGGGGAACAATATTCATATTGAGTGCTTGGTTTGAAAACGACTCATGTAAGAGGTACAAACTTCAAAATATAGTGCAAGGGTTAAACAGGACGGACTAAATACTATGAAGATTCTAAATTTAATCTGATGAAACAACAAGATAAAATTGGATAAAATAGTGCAAACATGATCAAAACATGTGTATGCAAATATGTATGAGTTTAATTAGAGTTTGGCTTGGAGACAACCTACCTTTGAGCAATAAGAACAAGTCGACCTCCCAGAATCCCTAGATTGATAGGTCGGAGAAAAACACCTAATACTCACAAACTACTATGTAAAAATTGGGCAAAATAGTCTCATAAAAAACTAGACTCGAAGGGCTTTCAAGGGGTATATAGCTTGCATGGTTTTGTAGAGGTTTTACTAACCTTTGATGATTAACAAGAGGGGTCTCATGTGTAGGTTGCCGCAAATCTGAGGTGAAGGTTTTGCATAAGATCTCTCTGCTCCAGCCTTCCTCCCACAAATCTCAACCTTCCTCTGGCTCCAATCTCATCCACAACAAATCTTAGGGTCGTCCCATGAATGATAGGGGGTTTATTTATAGGGGGATGGTCTTTAGTTTTTTAATTTGATTAAGAAACCTTTAGGCACGAACTTGGGTGTATCCTTCCTCAAATTGAAGATTTCTCTCCTCAATTCATGATGGAAATAGTATGGAAACTTACTTTATGTTGTAACCACGAATTGAGCTTAATTTGAAGTCCAATAAGTGTGTATTAGGTGAGAATTAACCCTTTTATGGTTTATTTGTGAGAAATTTTGAATTTCAGAATATTTTCCTAACATGAATTTATCTGTGGCCCAAAGGACATTTTTTGGTCCATTTATCATGTTGCGTGGTTAATATACATAACTTGAAGTCCACACATAATTTATATTTAATTTTCTGACTCATTTATGTACATGTGATAAAGATTTTTTGATTTATTATTAATTATAATAATAAGTTGCAATATGCTTTATACTTGGATAATTGGATTTTTCTTTGTCTAAATCTCTTTATGATTCATTTAGAAATATTATTTAGAGTTGAACTATGATTTTTACAAAAAGTTTCGATGTGTTTTCATACATATGATAATGGTGCGTATGTTATTACTATTTTTAGTTTATTAAATTATCAATTTTATAATTTATCCATAATTTTAAATTATTAAAATTTCGGGGTGCTACACGATTACTGAACAAAGGTTCAGTAACCTTCGATTGATTTTATAATCATTCTGATTATTGAACAAAGGTTCAGTAACCTTCTGATTAGAGTTATAATCGTTCCGATTTCCGATTGTATTATAATCATTTTGATTACTGAAAAAAAGATTCATTAACCTTCTGATTAGAGTTATAATATATTTTATATACATGTATTAATTAGTCTTTGACTCATTCTCCAATTTATGACAATAAGTCACATTTAATATTTAACCTGCCCCAACATATTTTATTTATTTGCCCAAATTTCTGGTTTATGGAGGAGGGGACTTGAAACTTCAGGCATATACTGACTCGAGTTTCCAGTCAGATCCAGATGATAGCAAGTCTACATCTAGGTTTGTGTTCACCTTAAACGGAGGTGCAGTGAGCTGGAAGAGTTCCAAGCAAGAAACCACTGCAGACTCGACGACAGAAGCTGAGTACATTGCTGCAGCTGAAGCCGCCAAGGAGGCAGTGTGGATGAAGAATTCATCACCGACCTTGGTGTGGTGTCGGGTGACTCTGATCTGATCCCATTGCTGTGTGACAATAATGGGACCATTGCGCAAGCGAAAGAGCCGCGGTCTCATCAGAAGTCGAAGCACATTCTGAGGCGATTTCACCTGATCAGGGAGATTATCACTAGAGGAGATGTACTGGTGGAAAGAGTTCCTTCAGTTGACAACATTGCAGATCCACTGACGAAGCCTCTGACTCAAATTGTGTTTGAGCGCCACCTAGTCTATGGGTTTAAGACATAAAGGTGATTGGCTTTAGTCCAAGTGGGAGATTGTTAGTTATGGGTGTCCTCAAGCCAATCATAACTTGTACAATCTTGTTCTTTAATAATAATAATAAGACTTTTATATTCATTATGTGTAATTCGTTTATCGTTTCATTATGAAGTCCATGAATATGTGCAATGGATACTATTTGATGAGATCATAACATGGGATTAATATCCTTTAAGCGTATATTCTTAATTGTTCCTAGTTGGAGGATATTCGAGAAGGACATTAAATATCGGTTAGACTAGTACAGGTTGCACCTGCTCATATGATGAGAGTGACTGGTCTCATAGTCACTTGTGTGGAGACACAAAGGTGAATCTGTAGGTGCTCATTGGAGAATGAGTTCACTGAACTGATCCGTAATGAATCGTAGGATGGTAATGTTACCTAACTGTCAACCAGCTAGATTCATTGTCACAGTGGCATGATTGGTCCTTAGACCTGAGACACCAAGGACACCTTGTCGGTGGACTTCTAGATTTTGACCTTAACTTATAGATCTCTAGCCATTGGGTCTTAATCAGTTAAGTGTTCGGATCTAGCGGAATACCTTCGAAGGTGATTGTGTGGTCAACATGGGATCGCTCACTCTCGGTAATAAGAGAGTGAATGCTCTAGGAAAAGATGCCTGATAGTCTCTGGCCAGGGCATGACTACTTATCAGAAAAGGAGTTTTATGATATTGTTATGCGGCATCTAATTCAAGTGAGTGCGCGTACTAAGGTTTGACAGTTGACCATACCCTAAGTGCACTCGGGAGCATTGTACGAGTGAAGGACTATAGTCACGTGGTATCTGTTGACACAAAAGGTTCTTTGAATAGGTTGCTGAACCCCAATGCTTTCCAGGATCAAGTGGTGTTGCTTGGCACACAACTTGATTGAAAGCCCGGTCAATTATCGTGAGACGATAATTGATTGTGTATTAATTAATATAAGATATTCATTAATTACAGTAAGTCAATAAAGAGTTATTGGGCTTAATGGGCTGAAAACTGGACTAGCACTTGGGCCTAGAGGGTCACACGCAATAGAGTTCCGAGCCGACTGGCCAGATGACCGATATAGACATTAACTAGGTTTTTGTGAAAAACCACAGAGTCTATATATACACGTGGAGAGTTAAACCCTGGCCCAAGCTCCAGGTTCTCTCCCTGGCCGCCACCTCCTCTCTCTCTCCCTGAGCGCCCCCACCTTCTCTCTCCTCTCTCTCTGGCACATGGTGGAGTTGAGATATGGGAGACGCGTGGAGACCGAGGAGATCCCGTCTGCGTCCGGAGCTCACGTGGATATGTCTAGAGCCGGACACCTGAACGGCTTGAAGCACCAGTGCCTCTAGCGCTACCTCCTCCCCGAATTCGGGAGTTTCGCAACCCCGCAATAGGAAAAGATCGGATCTTCCTACGTGCAGGTTCTCTGTTTTTGTTCGATTCCGACCGCCGGCAACGATATCTACCAGAGCGAATCGCGTTTCCGCTGCGCTCTATATGATTCCTTACAACTACCTTGAGGACACCCATAATATCGCGTTTTCAAGTTCCTCGTCAGATCTAGCTAACTCTTCATCTTCTCCTGGAAAGTCAACAAGGTGAGTCTATGAAATAGACTCAACAAGCAAACAAGAAATCTAAATCCACAATCTACAATATAGTTAATTTAAAAACAACGTGGTACTCATGTATAACACTCTCATACTATTATATACATAAGCTCTATTCTCACACTTAACAATTCTCATATATAGCAATTAATAATAAAACATATAAAGTAATTAAGTCATTTAACAATTATGAACACTATTTAATAAGGGATGCATTAACAATACTAATGACAAGTATGATTATGAGACGGTAAGTAAGATACTAACACTTAGCAATAGACAGTAGCATTGGCGGTAATCAAAGGATAGTAAGCATGGACAATAAGTAGTAGGCAACAAGCAAGAAGCAATAGACAGTAGTAATGAGCAATATGCAGTAGACCATGGCAGTAGATAGTAAGCAGTAGGCAGTAGACAATAATTGTAGACAATATCAGTAACATTAGTCAGACACATTGCCCAAACCACCACTAGAAGGCCAGTACAGTCAGTCAGTACTCGATCACCTAGGCAAAACAATGATGAGGGTGGGTTAACGCGCATAACCTAAAGAAGCCCTTTCCACCCTAACCATGAAAGGTGCGCGGAATCACCTAAGACAGTAATCTAGAATGGGGGGTTGAATAGATTACCACCGATTAAAAAAAAACTTTAACCTTCTTATCGATGTTAACACTGACTTAAGAAAAGCTTGAACAGATGTGAATCAAATCTAGCCTTGATGTGTGTGCTAATTGTGATTAGGAAATTAGCAATCTATGAAGCATGTGAACAAATATCCGTGCCTACCAAACATCTACCGTAAAGACGTGCGAACCACAAGACATGAAGATTTAAGGTGGTTCGGAGTACACAACTCGTGTATCCTACATCCACCGTCCACACACACACATAGAAAAAAAAAAAAAATTGCTTATAGAAGCGAGTTCAACCAACAGCATACACACGCACGTTGTTTAAGGCAAACACGCACTCAAGACAAACACACACATGTGGATCAAGCACAAGGGACGCTCAACCACTGCCACACACACAGAGTAGTGAAAAGTAAAAAGAAGGAAGAGTTTTGAGTGAAGAATCAAATCCTATGGAGAACTCTTCTATGTGGTCGTCCAGAAGAACTTCAGGCTTCTTGTTGATGATGATCAGTTGTCGTTGTAACAACCCTCCTCATACCGGTATGATTATACCAATCCCCATCGATATAAAGAGCATCGTCACAGTGGGATAATAACCCAACACTAGCTGATAGGTTGAAAAGTACGTGGATAGCAATTTATAACATTGGAAAATAAAATAATTATCCAACGTTTATTTCATCACCATCACACATTCCACAGTCTATATAGCAAAATAAAATGACAATGTCCACATTAATACATGATAAAAGAACTACATGTCCAATATTGTCCATACAATTACTTTATTCAAGCTATGACAAAGAAGAGTACAACTGATAATCGCTCCTCAAAAGTTATTCCTCCAAGAGATCAACCTTCGCTATGCCTTCCTCCAAAAAGTGAATACATGTCTCACCTGTACGCCGAAGCAAGGGTGAGTCCAAAGACTCAGCAAGCAAACCAAAGGCTAATCTTAAACATATCACATTCATGTTAAGCTATTAAACACTAAAGAATACATACTATCATTTAAACTACAAAATACACATGGTACTTACTCTTAACTATCAATGCATATTTTAATCACTTAAACATGCTTTAGTCTTTCATGTGTTTATTCTAAATCAGGGTGCTACATTATACACTTGTACATATTTTCTACACCTAACATGTAGCATGATTCATCCATCCACACATTATTCCATTTCATGATTATATTTCTACGACTAGAACATAGAATTGAGCATAAAGAAAAGAACAACCTAACATGATGACTATTCACTTTTCACATGCACTTTTCACATTTAATTGTACATTTTACTTGCTGTTTTAATATAATTAAATCTCATACACGTGGTTTCATATTTTATAGCATGAATTGAAAGTTAAAACATGGTCAATTGGTTGGCAACAATAAGAACCTAAGCATGGAACTTTATACTAATTGAACATTACATCTAGCATGGAACTAACATTCTTACATGTATTTGTCCTATTCATAGCCACACTTTACTTGCTGTTTGACATGAAACAAACTCCATTACATAGAATTAGATCTATTACACTTTATCTTATTCATTTAGCAATTCCACATGTTCACTTTTTTGTGTTGCATAATTTGTATGTTTACACATATATATATATATATACTCACATACATTATTACAAGAAGATTAATGAATACATGACATGATATTAAACATGATATTGCAATTTAAGTATTAATACATGGAAGTATGAACATATGCACTATCATATTAGTTTCACATGAAATCACATTCTTCATATCATTTACCCTTTGGTTTTCACTTATCACAATTATATCATTTGCACTCATCACGTGCCACATTCACATATCTCACACTTTATTCATATTTCATTACTTAAAATGCCATGACACATAGTCCTAACTACCTATTAGAGGACGCAAACCAAATCTCATAACATAACTCATCTCATAGCACAACTCATATCACAACTCATAACACATAACTCATAACACAACTCATAATCACATACCCACCACCTAGGCAATGTAGTGGTGAATCTTGATACTGCGCAGACCGAGAGAAGCCCTCTCCACCCTATCCAGTGGTACTTGTCCACCTCTAGGTTTTTCCTAATGCCCTTAGGTCATACTTTTACAATGTAGAGCCTTCCATAGGGACTTTTCTATGTACAGCTCTCGAAGCCTCTAGAGTAGCAGTGTCATTCTTGGCCAAATTATTACACATTCACTTATCACATTTCCACACTCTATTTACATATTTTACATATACTATTTAATCACTTTACATATCTTTTTATCATTTGCACATGTCTCAGTTAGCCTAATCATGATACTACAGTTTCATAAATAAAACAACTCATAATTCAGTCTTAAACATGTTGTTAACTTCTGAATTACACAAGTTTAGATTTTAACATATCCAACATGAATAATTCCCATGATTTAACAATATTTCCACTTTCTGTCATCAAATCAGTTCCAAATTTTTATCACAGGTTACTGACAGTAAACCTATCACATATGTAATTTTCCATATTTTTCTAACAGTAAACATAATTTGCACAAATAAATCTAGACTTCAGGCATATTCATTGAAATATCTTTATACACGGTACATATGAACATGGTTGGGTGCTAACAGTTCAAAAATATAACATCAGACCTCATGCTGTCATGTAAAAATTATAAGACTGTAACTTACAGCAAATCTATTTTTACTAGATTTAATCATGTTTATGTGATGCTCAAAATGCAATTATTAAATTTTAATAATTAACAATTCACAAAAAATTAGGGCAACCTCATGATGACCTAATGACTGTTTACAATCACCATAAAATTTACAGCACGTAACTACATCCATAAATCATTTAAACAGCTTAAAAAGATCAAAAAGTAAAATTTCAGGACACTAAAGAAGTAGACGTCAAGGGGTGTGGCCGTTTACTTTCAACTGCAGCATCCCTTGCCGTCAACTCAAGAACTTGACTGCAGCAGATGCTGTCGCCAACCTGCTCCCAGCAGCACACACAGACAGCACTCCATACAAGGGTGAATTTGGGGTTCCAGGACTCGAGGAAAAATCTAGAAAAAATACCTTGGACTTAGGGGACATGTATAGGATTAAGATCTAGGGTTTACTTGCCTCTAAGAAAATCTACAAAGATCCAGAATCGCCGGTGAAGCCCTCCTCGGCCCTGCCAAGAAGGTGCTCAGAAACGCCTTAGATCTGATTCTTCTGTGGATGCAAATGGTTCCTCGGAGTTGGGATCTCTTCTCCTATGCATAGGCTATCCTCCAGTTGGTGTAGCTCCTCGGGGAACACTTCCCGTCGACGGATCCGGCCCTCCAAAGATCAGCTTTTCCTCATCTCGGGTCCAAGGGTTTCACCAAATGCTAAAAGCCTTCTCCTCGACCTAGGATGGGTATTTTATAGGCTTGGGGGTCGGGGTACACAATAGGGTAGGTTTCCTACGCATTAGGATGAGTTTCCTAATCTAGAACCAGCCAAAATGTGAGCATTAACAAATCTGGAACCGTTACGCAAGAGGATATTGACGTCAACATCGGTTGTAGTCAACTGCACAGTTGACGTCAATGGGCTGGCCGCCAACATGCTGTTGGCGTCTAGGGGGTGGCCGCCCACTGTGAGTTGGCATCCAGGGATGTGGACGCCAACCACAGGCCTAGAAGTTGGCATCCAGGTCTTGGCCGCCAACTGCACAGGGCAGTCAAAACCCTGCCAAACCCTAAAATAAATGCATAAATACACCGAAACAATTAGCATATGTAAAAATAATTACATATATCCTTACCACATAAAGTACATGCATTACATAATATTTAATTAAATACAACTTACTCTAATCATAATTAAGGATAATATGCATCAAAATATATATACGCACATATACATACACATTACATGATATATACATCATGCATGAACTATAATGAAATGAATTCCTCATTAGTTAAATTCTACATTATATTATCATTCAAGTACTTTACACACCATAAATAATTAACGTGCTTAAAGTAGATAGATATCATTAAACAAGAATAACATATGTATGTATACATATACATACCATGGTTACTTACAACATGTATAAAATAATTAAATACAAGAGGCACAACAATAATTAAATATTCATAGACATTTAAATATATTTGCATGCACAGAAATAAACTCATAATTATTTACAAAATATAAGATAATGATTTCTTACTATGTGCACAACACGTACATATGCATGAGATCTACATACATGTTAGTTATGGGTGTCCTCAAGCCAATCATAACTTGTACAATCTTGTTCTTTAATAATAATAATAAGGGTTTTATATTCATTATGTGTAATTCGTTATTGTTTTATTATGAAGTCCATGAATATGTGCAATGGATATTAATTATAATGAGATCATAACAATGGGAATAATATCATTTAAGCGTATATTCTTAATTGTTCCTAGTCGGAGGATATTCGAGAAGGACATCGAATATCTAGTTAGACTAGTACAGGTTGCACCTGCTCATATGATGAGAGTGACTGGTCTCATAGTCACTTGTGTGGAGACACTAAGGTGAATCTGTAGGTGCTCATTGGAGAATGAGTTCACTGAACTGATCCGTAATGAATCGCTGGATGGTAATGTTACCTAACTGTCAACCAGCTAGATTCATTGTCACAGTGGCGTGATTGGTCCTTAGACCTGAGACACCAAGGGCACCTTTTCGGTGGACTTCTAGATTTTGACCTTAACTTATAGATCTCTAGCCATGGGGTCTTAATCAGTTAAGTGTTCGGATCTAGCTGAATACCTTCGAAGGTGATTGTGTGGTCAACATGGGATCGCTCACTCTCAGTAATAAGAGAGTGAATGCTCTAGGGAAAGATGCCTGATAGTCCCTGGCCAGGGCATGACTACTTATCAGAAAAGGAGTTTTCTGATATTGTTATGTGGCATCTAATCCAAGTGAGTGCGCGTATTAGGGTTTGACAGTTGACCATACCCTAAGTGCACTCAAGAAGATTGTACGAGCGAAGGACTATAGTCACATGGTATCTGTTGACACAAAAGGTTCCTTGAATGGGTTGCTGAACCCCAATGCTTTCCAGGATCAAGTGGTGTTGCTTGGCACCCAACTTGATTGGAAGCCCGGTCAATTATCGTGGGATGATAATTGATTGTGTAATTAATTAATATGAGATATTGATTAATTGCAGTAAGTCAATAAAGAGTTATTGGGCTTAATGGGCTGAAAACTGGACTAGCACTTGGGCCTAGAGGGTCACACGCAATAGAGATCCGAGCAGACTGGGCAAGATGACCGATATAGACATTAACTGGGTTTTTGTGAAAAATAGCAGAGTTCATATATACACGTGGAGAGTTAAACCCTGGCCCAAGCTCCAAGTATTCTCTCTGGCCGCCTCCTCCTCTCTCTCTCTCTCCCTGGGCGCCCCCACCTTCTCTCTCCTCTCTCTCTGGCACATGGTGGAGTTGAGATCCGGGAGACGCATGGAGACCGAGGAGATCCCGTCTGCATCGGAGCTCGCGTGGATACGTCTAGAGGCCGGACACCTGAACAGCTTGACGCACTACTGCCTCCAGCGCTACCTCCTCCCCGTTTAGGGAGTTTAGCAACCCCGCAAAGGTAAAGATCGGATCTTCCTACGTGCGGGTTCTCCATTTTTGTGCGATTCCGATCGCCGGCAACAATATCTACCAGAGGGAATCACATTTCCGCTGCACTCTGTATGATTCCTTACAGTGGTATCAAAAACAGGTTGCTGGTTCGGTCGGAATCGGCACCATGTGAACGTCATTTCATGCGTTTTTGTCGATTCGCGTTCTGCATGAATCGCCAAGTTTGCCGCGTTCTTGGGTCGCACATGGGATGTGCACTTCTTGTTTGGTACATGGAAGTTGTTCCTGGTACCAAGGGCTTCGTGAAAAACCCTTTGTGGCGTCGTTCGGCCCTCTCTAGAGGCCACACGACCCCCTGCAAGATGCCGCCGCCATGCTTCTTGGAGAGTCCAGGAAGGGGCGCTTTCTACTATGTTTGGAGTTTTTTCGGGATTTTCTGGGCATTTGGGGGCCATGGGAGGTGGCCTCCGGCGCCGCCGGCGCCGTCCGCGGCTGCCGATAGCAGTGCGGGGGGCGGCGGGGCCGCCCTCTGCCGGAGCGCGGTGGCGGCTAGGGTTTCACCCTAGCCACGTGCCCCCTCCGTTCGGACGGAGGGGGCGACCCCACGCTGGGCGCCCGCGGGCAACGCGCGGTCCACCCACGGGTAAGTCACAGGCGGACCCCCCGCGGGTTCCGGGCGGGCGGATCCGGTCCGCGTCGGATCTGACCGGACCGGATCCGCCAGACCCAAACCCCCTTTCCCATTTTTTTAAGTTTTTAAAATGTTTTAAATTGTTTAAAAGCCAGAAAAATTTAAAAAAAAATCCAAAAGATTCTGAAAAATTATTTTGAGGGTTTTAAAATATTTAGCTCTCTGGAAATTATTTTTCATATGTTTGACCTCGTGCTTAATTAGTTTAAGGGAATTCTAAAATTGTTTTAGTTATTTCCTCACATCTAATTAATGCATGTTAATTAATTTAAGAATGTGATTCTTGTTAAATTAATTAACAATAAATTTTGGCGGATTCATGCAGTAACAGTGAATGGCGTTTATCTAATGTTGATTAGATGTTTTCCATATTAGCTAAATTGTTTAGTTAAATGGTTTTCAAAATATAATTATTATATTTTGGAAATAAAAGTTATTTCAGAAGTAATTATGTGATAATTGCTTATTGATGCATGTGATGTGTTGATGTGTGGATGGATGATCATGGACCTAGATTTCATGTGATGATGTTTATGGTTTATGGCATGTGATGTAATTTATGAGGACTGCGTGCCTCCCTCTCTCCCTCTATTAAATCCGGGATGTACATTCTATCTCCCTTCTGTTATGTACTCCCCTTGACTTGTTCAAGATTTCTTATTATTATCTGATGTATATTTATGGGCCTGCGAGCCCAATTTAATGTTACTTGCAATTTTAAGAAGCGGATTGGCGGAGATGGAGGAGAGTACCATGCAAGACCTTCATGGAGATAGAGTTACATCAAGCAAGAGCATACGATGCGGGGTTGCCATATGTTTGCCATGTTTGTGGATTACCAACTGGCTCTGGTAATGCCACTGTAGGTTAAAGTCCATAATCATCCATTGTTTTTCTTCATATATATGATATATGGAATGTGCTATGATATATATAATTAAATATATGATATTCCAAATTCTATATATCAATAGCACGCAGATATAGAGACCAAGATAAAATATGTCAAAATCCCTCCTAGTTTAAATTTTAAGTTGTAGCGTAATCATTAAGAATGAATTACGTGGCCCTCCATCATTATAGTTTTAGGATTGCCATTAGATCGGGCAAGTTTGTTCTGCCATCCACAAGGTTTGTCAAATCTGATGACAAACTAAAACTATGGCATGGTGATGCCTTAAATGGGGTAGAGGAACGGTGTAGCTTGGTTGTGCTATCCACAAGGGCTACATCCAAATCTATGCTCGTTACGTAATGATGGTAATGCTTAGACTGGATTTAATGACTTGTTGTGCTATCCACAAGGTCATTAAAATTCAGGGGGGCCAAAATAAGATCGGATATTGCAAGAGTTGCAAGTGTCAAGGGTTGACCACTTTCAGATCATAGTATGATTTGTTGTGCTATCCACAAGGTCATGCTATGAGTCTGTAAGATTCTTATCCCCACTAGGAGACCGTCGGAGTCTCCCATTCTGTATATCTGAGGGTTATACACTCTGTCGAAAAATAGTGGGAGCTGATCTTGATTAAAATCATAATCTAGATTTAATTATTACTATGATCATCTGCTAATTGTGTTTACATTTCCTTTATAGGCAAAAATGTCGTCAGGTAACCCACTCCGTGGCATACTGGATGCCAACAAATTGACAGGCCTGAACTACTCAGATTGGCTCAGAAACCTGAAGATTGTTCTCAGGTCTGAGCGCATTGCCTATGTCCTGGAAGGTGATATCCCTGCTGAACCACCTCTAGATGCACTTGAAGAGGAAACACTTGAATTTGCGATGTGGAAGGAGGATTCCACTCTGGCCCAATGCTACATGCTTGCCTCAATGAGTAATGAGTTGCAAAGGCAGCATGAGAACATGGATGCTAGATCCATCATGCAGCACTTGCAGGAGCTCTTTGAAGAGCAGAGCAGGGTAGAGAGATATGAGATATCCAAGGCCCTATTCAGAGCTCGCATGGAAGAGGGGTCTTCTGTACAGACTCATGTGCTGAAGATGATAGAGTGGATTGAGAGGCTCGAGGGGCTTGGTTTTCCTCTGACAAGGAACTGAGCGCCGACCTCATTCTCCAGTCACTTCCAGATTCATATTCCCAGTTCATTGTAAACTTTACAATGAACAAGATTGAGGTGACTTTAGCTGAGATGCTCAACATGCTGAAGACTGCTAAGGGAAACCTTAAGAAGGAAAAGCCCACTGTTCTCATGGTTAGAAAGTCCAACAAGAAGAGGAGAGCAGTGCAAGCCTTTAAGAAAGGCAATGCAAAGAAGCAGTCCAAGCAGAAGCAAAAGAAGGACATAAGCAAAGGAGAAGAAAAGGGCGAGTGCTTCCACTGCAAGAAGAAGGGGCACTGGAAAAGAAATTGCAAGGACTACCTTGCAACGAAGGCTTAGGAGAAGCAGAAGCTTGGCGAAGCTTCAGGTATCTATATGATAGATCTTCACTTGTCTATAAGAGATTCTACATCTTGGGTTTTAGACACTGGATGAGCTTCTCATGTCTGCAATGATGTGTAGGTGCTGACAAGTAGAAGGAAGCTGAGCAAGGGCGAGGTGAACTTGAGGCTTGGAAACGGCGCAAGTGTTGGTGCACACACTGTGGGGACAGTGAAGCTCAAGTTACCATCAGGAGATTTACTTTTATTAGATGATTGCTACTTTGTGCCTAGTATCATTAAGAACATTATTTTGTTTCTTGTTTAGACAGAATTGGATACAAGTTTACCATTGAGAACAATAGTTGTTCAGTTTATTTAAGAAATAAACTAGTTGCTTTAGCAAATTTGGTGAATGGTTGTATCTGCTTAATGTTTCTTATGAAAATATCCATGTTGATGTTTCTCCTAAGAGAAGTAAGAATAGTGTGAACACTGCCTACTTGTGGCATTGTAGGCTTGGTCACATTGGCAGAATAGGCTCCAAAAGTTGCATAAGAATGGATACTTGGATCCATTTGATTATGAATCATATGCAACTTGCGAATTCTGTTTAATGGGTAAGTTGACCAAATCTCCATTTAGTGGACAGGGGATAGGGCCAAGGACATATTGGAACTAATACACTCGATGTATGTGGTCCAATGTCTACCCAAGCCAAGGGTGGCTACTCATACTTCATTACATTCACGGATGACTACTCAAGGTTCGGATTTGTTTACTTAATGAAGTACAAATCTGAAGCTTTTGGCAAGTTTCAAGAATTTAAGAATGAAGTTGAGAAGCAAACTGGAAAAAGCATTAAAATCCTACGGTCAGACCGAGGAGGTGAATACTTGAGTACAGAGTTCACACAATTCTTAAATGATAATGGTATCCTTTCTCAATGGACTCCTCCCTATACACCACAGATGCATTGTGTATCGGAAAGGAGGAATCGCACCTTGTTGGACATGGTACGATCCATGATGAGCCGTTCGCAGTTACCAGTTTCCCTATGGGGATATGCTCTAGAGTCAGCGGCATATCTATGAACAGGGTTCCCAGTTAATCTGTGTCTTCTACTCCATATGAGATATGGAAGGGTAGAAAGCCTGATTTTAAACATGTTAAAATCTGGAGCGGTCCTGCCCATGTGAAGAGACATGACCCAGATAAACTGGAATCCGGAACCGATAAGTGCAGGTTTGTTGGATACCGAAAAGAAACATTTGGGTACTACTTTTACCATCCTGGTGAACAAAGAGTGTTTGTCGCCAGGAGAGCTGTCTTCTTGGAAGAGGAGTTCCTTACCCAAGAGGACAGTGGAGTAAGGTAGATCTAGAAGAGGTTCTAGATCCACAAACTGTGCAAAGTCCACCAGTTGAAACATCGGTTCCGGAACCTGTTCAGAAATATACACACATTCAGCGTAGGTTTGGTAGAGTACCTAGACGCCTGAAAGATATGTTGGAAATATCAGTGAAGGCATGTCTTATAATGAGGATGATGATCCAAAGACCTACCAGAGGCTGTTGATAGTCCTCAGTCAGGGAAATTGCGAGATGCCATGAATTTTGAGATGCAGTCCATGTACACCAACCAAGTTTGGAACTTGGTAGACTTGCCTGAAGGTATTGTACCTATTGGGTGCAAGTGGATCTTTAAGAGAAAGATCGGTGCAGATGGACAGATCGACACTTATAAGGCAAGGTTGGTGGCAAAGGGGTATCGTCAAAGGCAAGGAATTGACTATGACGAAACTTTCTCACCAGTTGCCATGATAAAGTCGATCAGAATTCTTCTCGACATTGCTGCATACTTTGATTACGAGATCTGGAAAATGGATGTAAAATCTGCTTTCCTCAATGGAAATATTGAGGAAGAAGTGTATATGATACAGCCTAAGGGTTTTACATCCAAAGAGTGTCCAGATAAAGCATGCATGCAAGCTTCAAAGGTCCATCTATGGATTGAAGCAAGCTTCTCGTAGTTGGAACATAAGGTTTGATGAGGCTATCAAATCTTATGACTTCGTTAAGAATGAAGATGAACCATGTGTGTATAAGAAAATCAGTGGGAGTGCTATCACTTTTCTCATACTTTACGTTGATGACATTTGCTCATTGGGAATGATGTAGGGATGTTATCATCAGTAAAGGTTTGGTTGTCAAAGAACTTCTCCATGAAGGATTTGGGAGAAGCATCCTACGTATTAGGAATACGTATCTATAGAGATAGATCTAAGAGGATGCTTGGCTTGACCCAATCCATGTACATAGATACCATTGTCAAAAGGTTTGGCATGGAAAATTCCAAGAGAGGTCTCATACCAATGAGACATGGGATTAATCTCTCTAAGGAGCAGTCTCCTAAGACTCCTGAAGAGAGGGCAGTCATGGATAGAGTCCCCTATGCCTCGGCTATAGGGTCTATCATGTATGCCATGCTATGTACAAGGCCTGATGTAGCATTTGCTCTAAGTGTTACGAGCAGATATCAGGCAAATCCAGGTGAAAAACACTAGATGGCAGTGAAATGTATCCTTAAGTACTTGAGAAGGACTAAGGATATATTTCTGGTTTATGGAGGAGGGGACTTGAAACTTCGGGCATACTGACTCGAGTTTCCAGTCAGATCCAGATGATAGCAAGTCTACATCTGGGTATGTGTTCACCTTAAACGGAGGTGCAGTGAGCTGGAAGAGTTCCAAGCAAGAAACCACTGCAGACTCGACGATAGAAGCTGAGTACATTGCTGCAGCTGAAGCCGCCAAGGAGGCAGTGTGGATGAAGAAATTCATCACCGACCTTGGTGTGGTGCCGGGTGACTCTGATCCGATCCCATTGCTGTGTGACAATAATGGGTCCATTGCGCAAGCGAAAGAGCCGCAGTCTCATCAGAAGTCGAAGCACATTATGAGGCGATTTCACCTGATCAGGGAGATTATCACTAGAGGAGATGTACTGGTGGAAAGAGTTCCTTCAGTTGATACATTGCAGATCCACTGACGAAGCCTCTGACTCAAATTGTGTTTGAGCGCCACCTAGAGTCTATGGGTTTAAGACATAAAGGTGATTGGCTTTAGTAAGTGGGAGATTGTTAGTTATGGGTGTCCTCAAGCCAAAATAACTTGTACAATCTTGTTCTTTAATAATAATAATAAGGCTTTTATATTCATTATGTGTAATTGTTTATCGTTTCATTATGAAGTCCATGAATATGCGCAATGGATACTAATTATGATGAGATCATAACAATGGGATTAATATCCTTTAAGAGTATATTCTTAATTGTTCCTAGTCGGAGGATATTCGAGAAGGACATCGAATATCCAGTTAGACTAGTACAGGTTGCACCTGCTCATATGATGAGAGTGACTGGTCTCATAGTCACTTGTGTGGAGACACAAAGGTGAATCTGTAGGTGCTCATTGGAGAATGAGTTCACTGAACTGATTCGTAATGAATCGCTAGATGGTAATGTTACCTAACTGTCAACCAGCTAGATTCATTGTCACAGTGGCGTGATTGGTCCTTAGACCTGAGACACCAAGGACACCTTGTCAGTGGACTTCTAGATTTTGACCTTAACTTATAGATCTCTAGCCATGGGGTCTTAATCAGTTAAGTGTTCGGATCTAGCGGAATACCTTCGAACGAGATTGTGTGGTCAACATGGGATCGCTCGCTCTCGGTAATAAGAGAGTGAATGCTCTAGGGAAAGATGCCTGATAGTCCCTGGCCAGGGCATGACTACTTATCAGAAAAGAAGTTTTCTGATATTGTTATGTGGCATCTAATCCAAGTGAGTGCGCGTATTAGGGTTTGATAGTTGACCATACCCTAAGTGCACTCGGGAGCATTGTACGAGCGAAGGACTATAGTCACGTGGTATCTGTTGACACAAAAGGTTCCTTGAATGGGTTGCTGAACCCCAATGCATTCCAGGATCAAGTGGTGTTGCTTGGCACCCAACTTGATTGGAAGCCCAGTCAATTATCGAGAGACGATAATTGATTGTGTAATTAATTAATATGAGATATTGATTAATTACAGTAAGTCAATAAAGAGTTATTGGGCTTAATGGGCTGAAAACTGGACTAGCACTTGGGCCTAGAGGGTCAGTAGAGTTCCGAGCAGACTGGGCAAGATGATCGATATGGACATTAACTAGGTTTTTGTGAAAAACGCAGAGTCTATATATACACGTGGAGAGTTAAACCCTGGACCAAGCTCCAGGCTCTCTCCCTGGCGCCACCTCCTCTCTCTCTCCCTGGGCGCCCCCACCTTCTCTCTCCTCTCTCTTTGGCACATGGTGGAGTTGAGATCCGGGAGACGCATGGAGACCGAGGAGATCCCGTCTGCGTCCGTAGCTCACGTGGATACGTCTAGAGACCGGACACCTGAACAGCTTGAAGCACTACTGCCTCCAGCGCTACCTCCTCCCGGTTTTGGGAGTTTCGCAACCCCGCAAAGGCGAAGATCGGATCTTCCTACGTGCGGGTTCTCCGTTTTTCTTCGATTCCGACCGCTGGCAACGATATCTACCGAAGGGAATGACATTTCCGCTGCGCTCTGTATGATTCCTTACAGTGGTATCAAAGGTAGGTTGCTGGTTCGGTCAGAATCGGCACCATGTGAACGTCATTCATCCGTTTTTTGTCGATTCGCGTTCTGCATGAATCGCCAAGTTTGCCGCGTTCTTGGGTCGCACATGGGATGTGCACTTCCTGTTTGGTACATGGAAGTTGTTCCTGGTACCAAGGGCTTCGTGAAAAACCCTTTGTGGCGTCGTTCGGCCCTCTATAGAGGCCACACGACCCCCTGCAAGATGCCGCCGCCATGCTTCTTGGACAGTCCAGGAAGGGGCGCTTTCTACAATGTTTTTGGGTTTTTCCGGGATTTTCTGGGCATTTGGGGGCCATGGGAGGCGGCCTCCGGCACCGGCGCCGCCGCGGCCGCCGTGGCGGCGGGGGGGCCGGCGGGGCCGCCCTCTGCCAAAGCGGCAGCGGCGGCTAGGGTTTCACCCTAGCCGCGCGCCCCCTCCGTTCGGGCGGAGGGGGCGACCCCGCGCGGGGAGCCGCGAGCTGTGCGCGGGTCGCCCGCGGGCAGCGCGCGGGTCTGCCCGCGGGTAAGTCGCGGGCGGACCCCCCGCGGGTCCGGGCGGGCGGATCCGGTCCGCGTCGGATCCGACCGGACCAGATCTGCCAGACCAAACCCCCTTTCCATTTTTTAAGTTTTTAAAATGTTTTAAATTGTTTAAAGGACTGAATTTTAAAAAAAATCCAAAAAATTCTAAAAAATTATTTTGAGGGTTTTAAAATGTTTAGCTCTCTTCAAATTATTTTTCATATGTTTGACCCTTGCTTCATTAGTTTAAGGGAATTCTAAAATTATTTTAGTTATTTTCTCTATCTAATTAATGCATGTTAATTAATTTAAGAATGTGATTCTTGTTAAATTAATTAAAAATAAATTTTGGTGGATTCATACAGTAACAGCGATCGTGTGTTTATCTAATGTTGATTAGATGTTTTCCATATTAGCTAAATTGTTTAGTTAAATGGTTTTCAAAATATAATTATTATATTTTTGAAATAAAAGTTATTTCAGAAGTAATTATGTGATAATTGCTTATTGATGCATGTGATGTGTTGATGTGTGGATGGATGATCATGGACCTAGATTTCATGTGATGATGTTTATGGTTATGGCATGTGATGTAATTTATGAGGACTGCGTGCCTCCCTCTCTCCCTCTATTAAATCTGGGTTGTACATTCTATCTCCCTCCTGTCATGTACTCCCCATGACTTGTTCAAGGTTTCTTATTATTATCTGATGTATATTTATGGGCCTGCGAGCCCAATTTAATGTTACTTGTTATTTTAAGAAGCGGATTGGGGGAGATGGAGGAGAGTACCATGCAAGACCTTCATGGAGATAGAGTTACATCAAGCAAGAGCATACAATGCGGGGCTGCCATATGTTTGCCATGTTTGTTGATTACCAATTGGCTCTGGTAATGCCACTGTAGGTTAAAGTCCATGATCATCCATCGTTTTTCTTCATATATATGATATATGTGGAATGTGCTATGATATATATAATTAAACTATGATATTCCAAATTCTATATATCAATAGCACGCAGATATAGAGACCAAGATAAAATATGTCAAAATCCCTCTCGTTTAAATTTTAAGCCGTAGCGTAATCATTAAGAATGAATTACGTGGCCCCCATCATTATAGTTTTAGGATTGCCATTAGATCGGGCAAGTTTGTTGTGCTATCCACAAGGCTTGCCAAATCTGATGACAAACTAAAACTATGGCATGGTGATGCCTTAAATGGGGTAGAGGAACGGTGTAGCTTTGTTGTGCTATCCACAAGGGCTACATCCAAATCTATGCTTGTTACGTAATGATGGTACTGCTTAGACTGGATTTAATGACTTGTTGTGCTATCCACAAGGTCATTAAAATTCAGGGGCCAAAATAAGATCGGATATTGCAAGAGTTGCAAGTGTCAAGGGTGACTGCTTTCAGATCATAGTATGATTTGTTGTGCAATCCACAAGGTCATGCTATGAGTTTGTAAGATTCTGATCCCCACTAGGAGACTGTCGGAGTCTCCCATTCTGTATATCTGAGGGTATATAGTCTGTCGAAAAATAGTGGGAGTTGATCTTGATTAAAGTCCTAATCTAGATTTAATTATTATTATGATCATCTGCTAATTGTGTTTACATTTCCTTTATAGGCAAAAATGTCGTCAGGTAACCCACTCTGTGGCATACTGGATGCCAACAAATTGACAGGCCCGAACTACTCTGATTGGCTCAGGAACCTGATGATTGTCCTCAGGTCTGAGCGCATTGCCTATGTCCTGGAAGGTGAGATCCCCGCTGAACCACCTCTAGATGCACCTGAAGGGGAAACACTTGAATTTGTGAAGTGGAAGGAGGATTCCACTCTGGCCCAATGCTACATGCTTGCCTCAATGAGCAATGAGTTGCAAAGGCAGCATGAGAACATGGATGCTAGATCCATCATGCAGTACTTGCAGGAGCTCTTTGAAGAGCAGAGCAGGGTAGAGAGATATGAGATATCCAAGGCCCTGTTCAAAGCTCGCATGACAGAGGGGTCCTTAGTACAGACTCATATGCTGAAGATGATAGAGTGGATTGAGAGGCTCGAGGGGCTTGGTTTTCCTCTTGACAAGGAACTGAGCACCGACCTCATTCTCCAGTCACTTCCAGATTCATATTCCCAATTCATTGTAAACTTTACAATGAACAAGATTGAGGTGAGTTTAGCTGAGATGCTCAACATGCTGAAGACTGCTGAGGGCAATCTTAAGAAGGAAAAGCCCACTGTTCTCATGGTTGGAAAGTCCAACAAGAAGAGGAGAGCAGTGCAAGCCTTTAAGAAAGGCAATGCAAAGAAGCAGTCCAAGCAAAAGCAAAAGAAGGACATAAGCAAAGGAGAAGAAAAGGGCTAGTGCTTCCACTGCAAGAAGAAGGGGCACTGGAAAAGAAATTGCAAGGACTACCTTGCAACGAAGGCTCAGGAGAAGCAGAAGTTTGGCGAAGCTTGGCGAAGGTTGGCGAAGCTTCAGGTATCTATAAGATAGATCTTCACTTGTCTATTAGAGATTCTACATCTTGAGTTTTAGACACTGGATGTGCTTCTCATGTCTGTAATGATGTGCAAGTGCTGACAAGTAGAAGGAAGCTGAGCAAGGGCGAGGTGAACTTGAGGCTTGGAAATGGCGCAAGTGTTGGTGCACACACTGTGGGGACAGTGAAGCTCAAGTTACCCTCAGGAGATTTACTTTTATTAGATGATTGCTACTTTGTGCCTAGTATCATTAAGAACATTATTTCTGTTTCTTGTTTAGACAAAATTGGATACAAGTTTACCATTGAGAACAATAGTTGTTCAGTTTATTTAAGAAATAAACTAGTTGCTTTAGCAAATTTGGTGAATGGTTTGTATCTACTTGATGTTTCTTATGAAAATATCCATGTTGATGTTTCTCTAAGAGAAGTAAGAATAGTGTGAACACTGCCTACTTGTGGCATTGTAGGCTTGGTCACATTGGCGAGAATAGGCTCAAAAGTTGCATAAGAATGGATACTTGGATCCATTTGATTATGAATCATATGCAACTTGCGAATCCTGTTTAATGGGTAAGTTGACCAAATCTCCATTTAGTGGACATGGGGATAGGGCAAAGGACATATTGGAACTAATACACTCGGATGTATGTGGTCCAATGTCTACCCAAGCCAAGGGTGGCTACTCATACTTCATTACATTCACGGATGACTACTCAAGGTTTGGATTTATTTACTTAATGAAGTACAAATCTGAAGCTTTTGGCAAGTTCCAAGAATTTAAGAATGAAGTTGAGAAGCAAACTGGAAAAAGCATTAAAATCCTACGATCAGACCGAGGAGGTGAATACTTGAGTACAGAGTTCACACAATTCTTAAAGGATAATGGTATCCTTTCTCAATGGACTCCTCCCTATACCCCACAGATGAATGGTGTATCGGAAAGGAGGAATCGCACCTTTTTGACATGGTACGATCCATGATGAGCCGTTCGCAGTTACCAGTTTCCCTATGGGGATATGCGCTAGAGTCAGCGGCATATCTATTGAACAGGGTTCCAGTAAATCTGTGTCTTCTACTCCATATGAGATATGGAAGCGTAGAAAGCCTGATTTTAAACATGTAAAATCTGGGGCTGTCCTGCCCATGTGAAGAGATACAACCCAGATAAACTGGAATCCAGAACCGATAAGTGCAGGTTTGTTGGATACCCAAAAGAAACATTTGGGTACTACTTTTACCATCCTGGTGAACAAAGAGTGTTTGTCGCCAGGAGAGCTGTCTTCTTGGAAGAGGAGTTCCTTACCCAAGAGGACAGTGGGAGTAAGGTAGATCTAGAAGAGGTTCTAGATCCACAAACTGTGCAAAGTCCACCAGTTGAAACATCGGTTCCGGAACCTGTTCAGAATATACACACATTCAGCGTAGGTCTGGTAGAGTACCTAGACAGCCTGAAAGATATGTTGGACATATCAGTGAAGGCATGTCTTATAATGAGGATGATGATCCAAAGACCTACCAAGAGGCTGTTGATAGTCCTCAGTCAGGGAAATGGCGAGATGCCATAAATTCTAAGAAGTCCATGTACACCAACCAAGTTGGAACTTGGTAGACTTGCCTGAAGGTATTGTACCTATTGGGTGCAAGTGGATCTTTACGAGAAAGATCAGTGCAGATGGACAGATCGACACTTATAAGGCAAAGTTGGTGGCAAAGGGATATCGTCAAAGGCAAGGAATTGACTATGACGAAACTTTCTCACCAGTTGCCATGATAAAGTCGATCAGAATTCTTCTCGCCATTGCTGCATACTTTGATTACGAGATCTAGAAAATGGATGTAAAAACTACTTTCCTCATTGGAAACATTGAGGAAGAAGTGTATATGATACAGCCTGAGGGTTTTACATCCAAAGAGTGTCCAGATAAAGTATGCAAGCTTCTTAGGTCAATCTATGGATTGAAGCAAGCTTCTCGTAGTTGGAACATAAGGTTTGATGAGGCTATCAAATCTTATGACTTCGTTAAGAATGAAGATGAACCATGTGTGTATAAGGAAATCAGTGGGAATGCTATCACTTTTCTCATACTTTATGTTGATGACATCTTGCTCATTGGGAATGATGTAGGGATGTTATCATCAGTAAAGGTTTGGTTGTCAAAGAACTTCTCCATGAAAGATTTGGGAGAAGCATCCTACGTATTAGGAATACATATCTATTGAGATAGATCTAAGAGGATGCTTGGCTTGACCCAATCCATGTACATAGATACCATTGTCAAAAGGTTTGGCATGGAAAATTCCAAGAGAGGTCTCATACCAATGAGACATGGGATTAATCTCTCTAAAGAGCAGTCTCCTAAGACTCCTGAAGAGAGGGCAGTCATGGATAGAGTCCCCTATACCTCAGCTATAGGGTCTATCATGTATGCCATGCTATGTACAAGGCCTGATGTAGCATTTGCTCTAAGTGTTACGAGCAGATATCAGGCAAATCCAGGTGAAACACACTGGATGGCAGTGAAATGTATCCTTAAGTACTTGAGAAGGACTAAGGATATATTTCTGGTTTATGGAGGAGGGGACTTGAAACTTCGGGCATATACTGACTCGAGTTTCTAGTCAGATCCAGATGATAGCAAGTCTACATCTGGGTTTGTGTTCACCTTAAACGGAGGTGCAGTGAGCTGGAAGAGTTCCAAGCAAGAAATCACTGCAGACTCGACGACAGAAGCTGAGTACATTGCTGCAGCTGAAGCCGCCAAGGAGGCAGTGTGGATGAAGAAATTCATCACCGACCTTGGTGTGGTGCCGGGTGACTCTGATCCGATCCCATTGCTGTGTGACAATAATGGGTCCATTGCGCAAGCGAAAGAGCCGCAGTCTCATCAGAAGTCGAAGCACATTATGAGCGATTTCACCTGATCAGGGAGATTATCACTAGAGGAGATGTACTGGTGGAAAGAGTTCCTTCAGTTGACAGCATTGCAGATCCACTGACGAAGCCTCTGACTCAAATTGTGTTTGAGCGCCACCTAGAGTCTATGGGTTTAAGACATAAAGGTGATTGGCTTTAGTCTAAGTGGGAGATTGTTAGTTATGGGTGTCCTCAAGCCAATCATAACATGTACAATCTTGTTCTTTAATAATAATAATAAGGCTTTTATATTCATTACGTGTAGTTTGTTTATCATTTCATTATGAAGTCCATGAATATGTGCAATGGATACTAATTATGATGAGATCATAACAATGGGATTAATATCCTTTAAGCGTATAATCTTAATTGTTCCTAGTCGGAGGATATTCGAGAAGGACATCGAATATCCGGTTAGACTAGTACAGGTTGCACCTGCTTATATGATGAGAGTGACTGGTCTCATAGTCACTTGTGTGGAGACACTAAGGTGAATCTGTAGGTGCTCATTAGAGAATGAGTTCACTGAACTGATTCGTAATGAATCGCTGGATGGTAATGTTACCTAACTGTCAACCAGCTAGATCATTGTCACAGTGGCGTGATTGGTCCTTAGACTTGAGACACCAAGGACACCTTGTCGGTGGACTTCTAGATTTTGACCTTAACTTATAGATCTATAGCCATGGGGTCTTAATCAGTTAAGTGTTCGGATCTAGCGGAATACCTTCGAAGGTGATTGTGGGGTCAACATGGGATCGCTCGCTCTCGGTAATAAGAGAGTGAATGCTCTACGGAAAGATGCCTGATAGTCCCTGGCCAGGGCATGACTACTTATCAGAAAAGGAGTTTTCTGATATTGTTATGCGGCATCTAATCCAAGTGAGTGCGCGTATTAGGGTTTGACAGTTGACCATACCCTAAGTGCACTCGGGAGCATTGTACGAGCGAAGGACTATAGTCACGTGGTATCTGTTGACACAAAAGGTTCCTTGAATGGGTTGCTGAACCCCAATGCTTTCCAGGATCAAGTGGTGTTGCTTGGCACCCAACTTGATTGGAAGCCCAGTCAATTATCGTGAGATGATAATTGATTGTGTAATTAATTAATATGAGATATTGATTAATTGCAGTAAGTCAATAAAGAGTTATTGGGCTTAATGGGCTGAAAACTGGACTAGCACTTGGGCCTAGAGGGTCACACGCAATAGAGTTCCGAGCAGACTGGGCAGGATGACCGATATAGACATTAACTGGGTTTTTTGAAAAACCGTAGAGTCTATATATACACGTGGAGAGTTAAACCCTGGCCCAAGCTCCAGGCTCTCTCCTGGCCTCCACCTCCTCTCTCTCTCCCGGGGCGCCCCCACCTTCTCTCTCCTCTCTCTCTGGCATATGGTGGAGTTGAGATCCGGGAGATGCGTGGAGACCGAGGAGATCCCGTCTGCGTCCGGAGCTCGCGTGGATACGTCTAGAGGCCAGACACCTGAACGGCTTGAAGCACCAACACCTCCAGCGCTACCTCCTCCCTAGATTCGGGAGTTTCACAACCCCGCAAAGGTAAAGATCGGATCTTCCTACGTGCGGGTTCTCCGTTTTTGTTCAATTCCGACCGCCAGCAACGATATCTACTGGAGGGAATCGCGTTTCCGCTGCACTCTGTATGATTCCTTACAACTACCTTGAGGACACCCATAATATCGCGTTTTCAAGTTCCTCGTCAGATCTACCTAAGTCTTCATCTTCTCCTGGAAAGTCAACAAGGGTGAGTCTATGAAATAGACTCAACAAGCAAACAAGAATCTAAATCCACAATCTACAATATAGTTAATTTAAAAACAACGTGGTACTCATGTATAACACTCTCATACTATTATATACATAGGCTATATTCTCACACTTAACAATTCTCATATATAGCAATTAATAATAAACATATAAAGTAATTAAGTCATTTAACAAATTTGAACACTATTTAATAAGGGATGCATTAACAATACTAATGACAAGTATGGTTATGAGACGGTAAGTAAGATACTAACACTTAGCAATAGATAGTAGCATTGGCGGTAATCAAAGGATAGTAAGCATGGACAATAAGTAGTAGGCAACAAGCAAGAAGCAATAGACAGTAGTAATGAGCAATATGCAGTAGACCATGGCAGTAGATAGTAAGCAGTAGGCAGTAGACAATAATTGTAGACAATATCAGTAACATTAGTCAGACACATTGCCCAAACACCACTAGAAGGCCAGTACAGTCAGTCAGTACTCGATCACCTAGGCAAAACAATGATGAGTGTTGGTTAACGCACATAACCTAAAGAAGCCCTCTCCACCCTAACCATGAAAGGTTCACGGAATCACCTAAGACAGTAATCTAGAAGGGGGGTTGAATAGATTACCACCGATTAAAAAAAAACTTTAACCTCTTATCAATGTTAACACTGACTTAAGAAAAGCTTGAACTAATGTGAATCAATTCTAGCCTTGATGTGTATGCTAATTGAAATTAGGAAATTAGCAATCTATGAAGCGTGTGAACAAATATTCGTGCCTACCAACATCTACCGTAAAGACGTGCGAACCACAAGACACGAAGATTTAAGGTGGTTCGGAGTACACAACTCGTGTATCCTACATCCACCGTCCACACACACACACAGAAAAAAAAAAATGCTTATAGAAGCGAGTTCAACCAACAGCACACACACGCACGTTGTCTGAGGCAAACACGCACCCAAGACAATCACACACACGTGGATCAAGCACAAGGGATGCTCAAACCACTGCCACACACACAGAGTAGTGAAAAGTAAAAAGAAGGACGAGTTTTGAGTGAAGAATCAAATCCTATGGAGAACTCTTCGATGTGGTCGTCTAGAAGAACTTTAGGATTCGTGTTGATGATGATCAGTTGTCGTTGTAACAACCCTCCTCATACCGGTACGATTATACCAATCCCCATCGATATAAAGAGCATCGTCACAGTGGGATAATAACCCAACACTAGCCGATAGGTTGAAAAGTACGTGGATGGAAATTGATAACAGCGGACAGCGGAAAATAAAATAATTATCCAACATTTATTTCATCACCATCACACATTCCACAGTCTATATAGCAAAATAAAATGACAATGTCCACATTCATACATGATAAAAGAACTACATTGTCCAATATTGTCCATACAATTACTTTATTCAAGTTATGAAAAATCAGAGTACAACTGATAATCGCTCCTCAAAAGTTATTCCTCCAAGAGATCAACCTTCGCTATGCCTTCCTCCAAAAAGTGAATACATGTCTCACCTGTACGCCGAAGCAAGGGTGAGTCCGAAGACTCAGCAAGCAAACCAAAGGCTTAATCTTAAACATATCACATTCATGTTAAGATATTAAACACTAAAGAATACATACTATCATTTAAACTATAAAATACACATGGTACTTACTCTTAACTATCAACGCATATTTTAATCACTTAAACATGCTTTAGTCTATCATGTGTTATTCTAAATCATGGGTGCTATATTATACACTTGTACATATTTTCTACACCTAACATGTAGCATGATTCATCCATCCACACATTATTCCATTTCATGATTATATTTCTACAACTAGAACATAGAATTGAGCATAAAGAAAAGAACAACCTAACATGATGACTATTCACTTTTCACATGCACTTTTCACATTTAATTGTACATTTTGCTTGCTGTTTTAATATAATTAAATCTCATACATGTGGTTTCATATTTTATAGCATGAATTGAAAAGTTAAAACATGGTCAATTGGTTGGCAACAATAAGAACCTAAGCATGGAACTTTATACTAATTGAACATTACATCTAGCATGAAACTAACATTCTTACATGTATTTGTCCTACTCATAGCCACGCTATACTTGCTATTTTGACATGAAACAAACTCAATTACATAGAATTATCTATTTACACTTTATCTTATTCATTTAGCAATTCCACCTGTTCACTTTTTTGTGTTGCATAATTTGCATGTTTACACACACACACACACAGATATATATATATATATACTCACATACATTATTACAAGAAGATTAATGAATACATGACATGATATTAAACATGATATTGCAATTTAAGTATTAATATATGGAAGTATGAACATATGCACTATCATATTGGTTTCACATTAAATCACATTCTTCATATCATTTACCCTTTGGTTTTCACTTATCACATATTATATCATTTGCACTCATCATGTGCCACATTCGCATATAATCTCACACTTTATTCATATTTCATTACTTAAAATGCCATGACACATAGTCCTAACTACCTATTAGAGGACGCAAACCAATATCTCATAACTCATAACTCATCTCATAGCACAACTCATATCACAACTCATAACACATAACTCATAACACAATTCATAATCACATACCCACCACCTAGGCAATGTAGTGGTGAATCTTGGTAACTGCGCAGACCGAGAAGCCCTCTCCACCCTATCCAGTGGTACTTGTCCACCTCCAGGTTTTTCCTAATGCCCTTAGGTCATTCTTTTACAATGTAGAGCCTTCCATAGGGACTTTTCTATGTACAGCTCTCGAAGCCCAATTATTACACATTCACTTTATCACATTTCCACACTCTATTTACATATTTTTCATATACCATTTAATCACTTTACATATCTTATTTATCATTTGCACATGTCTCAGTTAGCCTAATCATGATACTACAGTTTTTAGAAATAAAACAACTCATAATTCAGTCTTAAACATGCTGTTAACTTCTAAATTACACAAGTTTAGATTTTAACATATCCAACATGAATAATTCCCATGATTTAACAATATTTGCACTTTCTGTCATCAAATTAGTTCCAAATTTTATCACAGGTTACTAACAGTAAACCTATCACATATGTAATTTTCCATATTTTTCTAATAGTAAACATAATTTCCATAATTAAATCTAGATTTTAGGCATATTCATTAAAATATCTTTATACACGGTACATATGAACATGGTTGGGTGCTAACAGTTCAGAAATCTAACATCAGACCTCATGCTATCATGTAAAAATTATAAGACTCTAACTTACAGCAAATCTATTTTTACTAGATTTAATCATGTTTATGTGATGCTCATAATGCAATTATTGAATTTTAATAATTAACACAGTTCACAAAAAATTAGGGCAACCTCATGATATGACCTAATGGTTGTTTATAATCACCCATAAAATTTACAGCATGTAACTACGTCCAGAAATCATTTAAACAGCTTAAAAAGATCAAAAGGCAAAATTTCAAGACACTGAAGAAGTAGACGTCAAGGGGTGTGGCCGTTTACTTTCAACTGCAGCATCCCTTGCCATCAACTCAAGAACTTGACTGCAGCAGATGCTGCCGCCAACCTGCTCCCAGCAGCACACACAGACAGCACTCCATACAAGGGTGAATTTGGGGTTCCAGGACTCGAGGAAAAATCTAGAAAAAATACCTTGGACTTAGGGGACATGTATAGGATTAAGATCTAGGGTTTACTTGCCTCTAAAAAAATCTATGAAGATCAATAATCGCCGGTGAAGCCCTCCTCGGCCCTGCCATGAAGGTGCTCAGAAACACCTTAGATCTGGTTCTTTGTGGATGCAGATGGTTCCTCGGAGTTGGGATCTCTTCTCCTATGCATAGGCTATCCTCCAGTTGGTGTAGCTCCTTGGGGAACACCACCAGTCGACAGATCCGGCCCTCCAAAGATCAGCTTTTCCTCATCTCAGGTCCAAGGGTTTCACCAAATGCTAAAAGCCTTCTCCTCGACCTAGGATGTGTATTTTATAGGCTTGGGGGTCAGGGTACGCAATAGGGTAGGTTTCCTACAAATTAGGATGGGTTTCCTAATCTGGAACTAGTCAAAACGCGAGCATAACAAATCTGGAACCGTTACGCAGGAGGATATTGACGTCAACATCAGTTATAGTCAACTACACAGTTGACGTCAATGGGCTGGCCGCCAACATGCTGTTGGCATCTAGGGGGTGGCCGCCCACTGTGAGTTGGCATCCAGGGATGTGGACGCCAACCACAGGCCTGGAAGTTGGCGTCCAGGTCTTGGCCACCAACTGCACAGGGCAGTCAAAACCCTGTCAAACCCTAAAATAAATGCATAAATACACCAAAAAAATTTAGTATATGTAAAAATAATTACATATATCCTTACCACATAAAGTACATGCATTACATAATATTTAATTAAATACAACTTACTCTAATCATAATTAAGGATAATATGCATCAATAACATACATATACACACATATACATACACATTACATGATTATATACATCATGCATGAACTTATAATGAAATGAATTCTCATTAGTTAAATTCTACATATATATTATCATTCAAGTACTTTACACACCATAAATAATTAACGTGCTTAAAGTAGATAGATATCATTTAAACAAGAATAACATATGTATGTATATATATACACACCATGGTTACTTACAACATGTATAAAATAATTAAATACAAGAGGCACATCTATAATTAAATAATTCATACACATTTAAATATATTTTGCATGCATGGAAATAAACTCATAATTATTTACAAAATATATGATAATGATTCTTACTATGTGCACAACACGTACAATATGCATGAGATCTACATACATTGATAGCTAGATAATGCATGCACATTAATATATATTTTTACTTGTACGAAAATAACTCTCACGCACTTACATGATCCACAGCAATACTTACTTATCACATGCATAAGATAACATATATATATACATATGTACTTCATATATTTACACACAATATCCATGGAATAGGTAGTATAATATGCACTTCAAGATTTAGATAGTACATGCATAATATCGTTAAGATGCAATATGGAATAAGTTAACTAAGAATACTCTATACAACAAAATAATTCTTGCATGCACACACTTGAATTGACATATGTATAAATATACACACAAGTATACAACATAATTATATACATTATGCACGAAATAGATAAATATAACATGCATATCGGTAATTAGATTAAACATGTATAATATTACTTAAGTATTATATGCCTAGGATTTTAGTATACACAATATACATAAAATTAGCTAATTGCTTATTCTCACATAAAATATCATATATATACATATATATATATATATACATGCATATGTTCATGAGAAGTATAAAATTATAATATACACAATTGAATACACATGTTATACACACGACAAGTAAATATACATGCACAATATAAAATGAATGAAAATTCTGGGTATCACAGTCGTAGACGAAGCTTGATTTGTGGACAGACCAGCTTCAACTCCTCTCACAGGATGGATCTTCCTTGAACGATCTGAAGAGTTGAAGCAGAGAGCAGAGATAGACCGTTCTTCTTGGCCTTTGCTAGGGTTTTGATATGGAGGCTCCTTGCTGCGAAAATACCTCTATATGATCTATATATAGTGGTGTCCAAGTATGGAGAGTCGTGCTAAAAAGGAACACCCCAATACATATCATATCCTTATCACATTTCTGACTTATCCCTACGTCTGTTAACAGGTGCTTCATAGCTGTCGACAGGTACTGCTGACATCTGGTTTCCAGAACCATGTTGTCGCTGAAAAATTGGATCTGTTGACAGGCGATTTGGTGCTGTCGACAGGCACACTCCAGCTGTCGACAGTTACTACTATTTAAGTTCTCCCAGAAGCTGTTTGTTCTGTCTTGGTCTATCTGTCGATACATGCCAACTTGGCTGTCGACATGTGAGCACTTGTTGTGTTTTTCCAGTCTTTTGCACTTGGATTTGGTTGTTTGTCTTGTGTATTCATTCACACCTACATGAAAACCATTCCAAGTAAGATATAAAGAATACATAGATAGTCATCCAAGCATTTTTTGATTTGTTCATTTCTTCTATGTCTTAATCATGTTTATCATGTTTACAACATCAATGCAACATCAATTAAGTCATTCATCATCAAAAATATTAAGCACAATCATCATACAAAAGAACAATCATCATAAACATTTGAACCCAACAAACCATTGAATAGTCCAAGCGCTGAACACCTCCAGGACTCCGTTGCCCTCGAGGCTAGTAAACATTAGACAGTGTGAACCTTCCCATAGGGGTATTTCTATAGTACAACTCCAGTAAACCCCTATGGTGGTAGTGTCCTTTTGGCATTTATTAAACAATTCATGCAACATGCATAATCATACTTATTATACATACAAGTACAATACAAAATCATGAATCATACTCTTTCTGATTATTAGTAAACTAAAGTTTCAATAACTTAAGCATGCTGCTAATTACTATAATTTCATGGACTTAACTTAATTAACACTTAGTGCGTAAACAACTTAAACAGTGCAAAAATATCTATTGGTCTTAGAAAAATCTGAAAAATTGACCAAATGTGAATCTCATGCAGTATATCAAGCATAAAATTTTCAAATTTTCTGACTGTAATTTATAAACTACTAATATGTAAGGAAGACTTATTCCAATATATACCTGATTAGCACAGAAAATCCTCAAACAGAAACACATAAGAACATAACTAACAAGAGTATTTCTGCAAAATATCACGATTTATCTCAACAAGAACGAAGCACACAAGAATTCTCTATATTTTCTAACAAATTTCCAACACTTTCTTTGTAAAGAAAAAATATAAAACATGGCCACAATAATCCAAAAAATATCCAAATATTATATGAGAGTCTAGAAGTATTATCAAACCTAATTCACATGTAAAAACAATCCATATATAGAACTTTCTTTTAATCACACAATTTTGTATAAAATAGGTATATTTCGGAAAACTAGGTGCAATAAGTTAATGGCATAATTGAATGTTGGTAACACAGAGTTGACGGTAGATTATGGTGCCATCACGGGGATCTTGACATCACACCATACCGTCGTCAAGGGATCATGGCGGCAGTACATCCTGCCATCAAGTTTAAGAGAATAGAAACTTAAAAGAAATCCAGAAACAAAACCTAAATTATCATGCTTTAAGGCTTATAAAAATCTGGTAAAAACACACAATATACAAGGTAAGACTATAGATTTAAACCATATTCGTTTGATTGGAAGATGCTCTAACCATGATGAATTAAACAGACGAAGCTACTCCAAGCCCTAAATGAACCCTTCGCAAGATCTCCTCCACAAACGATCTCCTGGTCGATTCAACATACATCAAAGCCTTCTAAAGTTGAAGAAGCAAAGAAATCTTCTTGATCAACATGAACAAGGCCAGAGGTGATGATCTCCCTCTCTAAAAACCCTCTCTCTCTCCTCTCGGGAAATTCTCAAAGAAGCCAAAAATCTCTAACTAAAGGCCAAATCCTCCTATTTATGGAGGCTAATTAATGCTAGGGGTAGGAGTCCTAATAGGAACATGATTTCTAGGGATAAGAATTGGACTAGAACCCCAAACTTACCATCTAAAGAGTCATAATCGGAGAAGGAAACAAGTAGTTGACGGTGACATAGGATGTCGTCAAGATAGATTAGACAGCAAGGTATACTACTGTTAGGTCAAACTTGATGGTTTATAATGTCGTCAAGAGCATATTGACGGCGGTTGGGACTACTGTCAATATCCTTCGACCAGAAAATAAAAAAATAGAAAAATAAAGATTTAAATGTACTACAATTAGAAAAACTAAAGGACAATCATGCACAACCAGAAAGCAAAATGCAAGGCCTTACACAATAACTCATGTCCAAAAATAAAAGTATAAAAACCTGGGGCATACCCCGAGATGTATAACTGGAGCAAAAGCTCACACTGCTAGTAGTGTAGGTCTGCCTCTACAAACACATTGCCTAGCAGTCACCTAAAAAGGAGGTGTAGGGGTGTGAGCTTCACAAGTTTACTGGCTTAGTAGGAAAACTCCTAAAAACATAGAACCACTAGTAACATAAAATGGACGAGCAACTCACGATCTCACTGCTAAACTAATGTGTAACAATTAAGGTAAATTACGTCTGACAGTAAATAGGCTCAATTAATAGAAAGTAAATCAAACACTCTTGCATTCCACGCATACATGACTCTTTAACCATGAAACAACTCTAATCATGTGAACCATTGGATTAAAAATATTGTTAAGCAGAAACTAACATAATTTACCCAAGAGCAGCTAGGAATTACTATAAATGGAAATTTATCATTTAAATCTCGGATCAATACACAATTACAATTGCTAGAAATCTGAGTTGGGGAGGCACGACTCTACCACTCCGATCATGGTAATTGGGTAGCAAACCTAGGACTTGATCTGGACAAATAACACAAGAATAATTCTCAGTCTTTCAGTTATGGACGGAAGGTCTAACTGCCGCTCTACCACTACACAAGTAAAGACTATGAAGACCAACCAACATTACCTATAGTCTGGCTGGGATGTAGACCCACACTTGTCACACCTCTACGGGTTTCGAAGCCTACAGAGTGAGGTTGTAGAACTAAGGACTAGCTGAGGCCTAAAACGTCTACTGGTGCCCGCTCCCCCAACCACAAGTGCACCACAAGAGACTAAAGTAAAGCCAACCACAACACAAATCAAGTTGTTGTCCTACTATCATCTTTTCCCTAGCCAGATGTACAACTCAAAATAAGGAATAGAGGAGTGTAGGAAGACGACACAGATCTCGATGGTACATACCATACCAAGACTAACCTCGAGCACTAACAAGCTTGGCTCATAAAGAACTTGTGGTACTCAATTGAAGAGGCATTGGCATTCACTTATCACGAAATCATCATAATAAAGCCACAAAACCTGAAGATAAGCGAAGAAACTTGAAAGAAAGGGTGTCTCCCTACCAAACCACAAATAACCTAACCTGTTGGAGCCTTCACGTGAGCTAGCTGCCTTCACCTCACTAAAACCATTTGGAAAACATGTTCCTATCACTGAAAACCCTCATAGGGCATAAAACTGCCCACTGGAGCTTCCTCTGTTCAGAACAGTGAATGCATCAAATAGTCATGAAGCCCTACTAACGTGTCAGAGTTAGTGACTGCGTCCACCTGTAACGCCCCGAAAATTTTAATTGTTAGAAAAATATGAATATGTGGTTATTACACATTATTATTATCATTAAGTGAAATAATTGATATTTGGGAATGATTAGCATTAATAAACAATACCCAGTGTTGTACTCGGACATACGCGCTCCCACAGGGCGACACTGAAAAACTATAATGAAATAAAAATCTGAGAACACCATAATTTTCAAAAAAAATTGTGAAGATATCAGAAATGTAAATATCCGGATTTATTGATGTGCGGATTTCGAGGTTAAGCCGACGTAACTATTTTCTGGGTAATTTTTCACCTTGTGTGAAATAAAATCTAAAAATTAGACTAAATCACCATAATTGTAAAATTATCACATTAGTCTATGGTTGAAATTTTAATACAAATGGATACCATTTGGACATGTTTACATGAAGATTATTGGGCCAGCCGAATATGGTCTAATTACGGTAAAGGTTTTTTGGGAATTTTTTAGTTGCCTACGTGTGAGGCTTTGGGGAGGCCAGCACATTGATGGGAGAAGGTAACACATTTTTTACCTATGTGTAAGAATGGATAAGGTTGCATGAGCTACGTGTTGAGGTAAAAACCAACTGGTTTTTACCATGACACATTAACCGCCGACGTGTTGCTGTGCATGGAGAGACCCTTGGGTATAGATATACCTCGTTATGCCTCATACTCATATTTCCAAACTCTTCTCCTTTCTCCTGTGTGCTGCTGCTGTGCGTACAAGACTCTACAGCTGGGGGTAGCAAGAGCTATTGTTCTTCCTGCACCCTTGTTCCTACCCGAGCTATTGTTGAAGGTTGTGGGGTGTAGCTGTGAAGCCGATAAAGCAGATTTTGGGAGGTTGTTGCAGCTACAACAAACAGCCTCAACTATTTCTTCTCTTACTTGTGGTCATTACCTCATCCTCTTCAAGTTAGGTAGGATTCTCTTCCTATTCTTCTCCTCTTCTTCCTACATTTCAACCTGGTTCAGTAGTTTGAAGTGATCCTTCACCATGTGTATGTTGTTTTCAAGATTTGAAAATAGTCCCATGATAAGAATTAAACCTTTCATCGTGTTTAAATTAGTATTTGGCCATGGGAGGTAATACATCCTTCTCTTCCATCATAACTTGTTTAAATCTGAATCATGTGGATCTCATTGTGTAATGGGGACTGAACTATGACAGTTCTTGCTCCTTCTTAGAGTTGATTTATTGAGAGACCATGAAAGCCTCAAGTGAGTGTACCTTGATAAATGCTTGATGGAAGAAGAAAAGAGATTTTTAGGAGAATTGCTCTTCCAGTAATTTCTTCTTGAGTTTATCTTCAATTTTGGTCATTCATGTGTACTATGTTTCATACTTCTAACTATCGACAGGGCCATGTTTCCATAACCCAGGAGGGGTTACCTGACAGTGGTTGTCGACAGGCACCTCCTGGCTATCGACAGGCACTGTCAGAAATGCATTTTTGTTTCTGGGAAAGCAGCACCTGTCGACAGGCACTACCAGGACCCTGTTTCCAGCACTTACCTTGTTCCAATCTTTGCTGAAACCACACCCAATTAATCTAATCTTTTGCCTACCAAATCTTTGGTGTTTATACCAACTAAACACCTTCTAAAACCACTCAACTTTCTTCTATCTTTATCTTGAATCATCTCTTACAAGTTCCAAGTCAATTGATGCAAATGAAGTTATCCACTTCTGTAATTAGAGAAATTACAAAGTTTCAAGTTCTTGTGCATGAGATGTGATTAAATATGTAAGACCCTCGAATTTCCGTCGCATTATTTGTATTTATGTGTGTATAATTGTGCTTGTGTATGTATGTACATACTTACGTACGCATTAATTGTATAATTACGTGTGCATGTGTTTATATTAAATATAGATAATGCATGTATTGCATGGTGATAGTATGGATACAATACCGTATACATATTGCATGTATATATGCATGGTATGCATGGTTTTCTGCATAACTTAGAGTTGTGGCCGAAGGCCATCTTGGCGTCAACCCCAAGCCGTTTAGGTGGTGTCAGCGTCCAGACATGGACGCCAACACTCATCCTGGCGTCCAGCGATATGGACGCCAATTCTCTGACCTGCATGCGCAGCAGAGCTGCAAGCTTCTGAAATAAGGTATGGCCACCCATTGGGGGATGTCCCCCAACGGCTCTGAGGGTGTCCTATCACCCTAGTGAGTGGGAGGAGAGACTCTCCTTAAGTCTAAACCCGAAATGGCCTCTCCCCACTCTTCCCTTCACCCTTGCAAGAGGAGGAAAAGAGAGAGGAAAAACCCTAGAGAGAAAACTGTGAGAAAACCCCACCTTGGCACCCAAAAATCCGACCCCTTGGGTGATCCGGCCATCTTCCCCAACAAGAAGAAGCTGGAGCAAAGGAGAAGGCTTCCCCATCGTCCCCTTGCTGTGGAGCTCATCCAAGAACCCGGAGGAGGTGATCTTGGAGGCCTTTCTGCAACTTTCTTGGGACTGCCCAAGGAGGTCTTCACCGAGCCCTAGATCCCTTGGAGGAATTTTTGAAAGGCAAGTGACCTACCCATGATGTCCCCTTATGAGTCTAGGTCTGTTTTATGATTTTAAAGCATTTTTCCTCGAGTCCTAGACCTCCCATTCACCCAAGTTTCAAAGCTCGGGTCTGTGTTTCTGCACAGACTGATTCGACGGCAAGGTCCCTGGACGCCCAGATCATGCTTGGCGTCCATCGACCATGCCGCTGACCCTGAGTCAGCGGCCAGAGACGCCGCCAAGTTCCTCAGGACAGAACAGTGAACTGTTCTGCCCTTCTTCTACATTAATTTCGATATGGTTTCCGTGATGAGGATAATGGTAACCTTATACTCTATGTATAGTGTTAATTGTGGTGTGGAATGAATGTGGGGTGTGATGGTGAATGTGGGAAATGGTATCCCTTAACTTGTGAGCATGAATTGTCGAAATTCTTGCAAATCCATGTTCATGATTAGGATTAGTATGAATGCCTTGGTTTGGTCTGATCATGAAGGTTAGTGGGTCAGTATATGTGTTTGCAATTTTGGTATTTATCCCTGCTTGTGTAATTTTCTAATAAATCCGGCTTGGTAAAATAAAAGCATGCAAGAATGGTTGTGATGAAATCCATAGATGTATGCTTTAGGGAAATTTCGTATTCTCAAATCATGTAAATATATTAGTAGCCTCTGTTTGAAACAGTAAGTGGTAAATTGCAAGATGTGTTAAACCCCATGTTAAATTAAATTGTGAATGGCATGCTAATTAGGTGTTTTATTTACTGTAAATTTCATGTAGCTCATAAAAATCTGAAAAATTGAGGGTAAAATCTTGAACCCGAAAACAGCATGTGGTTAAAATTTCAGGTCATTTGAATCATTAAATAAAAAGTTATGTATTTTTCATGTGAATGTGATAATTTATGCATATTATCGTAATGTGATTAGTTATGGTCTAAAACCAACATGATTAGTGTGTTTATGTGTTAAACTCTTGCAATTCTGTAGTACCATGTTAGGAAAAAAAAACATAGATATTCATGTGAGTGAGAAAGTGAATGTGATGAAAAGTGTAAAATGTAAAACCATGTGTAAAACGGTAAATGTGTAAATGTGTAACTGTGCCAATGTGACACTGCTTCCATAGAGGGCAGTGGAGCTGTATCAGGGAAAAGTCCCCCTGAGAAAGTTCAATGTGTAAGTGACCTAAGGGCATTAGGGGAAATCCTGGAGGTGGACAAGTACCACTGGTTAGGGTGGAGACTTGTTACCCGGTCTGCGCAGTCCAAGAGTCGCCATTGGAATGCCTAGATGGCGTCTATGTGTAATGTGATGTGTATATGTCCTTCTTTGGTGGTTTGGACTATGTGTCACGGCACCTAAATGTGTAATGTGAAATGAGTAATGTGTATGTGTCCATGTGTAAATGTGTAAGTGACAATGTGAATGTGTATGTGTAAAGTGAACCATGTGAAAGAGGGAATTCGTGTAAAGAAAATGTGAAACTCAAGATGTGAAAAATGTGTTATTGAAACCTATGTGAGACAAATCTGAAACCATGTGAATTCAGTAATTCATGTTGTTATCATCATGTTTAAATGTGCAAAGATGTCTAGAATCCATGTTAGGGATAATTAGTGAACACGGGCACAAGATAGCATGAATGGTTGTTAACATGATATGTTTTATGCATTATTGTAGCTCTCATGCATAGTTTTCAGCCATGAAACCATATGAAATCAGCAACCTAAAGCATGTGAAAAGGTCTATGTAGGTGTTTAAAAATATGAAAAATCCATGCTAGTTGTGTTCCTTTCATGCATGTAAAATGTTCATGTTGATAGCTCTCATGTTTTAGATCTTTATAAAGTTTCATGAGTAAATTGAATCGAGATCATGTGATAGGTGAATTTCATTTCTTTAGAAATCTGAAAGCATGATTCATGTATAAAATTGTAAAACTTCATGATATTGAGACTTGAATTGGCTAGCATGCTAGGTGTTGCAAATTGTAAATGTGCATGTAGAAACCACTAGGACTTGTACGTGTATATCATGAGTAGTGTTGCTTGCTGAGTCCTGGACTCACTCCTTACTTCGGCGTACAGGTATAGTTGGTGACACGGCACCGTTGGAGGAGACGGTGGAGACGGACTCCGAGCGCGGAGATTAGCTAGCTTTGGGTTTCTTTTTGAGATTGTGTATTTCATAAGTCAATTTGAACATTGTATTAGAGTATTATGAAAAGGATGTAAAAGTGTGGACATTATGTATTTCCATTTCAGCAATTTAATTTATGTGGACTTTAGTTCCTTTTATGCAAATTGCAAATTGCATGTATGTTTAATGTGGATGATGAATGAATGGAGACTGTTGTCTTTTACTTCCGCTACTTTGTTGTATATTCGCGTGTATCTCAGCTGTATGTATCGTTTGGGTAAATATCCCACTGTGAGGACTCTCGCTATACCGAGTGGGTTGGTATAACCGTACCGGTATAATGAGGGCCGTCACAAAATACTGTAAATCCTTGATCTAGTGTAGAGTGAGTGTGTGTTATGATGGCAAGTTGTGAGTCTTTGGCTCATTGAGAATTATGCCTGTGCAAATAGGATGGTTCAGTCCTGGGAGGAGCACCCGAATTTGTCAATGGCCACGCGGGCAATGAGGACACGTGGATGTGCATACATCAGTTCGTGCTTGATTAGTCATCATCTCATACATGTGTGTGTGTGATACGTGACTGATACTAAACTTAAGTATCATCTTGAGTTATTGATCATGATCTAAACTATTCTTGTTCTACATGTGTTACTGAATTGACTTATTCGTTCATTGTCTTAAGCACTCAGTGTTAGTGATGTACATGTTCCTATTCTTGAGATTATACTGTGAATCCTTTCTATTTCAAGGAATTGAATTCTACTGGGCTAGTTAGCTCATTCAAATTACCATTTTTAGGTGGACAAAGTGGAGATGAAGCCTAAGGGGGTTTGTGTGGTGAGCAGACCACACTACGTCAAGCAATGTCGTCATCTTTTGTTTTCTTTAGATAAGGAAATGTAATAAGGATACAGTTCACTTTGTTTGCTCCTCATCCAGACTATAATGAGGGGTATAATGTAATAAGCTCCGCCAAACTAGTTGTTTATAAACAAACATTTGTGTTAGTTCTCGTATTTAATTTGTCATATCGGTAATGG
>CM024758.1:61608054-61728235 GCA_014218235.1 Colocasia esculenta | reverse complement strand
CGTATTACGCCACCAGTTTCTGTGTTGTGCAGTGTGTTTATTTACTGTTACTTTACTTTCCGCACTGTTTGTAGTTCTGTTACTGGGGGGGGTTTTGGTCCCTACTGGGTCTCTTCTTAAGACTCACCCTTCCCTTTCAGGTGGTTCGTCGTCGGCTCCGGGTGTAGAGGAGCTTGGCCACTCCGGTGCTGGTCTCGATTAGCTGCTGTGAGCGTACTTAGTTTTGTACACACTGTACTCTTTACTTATGTGGTTATCAGCTCTGAGTTGTACTAAACTGATATATTATATAGTGAAATGTTTAATTTTTGGTGTGTATATTTTCTTATATATTTCTTCTCAGACGTTCTACTTACCCTTCGGGCTTCGGCTCGTGGGTGGCGGGTCAGGATTCAGGTACTGTTGGTAACTGGTAATTCGGATCTGGGTCGTTACACATGGTGAAAGTCTTCTTCTATAGCAGGCTCAGAATGTAGGGATAGGGCTTCTTCTTCATGAGCTACTATTTTCCTTTAAGATCCCTAAGCACTTGATTAATGTTTCTTCAGTGAGATCTTGCTCAAGGAAAGTTTCTGCTGGTTCAGCTTGTACTGGCTTCTGCTGCTACTTCTCTTCTACCTGTTGGAGGCTGAACTGGGTGAACAGAGAAGGAACCATGTACCTTGTTATGTGCAGAGGTCTATGATTTCCGCTGACATCTAGAAATGTTAGGTGAGGCCTTTGCTTTTTAGCATAAGAAAGGAGTCCTTTTAGTCCTTATTTTTTGCTGACTCATTTTCTTATCTACCTTGATAAGATAGAAGGTACACAGTGGAAATATCTTCAGTCAGATAGAGAAATAATAATTTAAACATATGAAGTACATTTGAACTTTCATTTGGGCGCCAAAGACATTTTGAAACATTTGAAATGTAGAGATAATGATGTTTCATAAAGGTAGTCTATGTTTAAATGCAGAGCAATCGATGTTTAAGAAGCAATCGATGTTTAAAAGATAATCGATGTTTAAATGAAGCAATCAATGTTTGATTTATAACAATAATCGATGTTTAAGTGAAGTAGTCGATATGAGGCAATCGATTTGTAAAGAGGCAATTGATGTTTAGGCAAGACAATTGATGTTTAAAGGGAATCGATGTCTAAGGCAATCGATGTTTAAGACAATCGATGCCTAAGGTAATCAATGTTTGAACATAATCGATGTTTAAGTGAACTATAATCAATGTTTAAATGAACTGTGATCAATGTGAGTTTGTATAGCAATCGATATGATATTAAAACAGTAATCGATTATAATGTTCAGTAATCGATGTGACATTAAAACATCAATCGATTTGCCACTTCGACTGTCCAAGAGTCGGAGTTGGACTGGTTACTCCAACTTCTTGAGAGTCGGAGTAAGGACTACTTCGATTTTTCAGGAGTCGGAGTAGGACATTCATACAAAGACTTCGGATATGACAAAGTAGCAAGCAATGAAAAATACAATAATTATGTTAAAAATAAGATTGAATATATAATGATATTTTATGATAATCATGAGTTTTGTTATCACCAAAATAAAAGGATAGAATATAAGAGTGGTTCAACATATTAGGCCATAGAAAGAATCAAGGAGAGTGTCTTTACATATAATGTACACGCAAGCATACAAGGAATAGACATGCAATAGACACTACACTCTAAGACTCTTTTTGTGTTTTTGATTTTTCAAATTTTTATGTGTTTTTCAGATATTTATCAAAATCTAGAAAGTAAACAATGATACCAATGACAAAAAACTGAATGAATTAAACATGAATGTGTTACTAAGAGTATTCATATCTTACCTTGAAGGCGCAATAACATAATTGCATGAAACTCAGAAAATGATACATGTGCCATGAATTTAACCTTGAAGTTCCTCACATTCAAATCTCCAAAACACCTGCAACCAAAGATCTCAAGTGGATTTCTTTAGTATCCAATGGTTTTGGGTCCAACAGTGTTAGTCCCGGAAGGGAGCAAATCCTTCCTAATCCACATAAGGTTGAGCTTTGCATGTTTTTCTTTAAAGAACAATTGTAGTTCATATGACCATGCCCACCACAAAAATAACATGTGACATTAGAAATGTGTTGTGTGGGTCGTGGCCTATGAAAAACATTGGGTGTAACATGCTTGGGTTTAATGGATTGTACATGCTTCTTAGCCTTCACAAAGTGTTTACCATTTACTGATTTTTTTGCTTGCTCAGTTTTCCTAGCATGAACTGATTTTTTAACATGGGCAATTTTATTGGCATGTGACTGAGATGTGTTTGACACATTGGAAGCATGAACAAATGATGTCACTATTTAGACTCAAGAGATTTGTTCTTTTGTTTTTAGGGGCATAGCCTAAACCTTGTCTATTAGTGTTCACTTTAAAACTAAGGACTTCATCAAGTTTTTGTTTTCCCTTCATGAGTCTAGAAATAGTGTTCTTTTGATCCTCAATGATTCCTTGCAGATTTTTTACTTGATTTTCAAATTTTTGAATCTTCTCAAGCATATGAATTTTTGTTTTCAGACTTTCATTCTCAATTTCAACCTTTGATTCTTTTCAAGCACATCATGATCATGAAGCAATTTTCAAGTTCAGTTATCTTATATCTCAAGGATTCATTCTCAAACACGAATTCTGAACTTTCTTGTTGCTCTACAGCATCAAAGAATTCATGATCATGATATATGCTATCAATTTGATTCTTTTCTTTGAGAGAAGCAATTTCAGCTTGAAAAGATTTATTTTGATTTTCAAGCATGCTTAGTTTTTAGAAACACCATGATCATGAGCTAAGCATTCCATTTCTTGCTCATACAATTCAATTTTACTTTGTATAGTCTCATTTTCATCATGAAGATTTTCACATTTCAATTGAGTTTATGACATGATATACATTGAATTTCATTATGAAGAAAGCGTTCTATTTTTAGTTCAGTCCCTTATTTTCCTTTTGACTTTCTTATATTTCTCATATAAAGTAGAATACATTTCCTCAATCTCCTCAAGAGTAAAAGATTATCGGTCAGAGTTTACCTCGGGAGATTCATCTCAAGAGCATGAGGCCGCATTGGACCTCCTCTGTTCTGGAGTTTGACTCATCAGAGTCACTTCATGTGGTGACCATGCCCTTGGGCTTCCTTGACTTCTCTTTGTTTGCTTTTTTAGAAACACTGGACATTCGGACTTCATGTGCCAATGCCTTGACACTCATAGCAGATAATTTCTATTTTACTGCTAGAGTCCTCTTTCTTGCTTTTTCCTTGTAGTCTTTATGAGATGTTACATGATGTGGCCTTTGCTTTCTCAAGAATTTTCTAAAGTTCCGGACTAGCTTTGCCACTTCCTCCACATCTTCACTTGATGAACTTTCATCCGAGAAAATAGCCTTTGATTTTTTTGTTGTGAGAGCCACATCTTTTTTCTTGACAATTGACTACTCGACTTCCTCCCTATTTACGTTGATATCATAAGCCATGAGACTTCCAATTAACTCCTCTATAGTGAGGCTTGATAGGTTTTGGAGTCTTCTATGACTGTGGCCTTGGTGTGCATCCTGGTGGGAGGGATCTCATAATTTTACGGACTATCTTCATATCCGTGTAATTATTCCCGAGTGCCTTCAGTCTATTTGTGATCTTGGAGAGCCGTGCAAACATGTCAGAGATTGTTTCAACAGGGATTATCTTGAACATCTCATATTCAAGGACCAGAATATTTATTTTACTCTCCTTGACTTTTGAATTTATACATCAACTTGAGCTTATCCCACATCTCCTTCGCTGAGCTGCACATGGAGACATGAGAATATTCATCAGGATGAATAGCACATTGCAATATATTCAAAGCACTAAAATTACCTTTGATTTTTTAATATTATCCTCTATCCACTTTCCCTCATCCTCTGGCAATGTATATGGACCAATATTTACGACTTTCCAAATCTCATAATATTGAGCCCTGAGAAAAATGTGCATATAGTTTTTTCAATAGGAATAATTATTGGCATCAAAGAACAGTGGACGTTGGATAGAGAAACCTTCAGACATGAATCCCTTATCGGCCATCGCAAACAGGATCTCACTTTAGATCAAGAGCTCTACTCTGATACCAATTGCAGAGTGAGGATGCGATGGACAATCAAGAGGGGAGGAGTGAATTGGTAATCGCCCAATTTAAAAAAGCCTATTGCACATAATAGATTAGACTCAATTAATCAAGTTATTATGTGATATACACAACGGAATATACAAGTATATAGACGAAATCGACTATCTTTACGTGTGTAGAACGGAGGTAGAAGAAAGCAGATCAAACCACACATGCACGCAGAATTTAGAGTGGTTTAACAAACACACCTCCGTGTGCACCTATGTCCACTACCCCACACCTCTGTGAGGATTTATACTAACTTGTTTCCCAGGTACAAGCGTAAACCCTCACACATACAGTTGTTTCCGGGGACAACACAAATCCCACCTTGTTTCCGGGGACGAGATTGTTGTGTCCCTGGTTTTGATAATGTCATAAATCAAGTAAATTGTCATAAATGTCTAACACAAGTTACTTGTATCACAAGAACATTCATAAAGATAAAGTCATCTTTCAGGTGTTGACACTGGTTACATCAAAAGTCAATACATTTGTATCAATGGAAGAGTTACTGAAGTTTAGTGATGTGCATAAGGTCGACTCTATACAAAGGTTAGGTCGACACTCAATGAGTTTTCAGTAGCGCTGATATTCAGAGTATCATATGAGGTCGACACTACTCGAAGTACAGGTCGACTCTAGTGATTTTTTGGCTAGCGCTGAAGGGGAGGAATCAGATCAGGTTGACTCCATATTGATATGAGGATCAGGTCAATGTTGGCCCTTTTGGTACGACAGCAAGCTACCTAGAGGGAGGGTGAATAGGTTTTCTAAAATCTGAAACAGAAACTTAAACACAGAAAATTATCACTTGAAGGTTTGGTTAGTATAGTGTGATAAAGAGTAGCAGTGCGGAAGCAAATAAACAATCACACAAAGGACACATGAGATTTATCCTGGTTCGGCCCTTCCCACATGGAAGTCCTACGTCCAGTCCCCAAGCAAACTCTTGGGATTTCACTAACCAAGGGTACAGTCCCCCTTATGGACCTTACACCTAGCACCCCAGCTGGTCTTCTTCTCTTTCCCGGGCAAGAAGGCAGCCCACTTCTTTTACAGGTCAAGAAGCCAACCTCCTGGTACAAACCCCAGTGAGGTCTGCTAGACACTAACCCCTAGCTAGGTTAACAACTGGTACAAACCCTAGTTTGGTTCAGCTAGACACAAACCCCTAGCTGGGTTAACTACTGTATACAGTCCTACAGTTGGACAAAAATCTTTCTTAGAAAAAGAAAGATCAGACCGAGAGCTATTACAAGATGAACACTTAAGAACTAGCTCACAGTCAAGGACTCTCCCCCAGATTTACAATGAGCACAGGGAGAATGAAGAGAGAAGGAAGAAAGGAAGCTTGAAAGCTTGAATGCTTGAGATGCTTTGATCGCTTCTTCTTCTTGGCTCAGGCTCTTTCTCTCTTTTCCTTTGAGTGTATGTGGCGATGAGGTTCCTTACTTGGATGTACACTCCTTCAAAGATATTCAGGAAGGCTCTCTATTGTTTCTTTAGCTAAGCTTCTTCTTTTATATGAGCAGTTTGAATAGATCCGTTGAAAGGATCCGTTGGAGTTCTAGCCGCTGCTCATCTTCTCTTCATTTGTCTTAATCAGACTTTGGTGGTCTTCGAGGTCTGTAAGCATAAGAGAGAGAGTTAGCACTAAAGAGTATTTATGATAAACTGTGCATAGTACTGTGTTTTTGCTAACATGCTGAAGATAGTAGTTCATATCTTTTTGACAAGACTCTAAAATATGCATGCAACTTTTTCTGTCAGAAGATATTTTGACTTTTCATTAGGCGCCAAACATATTTGAAATATAAAGGCAATCTGTGTTTGAACAGAATCTATGAAGAAATCGTTATGAGCATGACTTATGAAATCGTTATGTGAAGAGTTGTTGCTCATTTGTAAATCGTTGTGAGCTACTAAGCAAATCATTATGATGCTTAATGAATCGTTACAGTGATCAAAGAAATCGATGTGATATGACTTATAAATCGTTGTGCACAATGAGTTGTTATCCATGTGAATCGTTGTGCACTTATGAACAACTCGATGCCCATACAAATCGTTACAGCTTGATGAACAAATCGTTGTGAGAGCAAATCGTTGCGTTCACTTATCAAATCGTTATGAGCCTTAGCAAATCGTTATGAAACTTTATCAAATCGATGTGAGAAGAAAATCGTTGTTTCTCACTTATGAAATCGTTGTACGGTCAAATCGATTGTGAGCCTTAATGAATCGTTATGAAGGGCAAATCGATATGATCAATAAAGAAATCGATCTGATCACTTATGAAATTGTTATATGGTCAAATCGATGTTTCACTTAACGAATCATTACACGATCAACTCATGGTGTAACTTATGAAATCGTAATTAGTGAAATCGATGTGGCACTTTTGAATAGAAATGATGTATATTGAATGAACATCGATTTAGCATTTTAGTGCGCCTTATTGCATCAATGGGAGACTTAGCATTTTGCTATGAGATTGATGCGACACAGATGAAACATGATATTTAATGAGACTTATCATCTGTAAATGGGATTGATGCAACACAGATGAAACAAAAATATTTATGAACACCTATATTTTGTTATCTCCGCAATACCAAGATAATATATTTTGTTATCACCTAATGCATCATATATTTTGTTATCACCAAAATGCCAAGATCACAGATAACCAAAGAGTGGTTCAACAGTCAACACTAGTCAAAGTTTCTTGTGAGCATTTGAAGAGAAGTGTTGGCTGAGGTTGACTCCCTGTGAGGATGAGGTCGACTCCATCAGTCTGTCAGGTCGACTCTAAAGGAAGGTCAGGTCTAATCTATCATCAGATGAGGTTGGCACTACGTTGCTGCAAGGTCAACTTTGCATCATAGTCAGTTAGTCAGAATCACAGTTACTTGGATGAGGTCGACTCTGGAGAGCATGGAGTTGACTCTACTGAAGATTTTTCTACTGATCCAAGTTAAGTCATATGGATATGCGTCGACACTATGATCATGATGCGTCGACTCTATGACACTTGTTCTACAGAGACATAAAGTATTTGCCAGCGCATAAGTTATGGGCACGTGACCCAAGACCCAATAATTGGGACTTCGGGTACTCACATGATTCTGGAAGATACTCTTTTGGCGGCAAAAAGCATCTCCCAAGTTTTTGGGATTCTGTTGAGGGGCCCACAGGAAAGATTTCGTGAATCATATCAAAAGAGGCGCTTCATCCTCTGCAGTTGGGCAATCGAGCACGGAGGGAAAAAGAGCAATGATCTGAGAGCACAAAAAGTACGAAAAGAGCAAGAGCTTGAGTTCAAGGAGGGCAGCCAACTTCGGAGCAGAAAACTGATCAAGAGGAGAGGACGCTGGATCGTGTCTTCTAAAAGTATGAAAACCTACTGCTGATCAACTGAAACAAAGGATCGGAATTCATCTCAGATTTAGAGGCAAATTGTAGTACCTGGATTTTTAAAATCCAAATAAAATATTTTTTAAACAAATGAGGTAAATAGGTTTAATTAGAATAAATGAGAAATAAGTGAAATAAAAGGGGATTTAAGCAAGCCCATTAGTTAAAACCCTAATGGGTTGTGTAAATGGCTCAATTACAAAATAATGGGCCCAATAAAGAGGAGCCCATCATGGGATGTGATTTAATTAAGTGAAATTCACATTGTTAAATAATAGTAAATTAAAAAAGGGGTGAAATAGGTATTAAATAGGTAATATATATATCTAAAAGAGGAGTCCTAACCTCACTATAACTCATTACCCACGAAATTAACCTCTCTTCCATCCTAATTAGGAGATAAAGGCTAGGGAGGAAGGTGATAAATGAGGAAAAACTGAATTTTTAATAGAAAGAAGAGTTTTTAGGAAAGAAGGACTCTATTAGAAACCAATACACCCTAATCCGACCCTCTCAACCCTCATTTGCATGCTGAGACTTTGGGGAACGAAGGAGAAGGGCTGAGGGCGAAAAGTCAAGGAGGAGAGGAGCTAGAGCAAGGGATTTCTTCTTCATTTTTCGTCACCAACTAAGGTTTTTCTTACTCCACGAAAAAGGTAGGCAATCTCTTAAGCCAAATCTGTGTAAAAATTACCCTAGGAAGACTTCATGTTCCCGAGCAAAAGCCCTCTGGTTTCGCTCCATTTCGATCTCCCATGAGGAAGAATTAATTCTTTAAATTTAATTATTTAAAGGACATTTGCACGATTTATCATCATCTCATGATTTCTTTACACTTACACACACATAACATTATTAATTACCAATTGACCCTAATAATTTATGCAATAATATATCTGGTAAATTAGCAAAATAAATGACTAAAGTTTCCTATTTAATTAATCACGTTTGTCTTCGTTTTATACGTGTGTTTTGTACACCGTTACTGTTTTCCCTCGGCCTTCGAGCACTCGAGGCATGACAGACCCGTTTTCTACACACTTTCTCTTGACTTGGACCACCTCTCCATCGGGAATACTCTCGACTGGGCCAGGGACTCCTTGTCAAGGCCTCCGTAGGTCTTCTTGGCTTTGGCGCACGTCCTTAGCCGACGAGCAGGTTGTACCCTAAAACCCGTTACACCTTAGGGATCAGAACGATCCATGGCCTTAGTGTGTTCTCTCCTTATCTTATGATCACACCGGACCATCTATCCTGTGTACACAGCATGGCTAGTGGGCGGTGGTGACTTCTACCAGACTGCCGGCCCGCAATGGTGTGCCGTGCAACCGTTACTATCAATGTTAACGTGATTTTTTGATAATTCCCCTATCTCATCTGCTCTCTATATTCTCTCGTCTGTTCACGTTCTCTCTACACTCTCATCTATCTCTTCTAGTACTCTCATCTATTTCTTGGTACTCTATTGGTTATGTGATTGTCAAGATAAAGAAATGACTAATGCTAGTGCAATAGGGCCCGATCAGGTCCTGGGAGGAGCGCCCGAAAAGTGCTAGTGCCCATAGGAGTTAAAATGATCAAAGATGTGTTATGAAATGTATCCAGCGCCATCATACCATCAAGATTAATCTATGACGATCAAGTGCTATCTATACCAGTTCAATTGTTATCGTTACTAGTGCACGTTGTGCAATTTACATGTTATATCGTTACATGGCCATTCTATTATCGTTCTCGTTGTGCTAATTTCCCTGTGCCAGATGCTATTGTTCTTCGTTATCGTTACTTGTTCTACATGACTGTTCTCTCTAGTTAACCTGCCATTAAGACTTAATTATTTAAACCATGCTTGTGTTCATGAGATATTAAGTCCTATTGGGCGTTATTCGCTCATCCTGCATTTTATTTATGTGTTTCAGGTGAGTTTGATGATGACCACACTCATGAGGACGGGACTGAGGATGACGTTCAGGAGTGACCCTTATCAGCAACCATTGTTTTAGTAGTTAGTTAGTATAGAATGAGTCAGATAGTTTTGATGTATTAGTTTGGTTTTTCAATAAAGTACTATGAGCCCTAGTTTTGGCTCTGATACGTTGATGTAATAGTTAGTTCATGAAGTTGATGAGATATTAGTAGTTGTAATGAAGTTTGGTGGATTATTAATGAAATTGGAGTTCATTAGTATTATTCCATTTGTGCCATTGTTTGTTATTTATTTTTCTCGCTCTGTACTATTTAATAACTGCAATCCCGCTCCGATATTCCGCGTCGGGGCGTTACACAAATTGATCCTTGTGCTATGACCAGAAGATGAGTTCGATGAACTCAAGCATGAAGAAGTTGCAATTGGAGCTCAAGAAGTCTTCTGATCAGATCTAACTCCAGAGAAGAGTGTTTGCTATTTCTGCAATTCTTTAGACTTCTCTTTAGTTTGATTTTCTCAATTTCTTCTGTACACCAATTTGTTTGTTTGTCTGCTCCAGTTGGAGTAGACGGTTTGATCCATACTGTGTGTGTGGATTGAGAAGGTTGTCTGACCTTGAAGCTGTGAATCAGTAGAAGTTGTGTAATCAGCGGTTGGCAAGCTGTAAGTCAGCGATCAAGCTGTGAGTCAGCAGTTGTTTGAAGCTGTGAATCAGCGGTTTAGTGAAGCCTCCCTTGGTTTGAGTGAGGGGTGGACGTAGGTCTCCGTCTAGGAGCCGAACCACCTAAAAATCTCCTGTGCAATGGTTTGATCTGTTTTTTGCGCTAGATGTATGCATAAGATTTTTGCCTTCACTACTTATCTAATTGCCTCACACTTCAACTACACACACCCACACATCAGATCAGTAAAACTGTTTGACTGAATGGATCTATAAGTTAAAAGTGTTTTTAAAATTGCTTAAGCTTCCGCTGAGTTTTGTGTTAGATCTATTCAACCCCCGCTTCTAGATCTATTCATTCTACCTATTCGATCCAATAGAGATAATCCGATGTGTATGTACCACACACACTTCACACCAACCAAAGACGTGCTCATAAACCGAGCACACACACAGTGATATTTGTGTGAATAAATTCAAGTATAATTCTCAACCCTAGAACAAAGAAGAAGAATGAAAATTCATAGTTCAGAATTCTCATGTTTTAGCGTGGTTGAGAAACGTCGGAGAAGCACACAAAAGCTTGCACATGATTACTTGAATGATGTTCTATGGATGCACGATATTCTAAACATCCAACACCTTGAACTCGCACAACAACCCTTGAAGAAATCACCTGGAAAGTGCTATGATCTGTGGTTCGTCCTTTTGCCCTAGCCAGGGCAAATCTCGTTCTCCAACTATATGTGTTCTCTTTTCACACATGGAAAGGCTCCCTTTATATATCCACTTGCCAAGACTTGATCTTGGTCGTGGATCTCAAGGAAATCTCGTTCTAATCCAAATTTGGAAAGAGACCTATCCAATATGGAAATGGTGTTTCCATAATCGGTCGGCCGATTTCTCCAGGTCGGTCATCCGATTCTGGACTTAGCTTCACAGCTGATTCTTCTGCTTCAAAAACAACACTAAATCGGTTGTCCAATTTTGCCAAGTTGGTCGACCGACTTTGTGGTTGTCCCAGCCCAGGACAGAACTAGCTAGGTCAATCGACCAAAATCCTCAAATCGGTTGTCCAATTTCCTACTTGGTCATTAATCGATTGGGCCTTGTTCTTCAATCGATTGGCCTCCTATTCTTCAATCGATTGACCTCTTGTTCTTCAATCAATTGAGTTTTTTTTCACTAATCGGAAGCCCCTTCAGAAATTGGTTGGCTTCACATAATCGATCGACTGGTTCTGAAAGTTGGTCGTCCGAACTCTTGACTGTCACAGTACCAGTTGTAATGGCTAGGTTGGTCGACCGCTTTCTCCAGGTCGATCAACTGGTTTCCTACAAAAGTGCAGAAATCAAGTCAGTCTTCAATTCTAGCTTTGTTCAAGCCTTGACCTTTGTGATGTCCACTTCATATGCTACTTTTGATATACTTTGCTGCACACTTAAGCACAAGTTAGACCCTTCAAATCAAATGTAAATAATTCAAATACTTGGGTCATGACATGAAAGAGACTTAGTGTCTTTGTGATTTTCTCAACATGAGTTAAACTTAGTGTTTTTGTAATTTTCTTTGTGATATTCTCAACATTTGTTAAACTTAATGTTTTTGTGATCATCAAAATCTACAGAGTACAACAGTACTCTAATCCATACACAGCATGGCCGCGCGATGTGCGAGCCGTGTGGGGTTGTTTGAAATCTCCACCTATATTGATGAGAGGGGTTGTGAAGAGCTACAAGCTGAGCTCTTCACACACTCACCTCATCCACTCCACCTCCTTTCTCTTCATCCCTCCATCCCATAGCCCTCTCTTATGGAATAGAGAAGAGAGCAAGAGGGTTCACCCCCTTATTGCTCCAACTACTACTGCTTCCTACTGCGGCTGCTTGTTGCGGCTCCTATTGTGGCTCTACTGCTGCTACACCTTGGAGGTGCATGGAGAGAGGAGACACCATCATGAGGAGGATCTGTCATCGCCAGTCACCACTGTTCCTTCATCAGGAGATAGGTTTTGCACTTCAAGGGATATACGAGCTCCTCTAGGTGAGAATGTCTCGCCCTTGAATAGTTTGCATGAGAGTCATGCCCCTAGATATCATCCCAGTCTGATATGTTCTTGTGAGAAACATGATTATTTTGTTTTAAACTTCATTTCTGTTGTGCATTAGTCACTCTTAGATGTTTTCCTACACCTACCTAAAAGGATTCGTCACCACCATCTATCATGAATGGAGCGGCATCAACCACTCCCGATGGACAAGTTCTACCTCCTCATCAAGTGTTTCCTGCACCACCTATTATAACTTCCTGACATGTTAGATCTAGTTTAATAGGTCTTGAATTGAGGTACAGTTTTTGTATAGCATTTTGTGTGCTTTTGATTAGATGTTCAGATCTTTTTTTGAGATTTGATAGCCTGATTATTATCCTAGCCTAGGGGTTGAGGCATCCTTAAGGCATCCCTAAGGCTGATGTGCCAATGTTCTGTCAGTTCCTACATGTCTGGGACACGTGCCACTATTTTGGTGGTGTCAGTCCTAGTAAAATTCTATTTACTGAATATGACAGATATTAACACGAGAACTAACCAAACGTTGTTTAAAACAACTAGTTTGGCGGAAGGTTATTACATTATACCCTCATTATAGTCTGGATGAGAAGCAAACAAAAGTGAACTGTATCCTTATTACATTTCCATTTATCTACAAATAAAACAAAAGATGACGACATTGCTTGACGTAGTGTGGTCGCTCAACACACAAAACCCCTTAGGCTTCATCTCCACTTTGTCCACCTGAAAATGGTAATTTGAATAAGCTAACTAGCCCAGTAGAATTCAATTCCTTGAAATAGAAAGGATTCACATGTATAATCTCAAGAATAGGAACATGTACATCACTAACACTGAGTGCTTAAGACAATGAACAAATAAGTCAATTCAGTAACACATGTAGAACAAGAATAGTTTAGATCATGATCGATAACTCAAGATGATACTTAAGTTCATTATCAGTCACGTATTCACACACACACACACACATGTATGAGATGATGACTAATCAAGCAGGAACTGATGTATGCCACATCCACGTGTCCTCATTGCCCCCGCGCGGCCACTGACAATTCGGTTGCTCCTCCCAGGACTGAACCAACCCTATTTGCACAGACATAATTCTCAAATGAGCCCAAAGACTCACAACTTGCCATCATAACACACTCACTCTTACACTGGATCAAGGATTTACAGGTATTTAATCACATCTCACGCACAAGAACTTGGAAACTTTGTAATTTCTCTGATTACAGAAGTGGATAACTTCATTTGCATCAATTGACTTGGAACTTCTAAGAGATGATTCAAGATAAAGATAGAAGAAACTTGAGTGGTTTTAGCAGGTGTTTAGGTGGTATAAACATCAAAGATTTGGTAGGCAAAAGATTAGATTAATTGGGTGTGGTTTCAGAAAAGATTGGAACTAGGTAAGTGCTGGAAACAGGGTCCTGGCAGTGCCTGTCGACAGCCAGGAAGTCCCTGTCGACAGGTGCTGCTTTCCCAGAATCAGAAAGCAATTCTGACAGTGCCTGCCGACGACAGCTAGAAGCATGGAACATAGTACACATGAATGACCAAAAGTGAAGATAAACTCAAAGAAATTACTGGAAGAGCAATTCTCCTAAAACTCTCTTTTCTTCTTCCATAAGCATTTATCAAGTACACTCACTTGAGGCTTTCATGGTCTCTCAATAAATCAACTCTAAGAAGGAGCAGAACTGTCATGTTCAGTCCCCATTACATAATGAGATCCACATGATTTCAGATTTCAACAAGTTATGATGGAAGAGAGGTGTATTACCTCTCATGACAATACAATTTAAACACGATGAAAGGCTTAATTCTTATCAGGGACTATTTTCAGAATCTAGAACAACATACACATGGTGAAGGATCACTTCAAACTACTGAACCAGGTGAAATGTAGGAAGAAGAGGGAAGATAGGAAGAGTGTAACGTTGCGCATTTTTCGGATCCTCGTGGATCGTGTGTTTAGCGCTTGTGGTGGACAATGTGAGGCCAATGTGGCTTGCGTGCCGTGAGTGTGTGTGTTTCTGGGCTTACTGGGCTGACATTTTGGGCCTGCAGTACCCTAGATCTCTCAGCCTGTCATCACGACAGGAAGGTCTGTCGTGTTCTTAACGCGATAGAGGTGCCGTCGCGTTCATGTGGCCACCGGTGCGTTGAGCGTCTTCATGTGCGCCACGTGTAGCGCTCAGGGCAGCGGCATGGGAAGGCGACGACGCTCAGGTCCGTCGCGACCTGGTCACGATGCCACGATGCGTCGCGTTCCGAACCGTAGCAGGTTTTTAAATAACCCCAGCCAAGCAGAACGCTCAGGTTTCTGCTCGGCCAGGGGGAGGAGCTGTGGCGATTTCAGCTGGGATTTGGCGTCTTCGGCGTGTCCTCGCTGCAGGGAGTCCGGGAGAAGCAGAGGAAACGCCGGGAGATCGCTGCATAGCGCGTTCTTCGCAAAGGTAGGTGAACTCTTCCTGTTTTCAGGGTGTAAATCGCATAGGATTGGGTTCCAATCAGTTTAATGCGTTTCTAACAATAGATAGCATGCTTAGGTATTCACAAAAGCATGAAATGAAGAATTAGGGTGGTTTGTATATGGAATGGGCTGTCATGGAGAGAGCCCGGATTAGGGTTCCCGCCTGGTAAGGCGACGGGTCCCTATGTCGCGTTCTGAACGCGACACAACGATGTGTCGCGTTAAGGATCAAGAGGCGACATGTAGTAGGTCGCGTTCGGGTTCTGAAGGCGACCCAATGGGTTGTCGCGACTTGGCCCGAGAGGCCCTGTTTGTGCATGGTTTACGCATGTGACTATCCGATTATCGTTATCGTATGCTCAGTGTTAGTGAGCAGTGCATTGGCACTTGTGGCGCTCTGGGAAGCACGTGGTTCTCGAGGTTAGCTCACAGGTTACGTAGCTAGCTAGTAGTTTGCTGATAGACATAGTGTTCACACGAGACAGGTGGTGTTCACGTGTTGTGGACCGTCAGTATACGAGGTTTACGTGAGGTTTCACGTGGTTTGTGCGGTGCGCACGTGGTTTCTGTGTGCGTGTCAGGTAGTAGACGCCTACCGTGGTTACCTCTCCAGTTGGGTGCCCCAGGTTCTCTGTGAGCCGGCTGTTAGCTCGGGCTTTGTCCCGGTACTTGTGTTGTACCGTCGAGGTCTGTGTCGTCTGACCTGGACACCCTCACTCCTTAGTTTGAGTTGTACGTCCGGCTGAGGGAAAGACGACAGTGGGACAGTGACTCTTGAGTTTGTTTTTAGTCACTTGTAGCGCGCTCTTAGTTGGGGGTACGGACACCAGTTGTCGACACTGGTCCCCGACTAGTCCTTTTCCAGTGCCTCACTCTAGCGAGCCCAGGCCAGGGTCTCTAGAGGTGCCAGGCATGGGCCTGCGACCGTGTGGTCCGCAGGTGGTGGTGTTTAGTTGGTCTCCACAGTTGCTTGTCTTTTTCACGTGGAGCGACAGCTGGACCTTTCGTCCGTGGCTGCGAGACTGAGAGGTAGACCTGTGTTAGTTTGTCCGAGTCTGTTGCTGGTGTCGCGAACCAGTCTATTGGCTCGAGTGTGGCAGTCTCTACCGTAGCTCGTACACGTGTGGAGTTTTGTCGTTTATTTATTACAGCTGTTTTACGCAGTCGGCTAGCGGTGTTTGTTTATAGCTTTAATATCCTGTTTAGTTGTGCTATAAATTGCTAGCATAGTTTACTGCTTTCGGTACTTGTGTTTGGTTTGCTCGGTGTGGGGGAGTTCCCTACTGAGCCAGTGACTAGCGAGGCTACCCCTACCCCCCCCCCACAGGCGAGGGCGAGGAGGAGGTTTCTCTACCATCGTCCAGTTCAGAGCCGCGACGTAGCGGTGTTGGCCCAGCGCCTCCAGCAGTAGCTTTTCTTCTCTTCAGTTGTCCATTGTACCTCGGGGTATGCCCCAGGCTTGTGTACTTTCCTTTATTTCTTTTGAAGTGGCTATGTAAAACCTTGTATATTATAAATGCAATGGTGTGTTCCTTTGTGTTTTCACGGACTAGTGTGTGGTATCCCTTGCGAGGCTTCGGCCCGTTCGCGAGAGACGGACTCGGGTCAAGCACGTTACTGGTTTAACGGGCTTGGACGAAGCGTTCCGCCACAGTTGGTATCAGAGCAAGGTCCGTGTGAATATAAAGGAATTAAGAAGTTACATAGCCATATCTTCTTGTAGATACACTGCTGGTAGCTGGCCTTGGTTTTGTAATGACTCATTGTTTTGCCTATGGTTGGCTTGTTGTGTGTGTAGGCAGTTGTAATGGCCGATAGAAGAGACTGGGTGGTGGAGGAGATGACCCTGAGGAGTCGACTCAACGGATGATAAAGGTTTGGGAGAGCCTCACCGAAATTCGGATGAGGATGGATCAGAAGGCACCGGTACCACCTGTGATCGGAGAGGCGGTACCTGTGGCCCCAGTTCCACCACCGCCAGGGGTGGAGGTACCTTTTGTGGCACCAGTACCACCATCACCACCCGTGATTGCGGCAGAAGAGCCAGTGGTGCAAGTTGAAAGGTTTTTGAGGTTGCAGCCGCCTACCTATTCTGGTGGCCGAATCCAGATACAACGGAGCACTGGATTCATGAGATTGAGAGGGTCTTCATGACCATGAGGTGTCCGGCAGAGACAAAGTTGTGTTGGCTACTTTTCAGCTGAGGGGATTTGCGCAGGAGTGGTGGCGTCTGAAGATGCAGACCACCTTTGCAGGCAGAATAGAGGGTGGATTACCTGGCCTGAGTTCCTTGAAGTGTTTAAGATACATTCTTTCCTATTCAAGACAGCAGGCAAAAAGGAGCAGTTCAGAACCTTGCAGCAAGGTGGACTTCGGTTCTGGAATATCAGATGCGGTTCATGGCACTGAGCAGGTATGCACCCTATGTTGTCACGGATAATGCAATGATGGTTGAATATTTTATCCATGGTTTGAGGCCAGAATTGCAGACTACAGTGATACCATTAATGTGTAGAACAATTGAAGAAGCAGCCCAGAGAGCAGCTACTCTTGAGAGAGCAGTTCGGACTCGTCAGGTGGGCGAGTCAGGTCCCGGTAGTTTCCGGCTACCCCAGCAGTCAGCGGGTGTGAGTAAGGGCAAAGCATCAGCAGAACCTTCCTCATCTGGTTTTGGTAAGTGGGGCCAGAAATTAAAGCAGGCATTTAAAGGTAAAGGAAGAGGATGGGGAGGTCGTCAGCAAGTTCAGCAGGGTCGTGGTAAGCCAGAGGTGGAGGAGTCGCAGCAGAGCACCGCTAGGCAGCCTATCCTTCCACCAGGCTATAGGTGTTTTAACTGCAATCAGCCGGGGCATTTGATCCGTAATTGTCCCTATCCGAGGGAATATGGTTATGGTAGAAGTGTTTAGCAACCGCAGCAGTCTCAGCAGCCACCGGCAGGTCGTGGCAGAGGAGCATTACCGGAGAGAGGTAGGGGCCGGGTTATGGCTATCACCCATGCCCAGGCGGAGGCATCAAATATGATAGAAGGTACTATCCCCATTTATGAATATTCAGCAAAAGTTTTATTTGATTCAGGTGCCTCACATTCATTTATTTCTGAAGAATTCCTGGATAGTATGACTCATCCTTTAGAAGAAAAATCATGTGAATTAGTAGTGGAAGTTCCCTCTGGTGAGTTTATGCTCACCTCGTGTTATATAGATGAGGCTCCAGTTGTGTTTGAAGGGAACCAGATGCCAGGTTGGTTATATGCTTTGCAGTTGACTGATTATGATATTATCTTGGGAATGGACTGGCTTGAGGCCTATGGAGCTATGCTAGATTGCAGAAAGAAAAGGATCAAGTTTTGTCACCCCAATGGTTCTGTATTTGAATATCAAGGTATGCCTTTCTGTGCTTCTAAGTTTATAATTTCTGCAATTAGAGCTAGAAGGTTGATTAATGCGGGGTGTGTGGCTTACTTAGCTTCTGTAAGTTTGATAGAAACTAGTAAGTCAGTTGAGGCAGTTCCCGTGGTTAGGGAATTTGCAGATGTGTTTCCAGATGAGTTGCCAGGTTTAGCTCCACACAGAGAGGTGGACTTTACTGTTGAGTTGTTGCCGGGTACCATGCCGATTTCTAAAGCACCCTATCAGATGGCACCGGCAGAGCTCAAAGAGTTGAAGAAGCAATTGGAAGAATTGCTAGAAAAAGGGTTTATTAGGCCGAGTCACTCCCCGTGGGGAGCACCAGTGTTATTTGTGAAAAAGAAGGATGGAAGCTTTCGAATGTGTATTGATTATAGAAAGTTGAATGATGTGACCATTAAGAATAAGTACCCGTTGCCAAGAATAGATGATTTGTTTGACCAGTTGCAGTCAGCCAAGGTGTTTTCTAAAATTGACTTGAGGTCAGGGTACCATCAGTTGAGAATCAGAGAGGAAGATATAGATAAAACAGCTTTCAGGACTAGATATGGTCACTATGAATTTGTGGTTATGCCGTTTGGGCTGACCAATGCTCCTGCAGCTTTCATGGATCTGATGAACATAATTTTTGATCCGTACTTGGACCAATTCATTGTGGTCTTTATAGATGAAATTCTGATTTATTCAGCTTCTGAAGAGGAGCATGCTGCTCATTTGAGGTTTACTCTTCAGTTATTAAGAGATAATCAGTTATTTGCTAAATTTAGTAAGTGTGAGTTCTGGTTGAAGGAAATTCAGTTTTTGGGTCATGTCATCTCGGCAGATGGAGTGGCAGTTGATCCAAGTAAGGTAGAAGCTGTAATGAAATGGGAAGTGCCTAAGTCAATTACAGAGATTAGAAGTTTCTTGGGCTGGCAGGCTATTATAGGCGCTTCATACAAGATTTTTCTAAGATTGTGTCACCCATGACTATTGACTAGGAAGGGTGTGCCATTTGTGTGGTCCGGGAGTGTCAGAGGAGTTTTATGGAATTAAAGAAAAGGCTTACTTCAGCACTGATATTGACACTACCGGCAGGAAGTGGTGGATTTGTTGTGTATACAGATGCATCTAGAAGAGGGCTGGGCGCAGTATTAATGCAACATAGCAAAGTGATAGCCTATGCGTCCAGGCAATTGATAGCCTATGCGTTCTATCATGTCCACTCTATCTAGCTTGTTTTATGTATCATGTTTTAGCGAGTTTTATTCGTACCTGCATATCATTCATCGTACTTGCCAAGTTCTAAAATGTTAATCACTTATATCATTGCCCGCACATTGAGATATAAATCCTACTGGGCTAGTTTGCTCATTCCCTACTTTTACCCAATCTAGGTGACTATGAAGCTCAAGAGGAAGAGCAAGTCGAGGATGGGAATGCGTCCGAGTGATGAGCGTTCCACTTATGAGTCTATCTATAGTTAGTATTTTGAGTGTTAGAACAATGTAGTAGGAAGTGAGGTATTATGTACTTTTACTTTTATTGAGTCTTAGTCCTGTACTAGTTTCCATTTGAATACAAAGAGTTGAGATTTGAATACAATTTATATTGAGTTCAACATATGGGCCCTATTATGATGTTGTGTTGATACACATTTAGTGCGCGCTAGCTAGAGGCTTATTTGCCGACTGTCCACGTCTCGAAATATCGACTCGAATTAATTAATAATATCCGCTGCGTAATTCTCGGGACGTGACAGTTTAATGGTATCAGAGCCTAGGAATACCAAATAGGATATGTCTCAGGAATAGGAGATACCTATGGAACCTAGGTCATGGAAATTAAATACAGTACCTGGTGAGAATGGGTAGAGACTGGGAATATGTTAGAAGGAATTAAACACTCCTACCATTGACTCTTAAAATAAATCTAGAGACATTAATTGGTTTCCATCCTTCTTCTCAGGAACCTCATAACTCTCTCACTCAACTGCAATGACTCGTAACCAATGGCAAGCTATGCAAGAAACCGTGGCTGGATTGACTCAGGCCCTGCAGAATGTGGTTCAGGCTGGGAATCAAGCTGGAGCTGCAAGGAATGGAGCCGGTGATCTGCACCGGAATTTCAGGAGTTTAAACCCTCCTCGTTTCTCTGGATCCCCTGACCCAGACGAGGCAGAAAACTGGCAGGAAGAAATGGAAAGGATCTTCCAAGTAATGCAATGCACTAATAGGGAGAAGGTGGTACTGGCCACTTTTCAATTTACCAAGGATGCCCGAGCATGGTGGAAGGCCACATCGGCCCACCTGCCTAATTTAGCTGAACTGGAATGGGCTGAATTCCTGGAGATATTCCGGGGAAAATATTTCTCTGAGAGAGTGAAGGAGAAGAAAGCGACAGAATTTGCCGCACTGAAGCAGAAGGGAATGTCTATAGCTGAGTATGAGGCTCAGTTTGCGCGTCTTGCGGTATATGCCCCACACCTAGTGGGAACTGAAAGACTTAAAGCGAATCGGTTCATGGATGGGCTCAGGCCCATATTCATTGAAAGGCTCGGACCACACAACATTCAAACTTACACTGAGATGGTCCAAGAGCTCAATTGGTAGAAGACACTATGGCTAAAGTAGAAGGCATGAGGGGGAAAGACATCTCAAAGCCAACATTTATAAAAAGAGGATCAGTAGATACAACTGGAACTTTCGCCAACAACAACAAAAATAACAACAAAAGGCCAACCACTGGGAAGGACAATGGCGTGGAGAAAAAGATCAAAGTAGAAGAAACAAAGACGGTGGAATATTGTAACTTTTGCAATAAGCCTGGACATAGAGCAGAAGAGTGCTGGAAGAAGGCAGGAGCTTGCCTGCGATGCGGGAGTCGCGACCACCGCCTTCCCAACTGTCCCATGCTAAAAGACCAAGTTGGAAGGAACCAAGGGGTGGTAAAGCATCAAGGACGTGTGAATGCAATAACTCCAGCGGAACTCCCGGATGGAGGTATGATCATTAAACCTATAGATTGATGATTTCCTTATTGGTACATTTCTAAGTGGGGGAGATCATTAAGGAGAAATTAGAAAGGAATTAAATCTGAAACCAACTAAAGGATCATAACTTTCAAAAGCCAATTAATGATCAATGAATTTGGGGGTCAAATTCTCTTAAGTGGGGGAGGGTGTAGCACCCGGAATTTTTAATTACATAAAAATACAAATAAATGGAAATAAATAATTTCCATAATACCAGAGTATTTAAACATACGTATCATTATCGTATGTGCTAAAACACATCGGAAAATTCTGTAAAAATTATAAATCCACCCCAAACTTTATTACTAAATGTTCCACCAAGAAACTTGAGCCATGAAAAATTGGATTAGCCAAGTTTAAAGTGTTTCGCGACTTATTATCGTAATTTATGAATAAGTCGGAAAATCATTATCACACGTACTTGAATGAGTCAGAAAATTAAATAAAAATCATATATGGGCTTCCAATAATATCTTCTAATGACCCATCGAGAAATTTGGATTACTAAAAATCATTCGGACTAGGTTTAAGAGTTATTGTGACTAATTATCCAATTTAGGAGACAAGTCGGAAAATCGTTAACACAAAAATACGATGCAACCATAATAAATAAAAATGTTGGAGAGACTTCCAACATTATATATTGATGACCCATTATCATAATTGGGCCAATGGACCACATTCGGCCCAAAATCAAATAAAGCTAGAAAATACATAGAAATTCGTAACCATAAATAAGCTGAAATTAAAAAGAGGCAATTAGAGTTGATTGGGATGCAATCATGCATCCATGGCAACCCAAATTCGTGCCTAAATATGAGGGGAGGTTTCCTAATACCTCACACACTCAAAGGGAGGAGGAAATCATCAAAAATAGGAAACCAAACATGCCAATCCCGAAACCCTCCTTTCTTAGTTATAATAGGACTCCTAAACACCATGGTTACTTAAATACTCTTCACCCAAACCCTAGGAACGAATTTAGAACTTGCTGGGGTCGTGTGGAGGAGCTCTTGGTGGCTGAGGAGCTTTGGAACGACCACAAGAAGCCGTTCTTCTTCCCCTTCTCATCTGCTGCGACCTGCACAAACCACCCTCTTGAAGTCGACCAAAGGTGAGTCAAACCTAAACCAAATCTTGCAAGGCCTATACCCTGGAAAGAGGGTCAAGTCTACGTTCTAACCCAAGTGGAATGCCCAAATTCCATGCAGTATATACGGAGTAGTAAGCGTTTTCCTCCAAGTGGTCTGAACACTGGTTTTCTGGAGTAACGGGACTTATTCAACCAATAAGGTAGGTTTTCTCGGGCCAAACCTTAACATACCCTATACCAATGTGTAGAGCATCAAGTTAACTTTCATTTCCCACTAGTTTCATCGAATTTCAATTAGTAGATTTTGAATTATAAGCGTTTTACCAACGTCGCGCACTGTTAGGGCTTTTCCCGTTCTTAATATGTTGCACGTGTTTCAAGACCGAATTAGAGCAAACTCATAACATGAATGTTATTCTACTAGTTGTCCTCGTCACTTTTTGTGTTGAACGTTTTGTCTAAATCTCATTAGTTAGAGAGTTATAAGCGTGGTAATAGGGTTGCTGCATAAAACTACGTCTTCAAGTTACCCTTGGTCTGACCTTGTGTTCCCCGTGATCAAAGCCTATCGAACCATCTTTATTGTTCAATTCCAATTTACTGGAAGTACCCTAGTATGTCTAGGTTATTTTAAAACCAGTTTCGTTATTTTTCACGCACCGTGCAATTTGTTCTCTATTTTAGAACAACCCTATGTCAAAAGAAGGAAAGACCGGTCCGCAATCCAAGGCACTGTCCTTGCTCTGTCCGAGCCAGGCACGGACCCTGTGAACGCGACGGCCCGATATGTCACTTTCAGAGGCTTGATTGCGACATACCCCTTGTCGCCTTCTGAATGCGACGTACGCTCCGTCGCTATCTACCTGCCTGATCTAATTTCCCTGTCGCGATGCTCACACCCCTGTGTCGCCTTCTAGTCCCGACCCATCGCCTTCCTTACAGGATCCTGTCGCGACCTGACTCCGAGCCTGACACCCATGTCGCCTTCCTTATATGGCTATGTCGCGATCTCAGGATTTTACTTGAAATCACGTGTTTTCCTGCATAGTTTTCCGCATATACCCAAGATCTGTTTAAATTTATTGTGTAAGTGCATGTCTTGGGTCTGATCATTACATGATTGTTATTTAATGACTTAAAAAGTGTTAAACTCATTTAAAAGCTTTAATTACATGAATGCTATTCTAAGTGCTCCTTAAATGTTATGATCCATTCGTGCTACTTGTGATTAATCTTCCTACTGTTCTTTCACGTTTAAATGATAATGGTTATCATAAATCTTGCAAACCATGATTAGTTAAAGTGCATAGTTTATTCCATGTTATATTGTCAAGTGCTTCATGCGAGTTTGAGACCGATGGTTTGTGAATTGAGACACGCGTACCGCACTACACACTAGCACTGTTAGGTAGCCCCTTCTTGGGAAATTGGAAACTCTCTACCGGTCATTCCGAATCGGTAGACTAGCGACCTTTTCACCAAGGCCTCCGTAAATCTCCTCTGACCATGGATTCCCACATGGCCGACGAGTTGGTTGTACCATTGAAGTTCCCTGAAGATAGCGTGCACTTCCTTTCTCTTCTTGTTCTCGTGAGCGTGACTTACAATCTAGACTAAAGCCATTAATGTAAAGATTGAACCAAATGATGAATCGTACCGTTATGCTGCCGAATTTACCTCTTGATCATTGTTATCATGAAATCATGTTCAATTTCTTATTACTAGCTTCCCATCATCATCATGAACATGACATTCCACATGTTTACTTTTTTGGAAACTCTCATTGGCCATTATTAATGACTGTGGGTATCTACATTTAAAAATTTAAGTGAGATGCTGACAGGGCACGGCGTGTGTCCAAGGGCTCCAATCTAGCCCCAATGACGGCGAGTCATAGATATACTGTTAACCATGGGGTATAATGATTACTGGCGTTGCATCTGCGTTGGGAAAATCGTGCGTGCGTGTTGAATGATAGATACAATACCACATACACATGTCCTAGTGTACATTCTTGATGGATCTTTTCTCAGTGTACATTAGTGTCTACGTGCCTGATTAGTGTTACTTGATCGTGCTCGTGCGTGTTTGCTTGCTTGCGTGATATGACCATCCTGCATTTATTGCAATTAGTGATATCTTGCGTTCTTGACATCAAGTGAAATCTTGCGTGCTTGTACAAAGTGATCTATTGCTAGTTCTATCTTGTCATCTTGTTCTCAGATCTTGTTCTATCATGTCCACTCTATCTAGCTTGTTTTATGTATCATGTTTTAGCGAGTTTTATTCGTATCTGCATATCATTCATCGTACTTGCCTAGTTCTAAAATGTTAATCACTTATATCATTACCCGCACATTGAGATATAAATCCTACTGGGCTAGTTTGCTCATTCCCTACTTTTACCCAATCTAGGTGACTATGAAGCTCAAGAGGAAGAGCAAGTCGAGGATGGGAATGCGTCCGAGTGATGAGCGTTCCACTTATGAGTCTATCTATAGTTAGTATTTTGAGTGTTAGAACAATGTAGTAGGAAGTGAGGTATTATGTACTTTTACTTTTATTGAGTCTTAGTCCTGTACTAGTTTCCATTTGAATACAAAGAGTTGAGATTTGAATACAATTTATATTGAGTTCAACATATGGGCCCTATTATGATGTTGTGTTGATACACATTTAGTGCGCGCTAGCTAGAGGCTTATTTGCCGACTGTCCACGTCTCGAAATATCGACTCGAATTAATTAATAATATCCGCTGCGTAATTCTCGGGACGTGACAGTTTAATGGTATCAGAGCCTAGGAATACCAAATAGGATATGTCTCAGGAGTAGGAGATACCTATGGAACCTAGGTCATGGAAATTAAATACAGTACCTGGTGAGAATGGGTAGAGACTGGGAATATGTTAGAAGGAATTAAACACTCCTACCCATTGACTCTTAAAATAAATCTAGAGACATTAATTGGTTTCCATCCTTCTTCTCAGGAACCTCATAACTCTCTCACTCAACTGCAATGACTCGTAACCAATGGCAAGCTATGCAAGAAACCGTGGCTGGATTGACTCAGGCCCTGCAGAATGTGGTTTAGGCTGGGAATCAAGCTGGAGCTGCAAGGAATGGAGCCGGTGATCTGCACCGGAATTTCAGGAGTTAAACCCTCCTCGTTTCTCTGGATCCCCTGACCCAGACGAGGCAGAAAACTGGCAGGAAGAAATGGAAAGGATCTTCCAAGTAATGCAATGCACTAATAGGGAGAAGGTGGTACTGGCCACTTTTCAATTTACCAAGGATGCCCGAGCATGGTGGAAGGCCACATCGGCCCACCTGCCTAATTTAGCTGAACTGGAATGGGCTGAATTCCTGGAGATATTCCGGGGAAAATATTTCTCTGAGAGAGTGAAAGAGAAGAAAGCGACAGAATTTGCCGCACTGAAGCAGAAGGGAATGTCTATAGCTGAGTATGAGGCTCAGTTTGCGCGTCTTGCGGTATATGCCCCACACCTAGTGGGAACTGAAAGACTTAAAGCGAATCGGTTCATGGATGGGCTCAGGCCCATATTCATTGAAAGGCTCGGACCACACAACATTCAAACTTACACTGAGATGGTCCAAAGAGCTCAATTGGTAGAAGACACTATGGCTAAAGTAGAAGGCATGAGGGGGAAAGACATCTCAAAGCCAACATTTATAAAAAGAGGATCAGTAGATACAACTGGAACTTTCGCCAACAACAACAAAAATAACAACAAAAGGCCAACCACTGGGAAGGACAATGGCGTGGAGAAAAGATCAAAGTAGAAGAAACAAAGACGGTGGAATATTGTAACTTTTGCAATAAGCCTGGACATAGAGCAGAAGAGTGCTGGAAGAAGGCAGGAGCTTGCCTGCGATGCGGGAGTCGCAACCACCGCCTTCCCAACTGTCCCATGCTAAAAGACCAAGTTGGAAGGAACCAAGGGGTGGTAAAGCATCAAGGACGTGTGAATGCAATAACTCCAGCGGAACTCCCGGATGGAGGTATGATCATTAAACCTATAGATTGATGATTCCTTATTGGTACATTTCTAAGTGGGGGAGATCATTAAGGAGAAATTAGAAAGGAATTAAATCTGAAACCAACTAAAGGATCATAACTTTCAAAAGCCAATTAATGATCAATGAATTTGGGGACCAAATTCTCTTAAGTGGGGGAGGGTGTAGCACCCCGGAATTTTTAATTACATAAAAATACAAATAAATGGAAATAAATAATTTCCATAATACCAGAGTATTTAAACATACGTATCATTATCGTATGTGCTAAAACACATCGGAAAATTCTGTAAAAATTATAAATCCACCCCAAACTTTATTACTAAATTTCCACCAAGAAACTTGAGCCATGAAAAATTGGATTAGCCAAGTTTAAAGTGTTTCGCGACTTATTATCGTAATTATGAATAAGTCGGAAAATCATTATCACACGTACTTGAATGAGTCAGAAAATTAAATAAAAATCATATATGGGCTTCCAATAATATCTTCTAATGACCCATCGAGAAATTTGGATTACTAAAAATCATTCGGACTAGGTTTAAGAGTTATTGTGACTAATTATCCAATTTAGGAGACAAGTCGGAAAATCGTTAACACAAAAATACGATGCAACCATAAATTAAATAAAATTTTGGGGAGACTTCCAACATTATATATTGATGACCCATTATCATAATTGGGCCAATGGACCACATTCGGCCCAAAATCAAATAAAGCTAGAAAATACATAGAAATTCGTAACCATAAATAAGCTGAAATTAAAAGAGGCAATTAGAGTTGAATTGGGATGCAATCATGCATCATGGCAACCCAAATTCGTGCCTAACTATGAGGGGAGGTTTCCTAATACCTCACACACTCAAAGGGAGGAGGAAATCATCAAAAATAGGAAACCAAACATGCCAATCCCGAAACCCTCCTTTCTTAGTTATAATAGGACTCCTAAACACCATGGTTACTTAAATACTCTTCACCCAAACCCTAGGAACGAATTTAGAACTTGCTAGGGTCGTGTGGAGGAGCTCTTGGTGGCTGAGGAGCTTTGGAACGACCACAAGAAGCCGTTCTTCTTCCCCTTCTCATCTGCTGCGACCTGTACAAACCACCCTCTTGAAGTCGACCAAAGGTGAGTCAAACCTAAACCAAATCTTGCAAGGGCTATACCCTGGAAAGAGGGTCAAGTCTACGTTCTAACCCAAGTGGAATGCCCAAATTCCATGCAGTATACACGGAGTAGTAAGCGTTTTCCTCCAAGTGGTCTGAACACTGGTTTTCTGGAGTAACGGGACTTATTCAACCCATAAGGTAGGTTTTCTCGGGCCAAACCTTAACATACCCTATACCAATGTGTAGAGCATCAAGTTAACTTTCATTTCCCACTGATTTCATCGAATTTCATTTAGTAGATTTTGAATTATAAGCGTTTTACCAACGTCGCGCACTGTTAGGGCTTTTCCCGTTCTTAATATGTTGCACGTGTTTCAAGACCGAATTAGAGCAAACTCATAACATGAATGTTATTCTACTAGTTGTCCTCGTCACTTTTTGTGTGAACGTTTTGTCTAAATCTCATTAGTTAGAGAGTTATAAGCGTGATAATAGGGTTGCTGCATAAAACTACGTCTTCAAGTTACCCTTGGTCTGACCTTGTGTTCCCCGTGATCAAAGCCTATCGAAACCATCTTTATTGTTCAATTCCAATTTACTGGAAGTACCCTAGTGTGTCTAGGTTATTTTAAAACCAGTTTCGTTATTTTTCATGCACCGTGCAATTTGTTCTCTATTTTAGAACAACCCTATGTCAAAAGAAGGAAAGACAGGTCCGCAATCCAAGGCACTGTCCTTGCTCTGTCCGAGCCAGGCACGGACCCTGTGAACGTGACGGCCCGATATGTCGCTTTCAGAGGCTTGATTGCGACATACCCCTTGTCGCCTTCTGAATGCGACGTACGCTCCGTCGCTATCTACCTGCCTGATCTGATTTCCCTGTCGCGATGCTCACACCCCTGTGTCGCCTTCTGGTCCCGACCCGTCGCCTCCTTACAGGACCTGTCGCGACCTGACTCCGAGCCTGACATGTCGCCTTCCTTATATGGCTATGTTGCGATCTCAGGATTTTACTTGAAATCACGTGTTTTCCTGCATAGTTTTCCGCATATACCCAAGATCTGTTTAAATTTATTGTGTAAGTTACATGTCTTGGGTCTGATCATTACATGATTGTTATTTAATGACTTAAAAAGTGTTAAACTCATTTAAAAGTTTAATTACATGAATGCTATTCTAAGTGCTCCTTAAATGTTATGATCCATTCGTGCTACTTGTGATTTAATCTTCCTACTGTTCTTTCACGTTTAAATGATAATGGTTATCATAAAATCTTGCAAACCATGATTAGTTAAAGTGCATAGTTTATTCCATGTTATATTGTCAAGTGCTTCATGCGAGTTTGAGACCGATGGTTTGTGAATTGAGACACGCGTACCGCACTACACACTAGCACTGTTAGGCCCCCTTCTTGGGAAATTGGAAACTCTCTACCGGTCATTCCGAATCGGTAGACTAGCAACCTTTTCACCAAGGCCTCCGTAAATCTCTTCTGACCATGGATTCCCACTTGGCCGACGAGTTGGTTGTACCATTGAAGTTCCCTGAAGATAGCGTGCACTTCCTTTCTCTTCTTGTTCTCGTGAGCGTGACTTACAATCTAGACTAAAGCCATTAATGTAAAGATTGAACAAATGATGAATCGTACCGTTATGCTGCCGAATTTACCTCTTGATCATTGTTATCATGAAATCATGTTCAATTTCTTATTACTAGCTTCCCATCATCATCATGAACATGACATTCCACATGTTTACTTTTTTGAAACTCTCATTGGCCATTATTAATGACTGTGGGTATCTACATTTAAAATTTAAGTGAGATGCTGACAGGGCACGGCGTGTGTCCAAGGGCTCCAATCTAGCCCCAATGACGGCGAGTCATAGATATACTGTTAACCATGGGGTATAATGATTACTGGCGTTGCATCTGCGCTGGGAAAATCGTGCGTGCGTGTTGAATGATAGATACAATACCACATACACGTGTCCTAGTGTACATTCTTGATGGATCTTTTCTCGGTGTACATTAGTGTCTACGTGCCTGATTAGTGTTACTTGATCGTGCTCGTGCGTGTTTGCTTGCTTGCGTGATATGGCCATCCTGCATTTATTGCAATTAGTGATATCTTGCGTTCTTGACATCAAGTGAAATCTTGCGTGCTTGTACAAAGTGATCTATTGCTAGTTCTATCTTGTCATCTTGTTCTCAGATCTTGTTCTATCATGTCCACTCTATCTAGCTTGTTTTATGTATCATGTTTTAGCGAGTTTTATTCGTACCTGCATATCATTCATCGTACTTGCCTAGTTCTAAAATGTTAATCACTTATATCATTGCCCGCACATTGAGATATAAATCCTACTGGGCTAGTTTGCTCATCCCCTACTTTTACCCAATCTAGGTGACTATGAAGCTCAAGAGGAAGAGCAAGTCGAGGATGGGAATGCGTCCGAGTGATGAGCGTTCCACTTTGAGTCTATCTATAGTTAGTATTTTGAGTGTTAGAACAATGTAGTAGGAAGTGAGGTATTATGTACTTTTACTTTTATTGAGTCTTAGTCCTGTACTAGTTTCCATTTGAATACAAAGAGTTGAGATTTGAATACAATTTTATATTGAGTTCAACATATGGGCCCTATTATGATGTTGTGTTGATACACATTTAGTGCGCGCTAGCTAGAGGCTTTTTGCCGACTGTCCACGTCTCGAATATCGACTCGAATTAATTATTAATATCCGTTGCGTAATTCTCGGGACGTGACAAGGAAGGCTTATGTAAGTCACATGATGATTAAAGAATGGAAGTTGTATGAGGAGATAGCAGAGAACTCCTTGTACGTGCCGAGTAGCCAGCGGCGGGCAGTACTAGCCAGTAGTACTGTAGAGCCGTCTTTGTATTGGCAAATTGTTGAAGCTCAGAATGCAGATGCAAATTTAGCCGAAATTGTGAAAATGGAAGGAGTTACCCTTGATGATAATTGTGTGGTTAGGCTCAGAGGCAGATTATTTGTACCAGCAGAAAGAGAAGTGAAGCAGAGAGTGTTAGAAGAGGCTCATAAATCCCGATACACTATTCATCCAGGCAGTACCAAGATGTACCAGGATCTGAGAAAGCATTTCTGGTGGCCTCATATGAAAAAGGAAATAGCTGAGTTTGTTTCAAGATGTGCTGTGTTCAGCAAATTAAGGCAGAGCATCAGAAGCCTGGAGGTGGAAGTGGGATGATATTGCTATGGACTTCGTGGCAGGCCTACCGAGAACAGCATCAAGTCATAATGGAATATGGGTATTTGTTGATAGACTGACTAAAGTGTGCAGATTAGTGCCAGTAAGTATGTCTTGGCCAGTGGATAAATTAGCAAAAGTGTATGCTGATAGAATTATTCCCCTTCATGGTGTTCCGAAGTCAATTGTATCTGATAGAGATCCCAGGTTTACTTCAGGTTTTTGGAGGAGCCTGCAGAGAGTTGTAGGCACTGAGTTGAGGTATAGCTCAGTTTACCACCCGCAGACGGATGGTCAAACAGAGAGAACTATCCAGACAATTGAAGATATGTTGCGAGCTTGTTGTTTAGTTTGGGGTGGTAGCTGGGAGCATCATTTGGGTATGGTAGAATTTGCTTATAATAATAGTTACCATACCGGCCTTGGGATGGCACCGTATGAAGCTTTATATGGAAGACCATGTAGAACACCTTTAAATTGGCATGAAGTGGGAGAGAGACAATTAGTGGGCCCTAGTTGGTTCAGCAAAACTACAGAGTTGGTAAAGTTTATCAAGGAAAAATTGCAAACAGCTCAGAGTAGGCAGAAAAGTTATGCTGAGAATCGGAGAAGGCCACTTCAATTTGAAGTTGGAGACTATGTTTTTCTGAAAATTTCTCCTAGCAAAGGTATTGTGAGATTCAGTAAGAAGGGAAAGCTGAGTCCGAGATATGTGGGACCCTTCCAGGTGTTGGAAAGAATTGGAGAGACAACGTATAGACTGGATTTGCCAGCAGACTTTGCAGATGTTCATGATATCTTTCATGTCTCCATGTTAAAGAAGTGTATTGAGGACCCAACGCAGATAATCAGTTACCAAGGAAGTGATTTGAGACCGGACATGTCCATGCCTGAATATCTGGTACAAATTACTGATCGCAAGATAAAAAGTTGCGAAATAAAGAAATTGAGTTAGTTAAAGTCAGATGGGAAATAGGCTGGGTGGTGAGGATACCTGAGAGTTAGCCGATGAAATGGCTAAAGGATATCCTTACTTGTTGAGTAATGTTTTAAATATTTTTAGATGATAGTATTTGTAAATGTATGTGTACATTGTATGTGAAATTATATTATGAATTTCGAGGTCGAAATTTCTTTTTAGATGATAGTAAGTAACGTCACTCGTTTTTCGGATCCTCATGGATCGTGTGTTTAGCGCTTGTGGTGGCCAATGTGAGGCCAATGTGGCTTGCGTGCCGTGAGTGTGTGTGTTTCTGGGGCTTACTGGGCCGACGTTTTGGGCCTGCAGTACCCTAGATCTCTCAGCCTGTCATCGCGACAGGAAGGCCTGTCGCGTTCTTAACGCGACAGAGGTGGCCGTCGCGTTCATGTGGCCGCCTTGGTGTGTTGAGCGTTTGCATGTGCGCCACGTGTAGCGCCCAGGGCAGCGGGCATTGGGAAGGCGACGCTCAGGGTCCGTCGCGACCTGGTCGCGACGCCACGATGCGTCGTGTTCCGAACCGCAGCAGGTTTTTAAATAACCCCAGCCAAGCAGAACGCTCAAGGTTTCTGCTCGGCCAGGGGGAGGAGCTGTGGCGATTTCAGTTGGGATTTGGCGTCTTCGGCGTGTCCTCATTGCAGGGAGTCCGGGAGAAGCAGAGGAAAAGCTGGGAGATCGCTGCATAGCGCGTTCTTCGCAAAGGTAGGTGAACTCTTCCTGTTTTCAGGGTGTAAATCACATAGGATTGGGTTCCAATCAGTTTAATGCGTTTCTAACAATAGATAGCATGCTTAGGTATTCACAAAAGCATGAAAACGAAGAATTAAGGGTGTTTGTATTGTGGAAATGGGTTGTCATGGAGAGAGCCCGGATTAGGGTTCCCGCCTGGTAAGGCGACGGGTCCCTATGTCGCGTTCTGAATGCGACACAGCGATGTGTCGCGTAAGGATCAAGAGGCGACAGGTAAGTAGGTCGCGTTCGGGTTCTGAAGGCGATCCAATGGATTGTCGCGACTTGGCCCGAGAGGCCCTGTTTGTGCATGGTTTACGCATGTGACTATCCGATTATCGTTATCGGTATGCTCAGCATTAGTGAGCAGTGCATTGGCACTTGTGGCGCTCTGAGAAGCGCGTGGTTTTCGAGGCTAGCTCACAGGTTACGTAGCTAGCTATTAGTTTGCCTGTGGACATAGTGTTCACACGAGACAGGTGGTGTTCACGTGTTGTGGACCGTCAGTACACGAGGTTTACGTCAGGTTTCACGTGGTTTGTGTGGTGCGCACGTGGTTTCTGTGTGCGTGTCAGGTAGTAGACGCCTACCGTGGTTACCTCTCCAGTTGGGTGCCCCAGGTTCTCTGTGAGCCAGGCTGTTAGCTCGGGGCTTTGTCCCGGTACTTGTGCTGTACCGTCGAGGTCTTTGTCGTCTGACCTGGACACCCTCACTCCTTAGTTTGCGTTGTACGTCCGACTGAGGGAAAGACGACAAGAGTTTATTTTGGTCACTTGTAGCGCGCTCTTAGTTGGGGGTACGGACACCAGTTGTCGACACTAGTCCCCGACTAGTCCTTTTCCAGTGCCTCACTCTAGCAAGCCCAGGCCAGGGTCTCTAGAGGTGCCCGGCATGGGCCTGCGACCGTGTGGTCCGTAGGTGGTGGTGTTTAGTTGGTCTCCACAGTTGCTTGTCTTTTTCACGTGGAGCGGCAGCTGGACCTTTCGTCCGTGGCTACGAGACTGAGTGGTAGACCTGTGTTAGTTTGTCCGAGTCTGTTGCTGGTGTCGCGAACCAGTCTACATGGCTCGAGTGTGGCGGTCTCTACCGTAGCTCGTACACATGTTGGAGTTTTGTCGTTTATTTATTGCAGCTGTTTTACGCAGTCGGCTAGAGGTGAGTTTGTTTATAGCTTTAATATCCGGTTTAGTTGTGCTATAAATTGCTAGCATAGTTTACTGCTTTCGGTATTTGTGTTTGGTTTGCTCGGTGTTGGGGGAGTTCCCTACTGAGCCAGTGACTAGCGAGGCTCACCCCTACCCCCCCCACAGGCGAGGGCGAGGAGGAGGTTTCTCTACCGTCGTCCAGTTCAGAGCCGCGACGTAGCGGTGTTGGCCCAGCGCCTCCAGTAGTGTAGCTTTTCTTTCTTTAGTTGTACCTATTGTACCTCGGGGTATGCCCCAGGCTTGTGTACTTTCCTTTATTTCTTTTGAATTGGCTATGTGAAACCTTGTATATTATAAATGCAATGGTGTGTTCCTTTGTGTTTTCACGGACTAGTGTGTGGTATCCCTTGCGAGGCTTCGGCTCGTTCGCGGGAGACGGACTCGGGTCAAGAATGTTACTGGTTTAACGGGCTTGGACGAGGCATTCCGTCACAAAGAGAATCCTACCTAACTTGAAGAGGATGAGGTAATGACCACAAGTAAGAGAAGAAATAGTTGAGGCTTGTTGTTGTAGCTGCAACAACCTCCCAAATCTGCTTTATTGGCTTCATAGCTACACCCAGCAACCTTCAACAATAGCTCGGGCAGGAACAGGGTGCAGGAAGAAAAATAGCTCTAGCTACCCCCAGCTGTAGAGTCTTGTACGCACAGCAGCAGCACAACAGGAGAAAGGAGAAGAGTTTGGAAAGATGAGTATGAGGCATAACGGGGTATATTTATAACCCAAGGGTCTCTCCATGCACAGCAACACGTCGGCGACTAATGTGTCATGGTAAAAACCAGTTGGTTTTTACCTCAACACGTAGCTCATGGAACCTTATCCATGCTTACACATAGGTAACAAACGTGTTACCTTCTCCCTCAATGTGCTGGCCTCCCCAAAGACTCACACGTAGGCAACTCAAAAATTCCCAGAAAACCTTTACCGTAATTAGACCATAATTCGGCTGGCCCAATAATCTTCATGTAAACATGTCCAAATGGTATCCATTTGTATTAAACTTTCAACCATAGACTAATGTGATGGTTTTACAAATTATGGTGATTTTAGTTTAATTTTTAGATTTTATTTCACACAAGGTGAAAAATTGCCCGGAAAGTAGTTGCGTCGGCTTAACCTCAAAATCCACACGTCAATAAATCCGGATATTTACATTTCTGATATCTCGACATTTTTCTAAAAATTATGGTGTTCTCGGATTTTTATTTCATTACAGTTTTTCAGTGTCGCCCTGTGGGAGCGCGTATGTCCGAGTACAACATTGGGTATTGTTTATTAATGCTAATCATTCCCAAATATAAATTATTTCACTTTAATGATAATAATAATATGTAATAACCACATTATTCATATTTTTCTAACAATTAAAATTTCGGGGCGTTACAATTCTCCCCCACTAAAAGAAATTTGGTCCTCCAAATTTTAATAACACCCAAGTATGGAAATTAACCTGTGAACAATTCCGGGTATTTGATCTTGATAGCGTCTTCTAGTTCCCACGTTGCCTCTTCTTGTCCACGTCTACTCCACTGAATCTTTAACAGGGAAACTTCCTTGTTCCGTAGTTGCTTGATTTTTCGATCAAGAATCTATACAGGTCTCTCCTCATACGCTAAATTTTCTTGTATCTCCAATCCTTGGTATTCAATAATGTGCTCTGGGTCATAGACATATTTCCTCAGCATTGACACGTGAAAAATATCATGCACATTAGATAACTGCAGCGGAAGTGCCAATTGGTACGTCATTTCTCCAACTCTTTTCAATATCTCAAATGGTCCAATGTATCTTGGACTTAATTTTCCCTTGATACCAAATCTTCGGATTCCACGATGAGGAGATACTTTAAGGAATACATGCTCTCCTTGTTGAAACTCTAACTCCCTTCTTCGACGATTAGCATAACTTTTTTGTCGATCTTGGACAGCTTTCATTCTATCTTGTACTAATTTGATGATTTCTGTGGTTTCTTGGATCATATCAGGTCCAAGGATATGTGATTCTTTTAGTTCCACCCAACATAATGGTGATCTACATTGGCGTCCATACAAAGCTTCAAATGGTGCCATTTGAATGGTAGACTGGTAACTGTTGTTATACGCAAATTCCATAATTGCTAAATGAGTGTTCCAGTCATTTCCAAACTCCAATATGCAAGCACGACACATATCTTCGATAATCTGATTCACCTGTTCCGTTTGTCTGTCAGTCTGAGGATGAAATGCAGTACTAAACTTTAGTTTAGTTCCCAATGCATCTTGTAATTCCTTCCAGAAATGTGAAGTAAATCTTGCATCTCTATCCGATACTATATCCTTTGGAATACCATGCAATCGAACAATTTCTTTCATGTATAGCACTGCTAAGACACTAACAGACCACCTTGTCTTGATTGCTAATAAATGAGCTGATTTGGTAAGTCGGTCAGTGATTACCCATATGGCATCAAATCCACTTCGTGTTTTAGGTAATCCCACAATAAAATCCATACCAACACTATCCCATTTCCACTCTGGTACTTCAAGTGGTTTTAGTTTTCCTGCCGGTTTCTGGTGCTCGGCTTTAACTTTTTGACATATCAAACATCTTGCGATAAAATCCACAATATCCTTTTTCATGTTGCACCACCAAAAATGCTTCTTCAAATCTTGATACATCTTGACCGCTCCAGGATGAATAGTGTAACATGATCGATGGGCTTCTTCTAAAATTTGCTTCTTGATCTTGGAATTATCCGGCACACACAACCTGTTCCGGAATCGTAGATTTCCAAGGACATCTTCATTAAAGTCAGGTCTAGAAGCCAATTTCTCTCGAATTTCTGTTAATGTAGGATCATTGTTCTGCTGCTCTCCAATTTGTTTTAACAAATTTGATTGAACTGTCAAATTATCAATTATAACTTTTCCTTCATGTGGCTTAACCTTCAAGCTTAATGTGGAAAATTCTTCTAGCAACTTCCACTCCTTTACTTGTAGTTGGCATACCTTAGCTATAGGGTTTCTGCTGAGTGCATCAGCCACAGTATTTCCTTTTCCTGGATGGTATTCAATCTTGAAGTCATAATCCTTAATATATTCCATCCACCTTCTTTGTCTCATATTTAATTCTTTTTGTGAAAACAAATACTTGAGGCTCTTATGATCAGAGTACACTATGAATTGATTATCATATAGGTAGTGTCTTTAAAGCTTAAGAGCAAAAACTACTGCGGCTAATTCCAAATCATGTACTGGGTAGTTTTTCTCATGAGTCTTCAATTGTCTCGATGCATAAGCAATGACTCTTCTATCTTGCATCAGTACACATCCTAGTCCAATACTTGAAGCATCAGTATAAACCTCAAATAATTTTCCTTCTATCGAAAAGCTAAAATTGGTGCAGACGATAGACATTCCTTTAATAATTGAAATGCTTGTTCGTAACTCTCACTCCACACAAATGTAGTTCCTTTTCTAGTCAATTGCGTGAGAGGCGAGGCAATTCTAGAGAAATCCTTGACGAACCGCCGATAATAACTGGCCATTCTCAGAAAACTTCTAATCTCAGTGAGGTTCTTTGGTTGTTCCCATTTTTGTATAGTTTCAATCTTTGAAGAATCCACTGACAATCCTTCCTCAGAAATAATGTGTCCTAAAAACATTACTTGCTTCAAACAAAATTCACATTTACTGAACTTTGCATATAACTTGTGATCTCGTAATAGTTGCAAAGTAATCCGTCGATGTGCCTTGTGTTCTTCTATGCTCTTGGAATAAATCAGTATATCATCAATAAATACAACCATAAATTGATCTAAATATGTTCTAAACACGTCATTCATCAGACCCATAAATGCAGCAGGTGCATTAGTTAATCCAAACGACATTACTACAAATTCGTATTGCCCATATCTTGTTCAGAAAGCTGTTTTGTGAATGTCCTGCTCTTGAATTCTAACTTGATGATAACCAAACCTTAAATCAATTTTGGAAAAGCACTGAGCCCCTGACAATTGATCGAATAGATCATCAATTCTTGGAAGTGGGTATTTGTTCTTTATAGTCAATTGGTTTAACTGTCGGTAATCTATACATAATCGCATAGACCCATATTTATTTTTCACAAATAATACTGGAGCACCCCAAGGTGAGGTACTAGGTCTAATGAATCCCTTTTCTATCAACTCCAACAATTGCCTTTTTAGTTCTTTCAACTCTTCTATTGACATTCTGTATGGTGTTCTTGATACTAGTGTAGCTCCAAGCACCAATTTAATTGAAAAGTTCACCTCTCTATTAGGTGGTACACCAGGTAATTCTTCGGGAAAAACATTGAGGAATTCTCTTACCACTGGAATATTTTCCAATCCAGTGATATCTTGGTTTAGTAGGGTCATAGAGGCTAAGTACCCTTGACAACCTCTCTGTACTAGCTTACAACCTTAATTGCTAAAATTATTGGTATTCTACTGGTATGGGGTTTATCAAAGGTTATAGAACAAATTTCCTTTCCTGGAAAAGTGACCTGCCTTAATTGGAAATCTAAATTGGCGTGGTATTTAGATAACCAATCTACCCCAAGGATCACATCATAATCCCACATTTCTAGACATATCAAATCACCAGGTAAATCATGCCCTTTAACTAAAATCTGACTAGCAGGGTAGTATTCCTTGAGCTTTTTACCTTCACTCAACGGAGTTGAAACTTCAAGTGGCACAGATAATGGAACTGATTGAATTTCCAAAGATTTAGCAAACTCATAACTAATAAAGGAGTGTGTAGCTTCTGAATCAAACAATATATGTGCAGGTTTCGAGTTTACTATTAGTGTACCTTTAATTAGTCCACCTACTTGCGGGGATTCAGGTTCTACTTCATGAATAGCTTGTATTCTTCCTTGCTTTGATTGCCTTGTTTGAGGATTTGGTTTGGCTGACGTATTCTTGATCATCGGACAGTCTGGAATACGATGTTGAGTACTCCCACACTTGAGACATGCACCTAACCTACGCCAACAATTCTCAGCTTTGTGTCCACTTATGTGACAATGCTTACATACATCCTTGCTCCCATCCGGAGCCTTCCCTGACTTCTTTACAGATTGCTGAACTTTTGGGGTACTTCCGGACTCAAACTTTCTCTTCCGATCCGAGGTTCCTTCTCCCGATCTTCCTCTAATCTTTTCCACAGTATCGTTCGCAGCTTCTACTGCCAAAGCTCTCTTAACCATGTCCGAGTATGTACTGATCAAATGTGGAGTTAACTGCATAATAAAAGTAGGACGTAATCCATTCATGAACCTTTTAGCCTTTAATTTATCCGTAGCTATTAGATGTGGAGCATACTTGGACAGTCGAGCAAATTGAGCCTCATACTCTGACACTGACATCTTTAGCTGTTTAAGGTTAGAAAATTCATTTGCCTTTCTTTCTTGCACTACCTCAGAAAATTACTGGTCATTAAATAAGTCCACAAATTCTTCCCAACTAATTTGGGTCGGATCCTCCAACGTGGATTCTATTGTTTCCCACCAAGCTCTTGTGTCTCGATCCAACTGAAAAGTCACCAATCAAATCTTTTCTTCTTCGGTGCATTTGATCACTGTGAATATCCTTTCAATGTCCTTTAGCCAATTTTCAGCCTCGTCCGGGTCTGTGCTTCCTGTAAATCTCGGAGGATCTAAGCTTCGAAAATCCTTGAATAGACTTGTCCCACTATGGCTGTTATTTCTAGCTACTGATTTCATCACTCGAGTCAAGTCATGCATTGAACTTTCCATTTTCCTCCAGTTGGCGTCACCTCCGTCCATGACTAAATTAGGAAAGTATCTGAAACATTCAATAGTATATACATTAATTCCACAATTCACCCAAACTTGCATTCATTACATACACATTTCAAATTCACATAACACCCCATTCCATTCACTAGTTAAATATTTATAGCATAACATATTATCACTGATTTACATCCCAAGATACTAGGTCTTCTCCTTCCAAGTCTTCCACATTTACAAAACATACTTCCACTAACCTCTCACTCCCCATACATATGGGAGTTATATTTACAACCAACATTTAAACAAAAAGAGAGGTTAACAAAAGACAAGCTGCCTAAGTCCCTTTCTAGATTTGGGTCAGATCTATAACAGACTCTACAGATGGCTGTTGTTGTTCCCCTCCAACTTCGTGATACAATTCTCTCGCCGCATCCGTCAATGTTTCCCAATATCCTTCAAACTGATGAAGCAACATATCTTGCCCCAGCCTGAGATTGTCCAACCTACATATGACTTGAGTCATGACATCCAGTGAAGCACAAGGATTGCCGGCAAAGAATGTGCCTGCAGTCAAGTTGAGCACTTCTTCCTTGATTTGTATATGAGCTTCCTGCTGTGCTTGGGCATACAACTCAATGTCTTGGCGTAGCAATTCTAGCGCTGCTACCAACCTCTCTTGGGCATTCATATCCATACTAAAATAAATATCAAGTTAAGCATTTATATAATTGCAAAGTCATGCTAACTAACCCCAAATTTCTACCCCAACTCACTGGTTATCCCTAGGTTTATCGAACTAATGCTCTGATACCAATTTATCTGTCACGTCCTAGTAAAATTCCATTTACCGAATATGACAAATATTAAATACGAGAACTAACACAAACGTTTGTTTATAAACAACTAGTTTGGCGGAAGCATATTACATTATACCCCTCATTATAGTCTGGATGAGGGGCAAACAAAAGTGAACTGTATCCTTATTACATTTCCATTTATCTACAAAGAAAACAAAAGATGACGACATTGCTTGACGTAGTGTGGTCCGCTCAACACACAAAACCCCCTTAGGCTTCATCTCCACTTTGTCCACCTGAAAATGGTAATTTGAATGAGCTAACTAGCCCAGTAGAATTCAATTCCTTGAAATAGAAAGTATGCACATGTATAATCTCAAGAATAGGAACATGTACATCACTAACACTGAGTGCTTAAGACAATGAACGAATAAGTCAATTCAGTAACACATGTAGAACAAGAATAGTTTAGATCATGATCGATAACTCAAGATGATACTTAAGTTTAGTATCAGTCACGTCTTCACACACACACATGTATGAGATGATGACTAATCAAGCACGAACTGATGTATGCCACATCCATGTGTCCTCATTGCCCCCGCGCGGCCACTGAAAAATTCGGGTGCTCCTCCCAGGACTGAACCATCCCTATTTGCACAGGCATAATTCTCAAATGAGCCCAAAGACTCACAACTTGCCATCATAACACACTCACTCTTACACTAGATCAAGGATTTACAGGTATTTAATCACATCTCACGCACAAGAACTTGAAAACTTTGTAATTTCTCTGATTACAGAAGTGGATAACTTCATTTGCATCAATTGATTTGGAACTTCTAAGAGATGATTCAAGATAAAGATAGAAGAAACTTGAGTGGTTTTAGTAGGTGTTTAGGTGGTATAAACATCAAAGATTTGGTAGGCAAAAGATTAGATTAATTGGGTGTGGTTTCAGCAAAGATTGGAATAAGGTAAGTGCTGGAAACAGGGTCCTGGCAGTGCCTGTCGACAACCAGGAAGTGCCTGTCGACAGGTGCTGCTTTCCCAGAAACAGAAATGCAATTCTGACAGTGCCTGCCGACAGCCAGGAGGTGCCTGTCGACAACCATTGTCAGGTAACCCCTCCTGGGTTCTGGAAACATGGCCCTATTGACAGTTAGAAGCATGGAACATAGTACACATGAATGACCAAAAGTGAAGATAAACTCAAGAAGAAATTACTGGAAGAGCAATTCTCCTAAAACTCTCTTTTCTTCTTCCATCAAGCATTTATCAAGGTACACTCACTTGAGGCTTTCATGGTCTCTCAATAAATCAACTCTAAGAAGGAGCAAGAACTGTCATAGTTCAGTCCCCATTACACAATGAGATCCACATGATTTCAGATTTAAACAAGTTATGATGGAAGAGAAGGAATGTATTACCTCCCATGGCCAAATACTAATTTAAACACGATGAAAGGTTTAATTCTTATCATGGGACTATTTTCCGAATCTTGAAAACAACATACACATGGTGAAGGATCACTTCAAACTACTGAACCAGGTTGAAATGTAGGAAGAAGAGGAGAAGAATAGGAAAAGAATCCTACCTAACTTGAAGAGGATTAGGTAATGACCACAAGTAAGAGAAGAAATAGTTGAGGCTTGTTGTTGTAGCTGCAACAACCTTCCAAAATCTGCTTTATCGGCTTCACAGCTACACCCAACAGCCTTCAACAATAGCTCGGGCAGGAACAAGGGTGCAGGAAGAACAATAGCTCTAGCTAGCCCCAGCTGTAGAGTCTTGTACGCACAACAGCAGCACAACAGGAGAAAGGAGAAGAGTTTGGAAAGATGAGTATGAGGCATAACGATGTATATTTATAACCAAGGGTCTCTCCATGCACAGCAACACGTCGGCGGCTAATGTGTCATGGTAAAAACCAGTTGGTTTTTACCTCAACACGTAGCTCATGCAACCTTATCCATTCTTACACATAGGTAACAAACGTGTTACCTTCTCCCATCAATGTGCTGGCCTCCCCAAAGCCTCACACGTAGGCAACTCAAAAATTCCTAGAAAACCTTTACCGTAATTAGACCATAATTCGGCTGGCCCAATAATCTTCATGTAAACATGTCCAAATGGTATCCATTTGTATTAAAATTTCAACCATAGACTAATGTGATAATTTTACAAATTATGGTGATTTTAGTTTAATATTTAGATTTTATTTCACACGAGGTGAAAAATTACCCGGAAAATAGTTACGTCGGCTTAACCTCAAAATCTGCACGTCAATAAATCCGGATATTTACATTTATGATATCTCCACATTTTTCTAAAATTATGGTGTTTTCAGATTTTTATTTCGTTACAGTTTTTCAGTGTCGCCCTGTGGGAGCGCGTACGTCCGAGTACAACACTGGGTATTGTTTATTAATGCTAATCATTCCCAAATATCAATTATTTCACTTTAATGATAATAATAATGTGTAATAACTACATTATTCATATTTTTCTAACAATTAAAATTTTTGGGGCGTTACAGGTGGACGTAGTCACTAACTTTGACACGTTAGTAGGGCTTCAGGACTATTTAATGCATTCACTGTTCCGAACAGAGGAAGCTCCAGTGGGCAGTTTTATGCCCTATGAGGGTTTTCAGTGATAGGAACATGTTTTCCAAATGGGTTAGTGAGGTGAAGGAAGCTAGCTCACGAGAAGGCTCCAACGGGTTAGGTTATTTGTGTTTTGGTAGGGAGACACCCTTTCTTTCAAGTTTCTTCGCTTATCTTCAGGTTTTGTGGCTTTATTATGATGATTTCGTGATAAGTGAATGCCAATGCCTCTTCAATTGAGTACCTCAAGTTCTTTATGAGCCAAGCTTGTTAGTGCTCGAGGTTAGTCTTGGTATGGTATGTACCATCGAGATCTATGTCGTCTTCCTACACTCCCCTACTCCTTATTTTGAGTTGTACATCTGGCTAGGGAAAAGACGACAGTAGGACAACAACTTGATTTGTGTTGTGGTTGGCTTTACTTTAGTCTCTTGTGGTGCACTTGTGGTTGGGGAGCGGGCACCAGCAGACGTTTTAGGCCTCAGCTAGTCCTTAGTTCTACAACCTCACTCTGTGGGCTTCGGAACCCGTAGAGGTGTGACAGGTGTGGGTCTACATCCCAGCCAGACTATAGGTGATGTTGGTTGGTCTCCATAGTCTTTACTTGTGTAGTGGTAGAGCGGCAGTTAGACCTTCCGTCCATAACTGAAAGACTGAGAATTATTCTTGTGTTATTTGTCCAGATCAAGTCCTAGGTTTGCTACCCAATTACCGTGATCGGAGTGGTAGTGTCGTGCCTCCCAACTCAGATTTCTAGCAATTGTAATGGTGTATTGATCCGAGATTTAAATGATAAATTTCCATTTATAGTAATTCCTAGCTGCTCTTGGGTAAATTATGTTTAGTTTCTGCTTAACAATATTTTTAATCCAATGGTTCACATGATTAGAGTTGTTTCATGGTTAAAGAGTCATGTATGCGTGGAATGCAGGAGTGTTTTATTTACTTTCTATTAATTGAGCCTTATTTACTGTTAGACGTAATTTACCTTAATTGTTACACATTAGTTTAGCAGTGAGATCGTGAGTTGCTCGTCTATTTTATGTTACCAGTGGTTCTATGTTTTTAGGAGTTTCCCTACTAAGCCAGTAAACTTGTGAAGCTCACACCCCTACACCTCCTTTTTAGGTGACTGCTAGGCGATGTGTTTGTAGAGGCAAACCTGCACTACTAGCAGTGTGAGCTTTTGCTCCAGTTATACACCTCGGGGTATGCCCCAGGTTTTTATACTTTTATTTTTGGACATGAGTTATTGTGTAAGGCCTTGCATTTTGCTTTCTGGTTGTGCATGATTGTCCTTTAGTTTTTCTAATTGTTGTACATTTAAATCCTTATTTTTCTATTTTTTTTTATTTTCTGGTCAAAGGATATTGGCGGTAGTCCCAACCGCCGTCAATATTCTCTTGACGACATTATAAACCATCAAGTTTGACCTAATAGTAGTATACCTTGCTGTCTAATCTGTCTTGACGACATCCTATGTCATCGTCAACTACTTGTTTCCTTCTCCGATTATGACTCTTTAGATGGTAAGTTTGGGGTTCTAGTCCAATTCTTATCCCTAGAAATCGTGTTCCTATTAGGACTCCTACCCCTAGCATTAATTAGCCTCCATAAATAGGAGGATTTGGCCTTTAGTTAGAGATTTTTGGCTTCTTTGAGAATTTCCCGAGAGGAGAGAGAGAGGGTTTTTAGAGAGGGAGATCATCACCTCTGGCCTTGTTCATGTTGATCAAGAAGATTGCTTTGCTTCTTCAACTTTAGAAGGCTTTGATGTATGTTGAATCGACCAGGAGATCGTTTGTGGAGGAGATCTTGCGAAGGGTTCATTTAGGGCTTGGAGTAGCTTCGTCTGTTTAATTCGTCATGGTTAGAGCATCTTCCAATCAAGCAAATATGGTTTAAATCTATAGTCTTACCTTGTATATTGTGTGTTTTTACCATATTTTTATAAGCCTTAAAGCATGATAATTTAGGTTTTGTTTCTGGATTTCTTTTAAGTTTCTATTCTCTTGAACTTGATGACAGGATGTACTGCCGCCATGATCCCTTGACGACGGTATGGTGTGATGTCAAGATCCCCGTGATGGCACCATAATCTACCGTCAACTCTGTGTTACCAACATTCGATTATGCCATTAACTTATTGTACCTAGTTTTCTGAAATATACCTATTTTATACAAAATTGTGTGATTAAAAGAAAGTTCTATATGTAGATTGTTTTTACATGTGAATTAGGTTTGATAATACTTCTAGACTCTCATATAATATTTGGATAATTTTTGGATTATTGTGGCCATGTTTTTATATTTTTTCTTTACAAAGAAAGTGTTGGAAATTTGTTAGAAAATATAGAGAATTCTTGTGTGCTTCGTTCTTGTTGAGATAAATCGTGATATTTGCAGAAATACTCTTGTTAGTTATGTTCTTATGTGTTTCTGTTTGAGGATTTTCTGTGCTAATCAAGTATATATTGGAATAAGGCTTCCTTACATATTAGTAGTTTATAAATTACAGTCAGAAAATTTGAAAATTTTATGTTTGATATACTGCATGAGATTCACATTTGGTCAAATTTTCAGATTTTCTAAGACCAATAGATATTTTTGCACTGTTTAAGTTGTTTATGCACTAAGTGTTAAATTAAGTTAAGTCCATGAAATTATAGTAATTAGCAGCATGCTTAAGTTATTGAAACTTTAGTTTACTAATAATCAGAAAGAGTATGATTCATGATTTTGTATTGTACTTGTATGTATAGTAAGTATGATTATGCATGTTGCATGAATTGTTTAATAAATGCCAAAAGGACACTACCACCATAGGGGGTTTACTAGAGTTGTACTATAGAAATACCCCTATGGGAAGGTTCACACTGTCTAATGTTTACCAGCCTCGAGGGCAACGGAGTCTTGGAGGTGTTCAACGCTTGGACTATTCAATGGTTTGTTGGGTTCAAATGTGTATGATGATTGTTCTTTTGTATGATGATTGTGCTTAATGTTTTTGATGATGAATGACTTAATTGATGTTGCATTGATGTTGTAAACATGATAAACATGATCAAGACATAGAAGAAATGAACAAATCAAAAAATGCTTGGATGACTATCTATGTATTCTTTATATCTTACTTGGAATGGTTTTCATGTAGGTGTGAATGAATACACAAGACAAACAACCAAATCCAAGTGCAAAAGACCGGAAAAACACAACAAGTGCTCACATGTCGACAGCCAAGTTGGCATGTATCGACAGATAGACCAAGACAGAACAAACAAGCTTATGGGAGAACTTAAATAGTAGTAACTGTCGACAGCTGGAGTGTGCCTGTCGACAGATATACATTGCCTGTCGACAGCACCAAATTGCCTGTCGACAGATCCAATTTTTCAGCTACAACATGGTTCTGGAAACCAGATGTCAGCAGTACCTGTCGACAGCTATGAGCACCTGTCAACAGACGTAGGGATAAGTCAGAAATGTGATAAGGATATGATATGTATTGGGGTGTTCCCTTTTAGCACGACTCTCCATACTTGGACACCACTATATAGATCATATAGAGGTATTTTCACAGCAAGGAGCCTCCATATCAAAACCCTAGCAAAGGCCAAGAAGAAAGGTCTATCTCTGCTGCTCTGCTTCAAATCTTCAGATCGTTCAAGGAAGATCCATCCTGTGAGAGGAGTTGAAGCTGGTCTGTCCACAAATCAAGCTTCGTCTACGACTGTGATACCCTGAATTTCATTCATTTTATATTGTGCATGTATATTTACTTGTCGTGTGTATAACATGTGTATTCAATTGTGCATATTATAATTTTATACTTCTCATGAACATATGCATATATATATGTATATATATGATATTTTATGTGAGAATAAGCAGTTAGCTAATTTTATGTATATTGTGTATACTAAAATCCTAGGTATATAATACTTAAGTAATATTATGCATGTTTAATCTAATTACCGATATGCATGTATATTTATCTATTTCGTGCATAATGTATATAATTATGTTGTATACTTGTGTGTATATTATACATATGTCAATTCAAGTGTGTGCATGCAAGAATTATTTTGTTGTATAGAGTATTCTTAGTTAACTTATTCCATATCGCATCTTAACGATATTATGCATGTACTATCTAAATCTTGAAGTGCATATTATACTACCTATTCCATGGATATTGTGTGTAAATATATGAAGTACATATGTATATATGTATGTTATCTTATGCATGTGATAAGTAAGTATTGCTGTGGATCATGTAAGTGCGTGAGAGTTATTTTCGTACAAGTAAAAATATATATTAATGTGCATGCATTATCTAGCTATCAATGTATGTAGATCTCATGCATATTGTACGTGTTGTGCACATAGTAAGAAATCATTATCATATATTTTGTAAATAATTATGAGTTTATTTCCGTGCATGCAAAATATATTTAAATGTATATGAATTATTTAATTATTGATGTGCCTCTTGTATTTAATTATTTTATACATGTTGTAAGTAACCATGGTGTGTATATGTATACATACATATGTTATTCTTGTTTAAATGATATCTATCTACTTTAGGCACGTTAAATTATTTATGGTGTGTAAAGTACTTGAATGATAATATACATGTAGAATTTAACTAATGAGGAATTCATTTCATTATAAGTTCATGCATGATGTATATAATCATGTAATGTGTATGTGTATGTGCGTATATGTATGTTATTGATGCATATTATCCTTAATTATGATTAGAGTAAGTTGTATTTAATTAAATATTATGTAATGCATGTACTTTATGTGGTAAGGATATATGTAATTATTTTACATGTACTAAATTGTTTTGGTGTATTTATGCATTTATTTTAGGGTTTGGCAGGGTTTTGACTGCCCTGTGCAGTTGGCAGCCAAGACTTGGACACCAACTTCCAGGCCTGTGGTTGGCGTCCACATCCCTGAACGCCAACTCACAGTGGGCGGCCACCCCCTAGACGCCAACAGCATGTTGGCGGCCATCCCATTGACGTCAACTGTGCAGTTGACTACAACCGATGTTGACGTCAATATCCTCCTGCGTAACGGTTCCAGATTTGTTAATGCTCGCGTTTTGGCTGGTTCCAGATTAGGAAACCCATCCTAATGTGTAGGAAACCTACCCTATTGCGTACCCCGACCCCCAAGCCTATAAAATACCCATCCTAGGTCGAGGAGAAGGCTTTTAGCATTTGGTGAAACCCTTGGACCCGAGATGAGGAAAAGCTGATCTTTGGAGGGCCGGATCCGTCGACTGGAGGTGTTCCCCGAGGAGCTACACCAACTGGAGGATAGCCTATGCATAGGAGAAGAGATCCCAACTCCGAGGAACCGTCTGCATCCACAGAAGAACCAGATCTAAGGCGTTTCTGAGCACCTTCTTGGCAGGGCCGAGGAGGGCTTCACCGGTGATTCTTGATCTTCGTAGATTTTTTTAGAGGCAAGTAAACCCTAGATCTTAATCCTATACATGTCCCCTAAGTCCAAGGTATTTTTCTAGATTTTTCCTCGAGTCCTGGAACCCCAAATTCACCCTTGTATGGAGTGCTGTCTGTGTGTGCTGCTGGGAGCAGGTTGGTGGCAGCATCTGCTGCAGTCAAGTTCTTGAGTTGATGGCAAGGGATGCTGCAGTTGAAAGTAAACGGCCACATCCCTTGACGTCTACTTCTTCAGTGTCCTGAAATTTTGCTTTTTGATCTTTTTAAGCTGTTTAAATGATTTCTAGATGTAGTTACATGCTGTAAATTTTATGGGTGATTGTAAACATTCATTAAGTCATATCATGAGGTTGCCCTAATTTTCTGTGAACTGTGTTAATTATTAAAATTCAATAATTGCATTATGAGCATCACATAAACATGATTAAATCTAGTAAAAATAGATTTGCTGTAAGTTAGAGTCTTATAATTTTTACATGATAGCATGAGGTCTGATGTTAGATTTCTGAACTGTTAGCACCCAACCATGTTCATATGTATCGTGTATAAAGATATTTCAATGAATATGGCTGAAATCTAGATTTAAATGTGGAAATTATGTTTAATGTTAGAAAAATCTGGAAAATTACATATGTGATAGGTTTACTGTTAGTAACCTGTGATAAACATTTAGAACTGATTTGATGACAGAAAGTGCAAATATTGTTAAATCATGGGAATTTTTATGTTGGATATGTTAAAAATCTAAACTTGTGTAATTCAGAAGTTAACAACATGTTTAAGACTGAATTATGAGTTGTTTTATTTCTGAAAACGGTAGTATCATGATTAGGCTAACTGAGACATGTGCAAATGATAATAAGATATGTAAAGTGATTAAATAGTATATGTAAAATATGTAAATAGAGTGTGGAAATGTGATAAAGTGAATGTGTAATAATTGGGCCAAGAATGACATTGCTACCCTAGAGGCTTCGAGAGCTGTACATAGAAAAGTCCCTATGGAAGGCTCTACATTGTAAAAGTACGACCTAAGGGCATTAGGAAAAACCTGGAGGTTGACAAGTACCACTGGATAGGGTGGAGAGGGCTTCTCTCGGTCTGCGCAGTTACCAAGATTCACCACTACATTGCCTAGGTGGTGGGTATGTGATTATGAGTTGTGTTATGAGTTATGTGTTATGAGTTGTGATATGAGTTGTGCTATGAGATGAGTTATGAGATATTGGTTTGCGTCCTCTAATAGGTAGTTAGGACTATGTGTCATGGCATTTTAAGTAATGAAATATGAATAAAGTGTGAGATGATATGCGAATGTGGCACGTGATGAGTGCAAATGATATAATATGTGATAAGTGAAAACCAAAGGGTAAATGATATGAAGAATGTAATTTCATGTGAAACCAATATGATAGTGCATATGTTCATACTTCCATGTATTAATACTTAAATTGCAATATCATATTTAATATCATGTCATGTATTCATTAATCTTCTTGTAATAATGTATGTGAGTATATATATATATGTGTAAACATGCAAATTATGCAACACAAAAAAAAGTGAACAGGTGGAATTGCTAAATGAATAAGATAAAGTGTAAATAGATCTAATTCTATGTAATTGAGTTTGTTTCATGTCAAAACAGCAAGTAAAGTGTGGCTATGAATAGGACAAATACATGTAAGAATGTTAGTTCCATGCTAGATGTAATGTTCAATTAGTATAAAGTTCCATGCTTAGGTTCTTATTGTTGCCAACCAATTGACCATGTTTTAACTTTTCAATTCATGCTATAAAATATGAAACCACGTGTATGAGATTTAATTATATTAAAACAGCAAGCAAAATGTACAATTAAATGTGAAAAGTGCATGTGAAAAGTGAATAGTCATCATGTTAGGTTGTTCTTTTCTTTATGTTCAATTCTATGTTCTAGTTGTAGAAATATAATCATGCAATGGAATAATGTGTGGATGGATGAATCATGCTACATGTTAGGTGTAGAAAATATGTACAAGTGTATAATATAGCACCCATGATTTAGAATAAACACACGATAGACTAAAGCATGTTTAAGTGATTAAAATATGCGTTGATAGTTAAGAGTAAGTACCATGTGTATTTTGTAGTTTAAATGATAGTATGTATTCTTTAGTGTTTAATAGCTTAACATGAATGTGATATGTTTAAGATTAAGCCTTTGGTTTGCTTGCTGAGTCTTTGGACTCACCCTTGCTTCGGCGTACAGGTGAGACATGTATTCGCTTTTTGGAGGAAGGCATAGCGAAGGTTGATCTCTTGGAGGAATAGCTTTTGAGGAGCGATTATCAGTTGTACTCTTCTTTTTCATAGCTTGAATAAAGTAATTGTATGGACAATATTGGACAATGTAGTTCTTTTATCATGTATTAATGTGGACATTGTCATTTTATTTTGATATATAGACTGTGGAATGTGTGATGGTGATGAAATAAACGTTGGATAATTATTTTATTTTCCGCTGTTATCAATTGCTGTCCACGTACTTTTCAACCTATCGGCTAGTGTTGGGTTATTATCCCACTGCGACGATGCTCTTTATATCGATGGGGATTGGTATAATCGTACCGGTATGAGGAGGGTCGTTACAACGACAACTGATCATCATCAACATGAAGCCTAAAGTTCTTCTGGACGACCACATCGAAGAGTTCTCCATAGGATTTGATTCTTCACTCAGAACTCTTCCTTCTTTTTACTTTTCACTACTCTATGTGTGTGGAAGTGGTTTGAGCGTCCCTTGTGCTTGATCCACGTGTGTGTGATTGTCTTGAGTGCGTGTTTGCCTCAGACAACATGCGTGTATGTGCTGTTGGTTGAACTCGCTTCTATAAGCAGTTTTTTTTCTCTGTGTGTGTGTGTGGACGGTGGATGTAGGATACACGAGTTGTGTACTCCGAACCACCTTAAATCTTCATGTCTTGTGGTTCGCACGTCTTTACGGTAGATGTTTGGTAGGCACGAATATTTGTTCACACGCTTCATAGATTGCTAATTTCCTAATCACAATTAGCACACACATCAAGGCTAGAATTCAATTCACATATGTTCAAGCTTTTCTTAAGTCAGTGTTAACATCAATAAGAAGGTTAAAGTTTTTTTTTAATCGGTGGTAATCTATTCAACCCCCCTTCTAGATTACTGTCTTAGTGATTCCGCGCACCTTTCATGGTTAGGGTGGAGAGGGCTTCTTTAGGTTATGCGCGTTAACCAACACTCATCATTGTTTTGCCTAGGTGATCGAGTAGTGACTGACTGTACTGGCCTCTAGTGGTGGTTTGGGCAATGTGTCTGACTAATGTTACTGATACTGTCTACAATTATTGTCTACTGCCTACTGCTTACTATCTACTGCCATGGTCTACTGCATATTGCTCATTACTACTGTCTATTGCTTCTTGCTTGTTGCCTACTACTTATTGTCCATGCTTACTATCCTTTGATTACCTCCAATGCTACTGTCTATTGCTAAGTGTTAGTATCTTACTTACCGTCTCATAATCATACTTGTCATTAGTATTGTTAATGCATCCCTTATTAAATAGTGTTCATAATTGTTAAATGACTTAATTACTTTATATGTTTTAGTGTTAATTGCTATATATGAGAATGTTAAGTGTGAGAATAGAGCTTATGTATATAATAGTATGAGAGTGTTATACATGAGTACCACGTTGTTTTTAAATTTACTATATTGTAGATTGTGGATTTAGATTTCTTGTTTGCTTGTTGAGTTTATTTCATAGACTCACCCTTGTTGACTTTCCAGGAGAAGATGAAGAGTTAGCTAGATCTAACGAGGAACTTGAAAAGTAGCATGTTCAAAACTCTTAGTTCGTGCTTAGAGCATGGAGTCAGTAGTGATTTATTAATTGGCTTGTACTTGGAGAGTGGCTATGATGAGTTATGTTATGTATGTAGCACCCATAAAATTTTAGTAATTAGAAATTAAAATAAAATAAAAATCATTTGGGACGCATGTAAGCATACAAAGTAAGGACACCTCATTAATGACACATGCAACTCACGTGTTATGCATCTTGTGTACCATCTGTCTACATTCATTGATTTGTCTATCTACCACTACTATTGTAAACACATTTTTAGAACATTGGTTCTTGAGCATAAACTCGTCTGTCGACCAGAGTTGAAAGATCTGTCGACCTTTGTTGTTCCCGTTTTCCTTCAAGAATTTATTTGTCGACCTATACTATTGCATTTGTTTTCCATAACATTTGTTCCAAGGACATTCACTCATTTGTTGACAACATGATTTAGTTGATCCTAGCAATTTGATAATAAACTAGCTAAATGCATACACCATATTCTAAAACTTAAATAAGAATCATAGTTAGCCTTTAAAATCCTCAATGACCCATAAAGAAATTTGGGCCAATAAATAAAATCTGTTGGGGCAGGTTAAATATTAATGTGACTTATTGTCATAAATTGGAGAATGAGTCAAAGGCTAATTAATACATGAATATAAATATATTATAACTCTAATCAGAAGGTTAATGAGTTTTTTTCAGTAATCAAAATGATTATTAATACCAATCGGAAATCGGAGCGATTATAACTCTAATCGAAGGTTACTGAACCTTTGTTCAATAATCAGAATGATTATAAAATCAATCGGAAGGTTACTGAACCTTTGTTCAGTAATCGTGTAGCACCCCGAAATTTTAATAATTAAATTATGGATAAATTAGAAAATTGATAATTTAATAAACTAAAAATAGTAATAACATACGCACCATTATCATATGTATGAAAACACATCGATTTTTTTTGTAAAAATCATAGTTCAACTCTAAATAATATTCTAAATGACTCATAAAGAGACTTAGACAAAAAAAATCCAATTAGCCAAGTATAAGCATATTGCAACTTATTATTATAATTAATAAATAAATCAAAAAATCATTATCACATGTACTTAAATGAGTCAGAAAATTAAATATAAATTATGTGTGGACTTCAAGTTATGTATATTAACCACGCAACATGATAAAAGGACCAAAAGATGTCCTTTGGGCCACAGATGAATTCATGTTAGGAAAATATTCTGAAATTTAGAATTTCTCACAAATAAACCATAAAAGGGTTAATTCTCACATAATACACACTTATTGGACTTCAAATTAAGCTCAATTCGTGGTTACCACATAAAGTAAGTTTCTATTATTTCCATCATGAATTGAGGAGAGAAATCTTCAATTTGAGGAAGGATACACCCAAGTTCGTGCCTAAAGGTTTCTTAATCAAATTAAAAAACTAAAGGCCCATAATAAACCCCCTATCTTTCATGGGACGACCCTAAGATTTGTTGTGGACGAGATTGGAGCCAGAGGAAGGTTGAGATTTGTGGGAGGAAGGCTGGAGCAGAGAGATCTTATGCAAAAACCTCCACCTCAGATCTGCGGCGACCTACACACAAGACCCCTCTTGTTAATCATCAAAGGTTAGTAAACACTCTACAAAACCATGCAAGCTATATACCCCTAGAAAGCCCTTCGAGTCTAGTTTTTTATGAGACTATTTTGCCCAATTTTACATAGTAGGTGTGAGTATATGTTTTTTTTCTCCGACCTATCAATCTAGGGATTCTGGGAGGTCGACTTGTTCTTATTGCTCAAAGGTAGGTTGTCTTCAAGCCAAACTCTAATTAAACTCATACATATTTGCATACACATGTTTTGATCATGTTTGCACTATTTTATCCAATTTTTATCTTGTTGTTTCATCAGATTAAATTTAGAATCTTCATAGTATTTAGTCCGTCATGTTTAACCCTTGCACTATATTTTGAAGTTTGTACCTCTTTCATGAGACGTTTTCAACCAAGCACTCAACATGAATATTGTTCCCCTCTAAGTCTAATTTCCATAGCCACTTTTTCCCCAATTTTTGATAAGTATATAGAGAAGTATTGGCCCCAACAAGCTTACTATGTCAGATTTAGATAGACAATAAAGAACATGTCTTATTACCCTATTAAACGACAACAGTTTCTTAATTACTTCTCATTGTCGCAGCAAGGTTGTAACGCCCCTCTTAGACCCAGTACAGTTATTCAACTCTCATTGGATCTAATAAAGGTATTACACGCTCATTGACCCCAGGGTCAATGTCAGAAACTCCTGCTCCATACGGTCCTGCACATGCTCCGGAATGTACTTCACCCTGAACAGACGGACGAACTCAGCCCAAGCAACCTCCAAAGCTCCATCTGCAAACTGTGTGCGTAGCACTGATGATCACCACACACTGGCACACTCCTGAAAAAGAATGCAAATACAGCTAAGGGTACACCCCAAACAACACACATAAACCTTCTTAAACCATTCTTTACCTGCAACATATATGTAGCCAGAGTCACCCTCTCCTCTTCTGCGCACCGTATAGCATGAAAGATCTTCTCCGTCTCTCGGAGCCAGCTCTCTGCTAAGCTATGATCACTCTCCCCCTTAAGAAAGGTGGGGTCATCCTCCTGAATCTCTCCATCATGGATACTCCTCCAAGCCTGCCTCTTGAGCAGGTGCCTGCGCCTAATCCAAGTCAAGCTCTTAGATTACTTTTTCTATTTAAACCTTGAATAAAACTTCTTATCTACCAACCTGAACCTGCACTTGCGCCTGCAAAGCCGTTGTCGTCTGAGCCTAAGTCTGCATCGCATGCACCAACCTTGCATTAATGCTCCATAGTCCATAGGTGGTGGCGGGGGTGGCAAGGTACACCAGTCTGGTCCTGCGCCTGCTGAGCTGGAGCCTGTGAACCTCCTGCTGACCCCTCGTCCTGGGTCGGAACAACTCCTCTACGTCCCCGGGTAGCCATAGTCTGCAAAACAAGCATCCATTTTAATGACCTATTATTCTACATAAACTTTGGACTAATTCTTTATGCAGACTTAAGATATGAACACAATGTTGATATTCCATTTATATACATGCTTAACCTGGAATGCTCTAATACCAATCTCTGTAACGCCCCTCATAGACCCAGTACAGTTATTCCAACTCTCATTGGATCTAATAAAGGTATTACAGTGGAATACATCCAACAATAGATGGTACAGATTGAGATATACATAAATGATAATTCAATTCCAATAATATGCAACATAATATGGAACCAAATACTTGTAATCACATCATATTCAAATATCCAGTCTAAACCTAAGAGAAAGATAACAATAGTCCAACTTTATTCCAAGCCATAAGTTCAAGTGCATAAATAAAGGACATCATTTTCCTCACATACATAATGATCACTCCAAATCTCTCAAGTAAAACTACGCCTCCACATCCTCACGCTCAGAGTCAGTGTGCACTAACTCCTGAGTATCCTCTGGCTCTCCTGAAATGTTAAACAAGTATGAGTCTACAAGACTCAGCAAGTCACATGAAAGATAGTTCAAGACATTATGTATATAATAGATTTAAAACATGGTATGCATATATCATTCACAACTTCGATATCATATAACTTTTCCTACTAACATGATTTCTAAGTCATTTAGCAATCAATCTTTGCATAGTATGTGTAACGTCACACATTTTTCGGATCTTTGTGGATCCCTTCTTAGTGGTTTTGGTGGCCAAGTGTGGCCCATTAGTGCGTGTTTCAGGTGTTTGTGCGTGTTGTGAGGCTTGGTGGGCCGGCCATTGGGCCCAAAGCGCTCACAGGTTTTCTGCCTGTGAACGCGACAGGGGTGTGCGTCGCGTTCTGAATGCGACAACCCTGGTGGTCGCGTTCCTGTTGCCGCCGTTGAGCGTCGACGTCTGCATGCACGCCAAGTGTCGTGCGCTGGGTGGCCTGCTGACGTCAGGAGTAGGAAGGCGACGGCCTCCCACGTCGCGTTCATGTCGCGACGTAGGGCGACGTCGTGTTATTAACCATTGTGCTGTTTTTAAGAACCCCGGCCGAACAGAGCTTCCACAGGCTCTGCTCGACCAGGGGGGAGCTGCTGCGGGGTTTCCTGGCGATTCGAGGTCCTGGTGGAGTTCTCGGCGTGTTCTCGCCGCTAGGACGTCGTGCGGAGCGGGGGAAACGCCGAGGGATCTCCGGTTTTCGCTTTCTTTGCGAAGGTAGGGTGTTCTACCTTGATTGATGCTGTGGATTGCTTGTTAGTTTGTTTATTGCTTTGGAAACAATAGATACCATGCTAGGTATCCATTAAAGCATGTAAAACGTGAATTAAGCATGGTTTGAATGGCCTGGAGTGGTAATCCGTGGAGTTCCTCCCGGATTAGGGTTTGCGCCTGTGAAGGCGACAGACCTTGCCGTCGCGACAAGGTTGCGATAGGCCGATCCGTCGCGATAGGGTTTCTTATTGCGACAGGTCGGGGTGTCGCGTTCGGAAGGCGACACATCCCCATGTCGCTACTTCAGCCGAGAAGTCTTTTGATGCATGTTTTTAAAATACGTTTATTCGATGATTGATTAAATGTAGTGCATGGCACCAGTTTGTGGTGCGTAGGCACATGTGGTGGTCGTAGAGCGTGGTGCTCACTAGATGAGCATGCTTTACGTGGTTGGCGTGTCGTTTGTGCTATATGTGTGAAGTTTATGTGGTTTGGGTGTGTGTATGGCACACGCATTGTCGTAATGTAATTCTTATGATTTGTCGTAGTAATTGGGCAGTGAGGTTCCTGTGTGAACCTAGCCGTGACATTGTGGTGTTTCCATGATTTGTGTGTCATGCATGTGTATGCATGGCTAGTGGTTGTCGTTATGATTATTATAATATAGTTTGTGTAGTTACTTCGAGGTGATTGGGCAGTGAAGGTCATGTGTGGACAGCCCTGGTCTGTTGTTGTCCTTCGAAGAATATTATATTGATTTATGTGTTAAGTGGTGTGTGTGTTGCCACGGAGGTCACGAGGTGACCGATGTTAGGCTATAGTGTTATTATTAATATGGTTCATATATGTGTTTGTGTAGGTTAGCTTGTAGGTCACGAGTGACCAGGACAAGCTACTCCTCACACGTGTATCGTGGTTTGTAATAAATGTATAAGTGTTGTGGTTTGTGTATTGCCGAGTGTGGTGGTCTGGCACCTATTCCGGAATGCCTCTCTATTCGGGTACCCAGGTTCTTTGTGAGCCAGGCACGTGTGTTTGTTGTGCTCGAGGTTTGTCCCGGTACAGTGTGGTACCGTCGAGGTCTGTGTCGTCTTCCTGGACACCCTCACTTCTGTGTTTGAGTTGTACGTCCGGCTGAGGGAAGACGACAGTAGGGCAGCGACTTGTGTTTGTGGGTGTGCAGTCGCTTGTAGCGCGCTCGTAGTTGGGGGTACAGACACCAGTAGTCGACACTGGTCCTCAGCTAGTCCTATTTTCCAGTGCCTCACTTAGGGTGCTCCGGCCAGAGACCCTAAAGGTGCCAGGCATGGACCTGCAGCTGTGTGTCTGCAGGTGTGGTGTTGGTTGGTATCCACAGTTGTTTGACTTGTTCTCGTGGAGCGGCAGTTGGACCTTTCGTCCGTGACTGCGAGACTGAGAGGTTGTTCTTGTGTTGTGTTGTCCGGGTTGGGTACTGGCCTGATCAGCCAGTAGTCCGTTCCCGTGTGGTAGCGTCGTTCCTTTCCGACTCGTGCTTTGCCACTGGCTATGGTTCGTGAGTTTGTGACTCGTAGTCGAGGTTTGACCCATTCGAGGTGTGCCCTGGTGTTGGCACAGTTGTGACTGCGGTTGTGGCTTGTGGTGTGTCCGAGTGGTGGCACAATTTTGGTTATGGTTGGTGAGTGTTGACTCACCACAAATGTGGTTTAGCTCGTTATGGTGTGCCCTGTTACGGCACTGGTTTACGTGCGGTTTCTGTGCTGGTACCTTGTGGTAGTATGTACCTGTACTCTGTGTGGGTAATGGTTTGTGGTGGTACGTCGTATACCAGTCTGTTTGGTGTTGACGTGGAACTGTGTTTTGTGAAGGTCGTGTGGTGTGACCTTCCACTCATTGTGTTTTCCCCTTTCTCAGGTAAGATTCCAATTATGGTTTTAGTGTGTTATGGATTGGCTTCGTGATAGCCAGTCCTGTTATCTCGTGTGTAGCTTTCGACGTAGTGTGGTTTGGGGTATTAAGGGCCAGCTTTTGGTTAGTAGTCCTGTTACCCACGTACTTGAGACTTGCCTGTGAAGCTTATAGCCTAGGCAGTGATTTGCTTGTGCGGCTTATAGCTTAAATGATTGGTTGTGACTATGGTTTTCCTGTGAGGCTTGAGGCCTAGGCGTTACTGTTGTCGAGCGGACTAGTGGTGTGAGTAGCTTCTTCTTACCTTCCAAGGTTATGCTTGATTAAGGTGTTTATATTTAATTGTAGTTTAATACAATTGTTGTGAGCATGAAATGGTTTGGTTATTGGCGTTGCCAATGAGACCCTCTGGGGTTGAGGTGTCCGTAGTTTGTTGTTGTTTTTGGGTAGCCCCTACTGAGCCTGTGACTTGTTGAGGCTCACTCCCCTACAGTTCTTTTCAGGGCTTGCCGTGTGTTTGGCTTGCAGCGGCATTGTGGCAGACTTGTACCACCAGCAGTAGTATAGTAGTTAGTGTTGTGTGAGCTCGTGCTCCCTCGGGGTATGCCCCAGGTAGTTGTACTTTTTAATTGGACATGTAATAATGTAATGGGACAGTTGTAAATTGTTATATGCAGGTATGAGCACATGTACTTTCTTGTGTCTTATACTGTGTAGTTGTCTTTTATATTCTTACTGGACACTTGTGTGAGCTATCCCTTGCGAGACTTCGGTCCGTTCACGGGAGGCGGATCTAGATATGGAGCCTTAATGGGCATAAATATCCAGAGCCTTAATCTATCAGTCTAAGGAGATAAAGCGCCATTGGCAAGGTAGAATCGCCTACAATTGAAAGGTAAGGAAAGGTAATGGAATCGACAGAACAGAGTAATTATGAAATGAATTGAAAGAAAGAAAGGAGCAAAGCAAGGATGGAAATGGACAGATGAATTGAAAGGCTGATGAAGAGAGAGTATCCTTCTTGTTATGTATACGATTTTATTTATTTTTAGGTGATAATCCGGTTATTGTGATTTGTTTTAAATGTCGAGGACGACATTTCATTTTAGGTGATAGTAATGTAACGTCGCGCGTTTTTCGGATCTTTACGGATCCCTGCTTAGTGGGTTTGGTGGCCAAAGTGTGGCCCATTAGTGCGTGTTTCAGGTGTTTACGCATGTTGTGAGGCTTGGTGGGCCGGCCATTGGGCCCAAAGCGCTCACAGGTTTTCTGCCAGTGAACGCGACAGGGGTGTGCATCGCGTTCTGAACGCGACAGCCCTGGTGGTCGCGTTCCTGTTGCCGCCGTTGAGCGTCGACGCCTGCATGCATGCCAAGTGCCGTGCACTGGGTGGCCTGCTGACGTCAGGAGTAGGAAGGCGACGGCCTCCCACATCGCGTTCAGGTCACGACGTAGGGCGACGTCGCGTTCTTAACCGTTGTGCTGTTTTTAAGAACCCCGGCCGAACAGAGCTTCCACAGGCTCTGCTCGACCATGGGGGAGCTGCTGCGGGGTTTCCTGGCGATTCGAGGTCCTGGTGGAGTTCTCGGCGTGTTCTCGCCGCGAGGACGTCGTGCAGAGCGGGGAAAACGCTGAGGGATCTCCGGTTTTCGCGTTCTTCGCGAAGGTAGGGTGTTCTACCTTGATTGATGCTGTGGATTGCTTGTTAGTTTGTTTATTGCTTTGGAAACAGTAGATACCATGCTAGGGTATCCATTAAAGCATGTAAAATGTGAATTAAGCATGGTTTGAATGGCCTGGAGTGGTAATCCGTGGAGTTCCTCCCAGATTAGGGTTTGCGCCTGTAAAGGCGACAGACCTTGCCGTCGCGACAAGGTTGCGACAAGCCGATCCGTCGCGATAGGGTTTCTTATTGCGACAGGTCGGGGTGTCGCGTTCTGAAGGCGACACATCCCCATGTCGCTACTTCAGCCGAGAAGTCTTTTGATGCATGTTTTTAAAATATGTTTATTTGATGATTTATTAAATGTAGTGCATGGCACCGGTTTGTGGTGCGCTGGCACATGTGGTGCTCGTAGAGCGTGGTGCTCACTAGATGAGCATGCTTTACGTGGTTGGCGTGTCGTTTGTGCTATATGTGTGAAGTTTACGTGGTTTGGGTGTGTGTATGGCACACGCATTGTCATAATGTAATTCTTATGATTTGTCGTAGTAATTGGGCAGTGAGGTTCCTGTGTGAACCTAGCCGTGACATTGTGTGTTTCCATGATTTGTGTGTCATGCATGTGTATGCATGGCTAGCGGTCGTCATTATGATTATTGTAATATAGTTTGTGTAGTTACTTCGAGGTGATTGGGCAGTGAAGGTCATGTGTGGACAGCCCTGGTCTGTTGTTGTCCTTCGAAGAATATTATATTGATTTAGTGTTAAGTGGTGTGTGTGTTGCCACGGAGGTCACGAGGTGACCGATGTTAGGCTATAGTGTTATTATTAATATGGTTCATATATGTGTTTGTGTAGGTTAGCTTGTAGGTCACGAGTGACCAGGACAAGCTACTCCTCATACGTGTATCGTGGTTTGTAATAAACGTATAAGTGTTGTGGTTTGTGTATTGCCGAGTGTGGTGGTCCGCGCCTATTCCGGAATGCCTCTCTATTCGGGTACCCCAGGTTCTTTGTGAGCCAGGCACGTGTGTTTGTTGTGCTCGGGGTTTGTCCCGGTACAGTGTGGTACCATCGAGGTCTGTGTCGTCTTCCTGGACACCCTCACTCCTGTGTTTGAGTTGTATGTCCGGATGAGGGAAAGACGACAGTAGGGCAGCGGCTTGTGTTTGTGGGTGTGCAGTCGCTTGTAGCGCGCTCGTAGTTGGGGGTACGGACACCAGTAGTCGACACTGGTCCCCAGCTAGTCCTATTTTCCAGTGCCTCACTTTAGGGTGCTCCGGCCAGAGACCCTAAAGGTGCCAGGCATGGACCTGCAGCTGTGTGTCTGCAGGTGTGGTGTTGGTTGGTCTCCACAGTTGTTTGACTTGTTCTCGTGGAGCGGCAGTTGGACCTTTCGTCCGTGACTGCGAGACTGAGAGGTTGTTCTTGTGTTGTGTTGTCCGGGTTGGGTACTGGTCTGATCAGCCAGTAGTCCGTTCTCGTGTGGTGGCTTCGTTCCTTTCCGACTCGTGCTTTGCCACTGGATGTGGTTCATGAGTTTGTGACTCGTAGTCGAGGTTTGACCCGTTCTAGGTGTGCCCTGGTGTTGGCACAATTGTGACTGCGGTTGTGGCTTGTGGTGTGCCCGAGTGGTGGCACAGTTTTGGTTATGTTTGGTGAGTGTTGACTCACCACAAATGTGGTTTAGCTCGTTATGGTGTGCCCTGTTACGGCACTGGTTTACTTTCGGTTTCTGTGCTGGTACCTTGTGGTAGTAGGTACCTGTACCCCGTGTGGGTAATGGTTTGTGGTGGTACGTCGTATACCAGTCTGTTCTGGTGTTGACGTGGAACTGTGTTTTGTGAAGGTCGTGTGGTGTGACCTTCCACTCATTGTGTTTTCCCCTTTCTCAGGTAAGATTCCAATTATGGTTTTAGTGTGTTATGGATTGGCTTCGTGATAGCCAGTCCTGTTATCTCGTGTGTAGCTTTCGACGTAGTGTGGTTTGGGGTATTAAGGGCCAGCTTTTGGTTAGCAATCCTGTTACTCACGTACTTGAGACTTGCCTGTGAAGCTTATAGCCTAGGCAGTGATTTGCTTGTGCGGCTTATATCTTAAATGATTGGTTGTGACTATGGTTTGCCTGTGAGGCTTGAGGCCTAGGCGTTACTGTTGTCGAGCGGACTAGTGGTGTGAGTAGCTTCTTCTTACCTTCCAAGGTTATGTTTGATTAAGGTGTTTATATTTAATTGTAGTTTAAATACAATTGTTGTGAGCATGAAATGGTTTGGTTATTGGCGTTGCAATGAGACCCTCTGGGGTTGAGGTGTTCGTAGTTTGTTGTTGTTTTTGGGTAGCCCCTACTGAGCCTGTGACTTGTTGAGGCTCACTCCCCTACAGTTCTTTTTAGGGCTTGCCGTGTGTTTGGCTTGCAGCGGCGTTGTGGCAGACTTGTACCACCAGCAGTAGTATAGTAGTTAGTGTTGTGTGAGCTCGTGCTCCCTCGGGGTATGCCCCAGGTAGTTGTACTTTTTAATTTGACATGTAATAATGTAATGGGACAGTTGTAAATTGTTATATGTAGGTATGAGGACATGTACTTTCTTGTGTCTTATACTGTGTAGTTGTCTTTTATATTCTTACTGGACACTTGTGTGAGCTATCCCTTGCGAGACTTCGGTCCGTTCGCGGGAGGCGGATCTGGATATGGAGCCTTAATGGGCATAAATATCCAGGGCCGTCACAGTATGTTCAACTATCTTGGAAGTAAAACTTTTCATGTGATGCATATAATTCACATCTTGTATTCTAATAATTGAGCTAACATGTTCCTATACATGACATGCGATCAATTTTCATGGCATATGCTTATTATCATGCAACATGCAACTAGTTTTCCTGTAGCAAATAATCATTTAAACATGTAACAAGTGGTCATGTAGCACATAAAACAATTGACATGTAAATCATATAGCATATATCATGTAGACATTATTCATGTGGACATTTATCATGTAGTCATTTAACATGTAGACATTAGCATGTAGTCATGTAGTCCATTTTTCATGTAGACATTTATCATTTAGTTGCCAAGACATAGCCTGCACTATAATAGAGATCAGTAGTCATATAGCATTCACTTATCACCTAGGCAATACATTGATGAAGTCATGGCCATTGCGCAATACCGAGGAAAGCCCTTCCCACCTTAACCAGTAGAACTTGTCTACCTCTAGGATTTCAATCCGTTGCCCACGGATTCAGTAGGTCATTTACATGTAGGTGAACCATTACCATAGGGGCATCCATGGTGTAGTTCCTTGTAGGAAATCTCTATCATAGCAATGTCTTTATTGGCCATTTCATTTTAGAATATGCATTACCATGTATGCAATCATATATTCTACGTGTTCATGCAATTCTATCATAAGTCAATGCGATAATATATAGCATGTTTCATTTCAGTTCTGAAATTCAACTTTACTGTATAACAGAACCCTATCATGGTACTAATTATATCACATGTATTCATGCACATATTCTCATGTTTATTTAATTTCTATATGTAATTTACTAATCAGAAATCCATAACAGTATGCACAAAAGTCTAAAAATCCCAAATATTTAACAGTAATTCAGAATCAGATTAAACCACACACATGTAAAATTTCACATTTTTCGGAGCTCTATAACCATTTTTCATAACTAATTTCCATCAATTTAAGCTAACTAATCATGATACAACAGTGAGGAATTCATGCAATTTTATACAGGTACTCGGTACAACATGTATGCAGTATATCTCATAGAAATATAGTCTTCAAACATTAACATTCCAACATGAATCGTGTTCACCTCTTTTTACTTTTCTTTTATCATTTCCATTAACATCAGAGAATAACTACTTATATGCACATATAGTCTATACATCATTACAACGACCTGCTCATGGTATAACAGTGATAAAACACACAATTCATCACCTGGCCGAAACCTCATACAAGCATGGATCACAACTAAGCCATAAAAATCGAATTTTCTGAAATTCCTTGCACTGATAAACTTAACGACAACATATGTGGCATTTACTTGCAGTAGACGTCCACATATCATGTCGTTAACAACCAATAGACGGCGGCACATAGCGCCGTTAACATACAGTATAGGTCGGAAAACAAGTAACGTTTACATGAAATAGATGGCGGTCGATTGTGTCATTTATAAAATCTAAACAGCACACGATCTGGACGTCAAGTTCTTTCTCCCAGAAAACACAGAAAACACAACATGAAATAATGAGACTTCTACCCTTTCCCACACATCAATTTCATGCTTTAAAAATCTGTAAAAATGATAATAATACAGTCTTATATGTCCTAAACTAATCCCCCATGTTACTTGCCTCTTTCCCTCCTTTTTGGAGTGACGAATCAAAGCCTGAAGAAGCCCGCCTTGGCAGCAAGGCAGTCCCCTTCACCGACTTCAACCGCTCCAAATCCGCCTCCAACGTAGTTCCTCCACGTGGTGAAGCTCCAGATCTCGAAGTTGAACGAACCTCCTTGGTCCAGAAGCCTTCAAACCGCACGAACAACCCAACAAAACCCTTCTCTTGGCCCTATTTTCTTTCCTCACAAACCAGAGCGAAAAACCCCCTTATCTGCGAAATCTAGGTCTTATAAAGATCTCCCACGTGTTAGTCAACCCTAATCCTGACCCTTGGATCCTAAACGCTCGGATCTGCCCATTAATACCTCTTAGAAATGACCGATTTCTCTCCCCGAAACGGTAATATCAAAAATAGGCAAGTCAGGTTAACGTCAACAGAAATTGCCGCCAGCCATGATGTAGACATCCGTCGACTATGTCGTCTACATTCTTGCCCGAAAAACCAAATATTTCAGAAAATAATAAATGACAGAAGAAGTTGTCATTAACAAGAGATAAACGGCATACGATCATGCCGACAACAAGCCTTAACGCCAATGAATGTTGACGCCAAGTTCAACACAAAAAAGCACTCAAATACATGTAGAAATAAACACACAATTGCAATATAAATTTTAAAAAAAAAATTCTAGGGCACTACAAAGGTCGCGACACACTGATGATCGCGTTCTACTTTCCTAAGGACAGACTGCATAGTCTCCGCTTAACCGGCCATAACTTTTTCTATAGACCTCGGAATGATGAGTCATTTTTTTTTGTTGGATTCCTAATTCAAAGGGATTCAAGATAGTATATTTATGTGTTAGAATTTCATAAGAAATAAGTGAGTTATGACCATTGAAGTGGAAGGGATGGGACTGCATTTGCCTTCAGATGATCATACGTCCTAGTTTTCGTCATTTTTTGTCGTTTCTTAGCCCGATTTGTTCCTGTTCGTGGTATATAATGTAAACATGCATTAATCAACCTATGGAAAAAGTTAAAACTGTTGCCCAGATAGCAAGCCTAGAAGGGGGGGGGGGGGGGCGAATGGATTGCTAAAATTTTCTTTTAGAATATTTCTATAAATAAAACGCTTGACAGAAGACACTAAGTTCGATGGTTAGAGTTAGTGTTAAGAAAGGACAAGGAAATCAATCACACAAACAACAAGAATTTTATCCTGGTTCGGATCTCCTGTCACAAGGAGTCCTACGTCCAGTCCCCAAGCAACAACTTGTGATTTCACTAAGTAAGGGTACAGTCCCCCTTAAGGACACTTACACATCCTGCCACAGCTGGCCTTCTCTTCTCTACCCAAAGAGGAATTAAGCCACCTGATGCAACATGTCTTCCTTCTTACCAAAGGGAACAACCACCCGGTCAACAACATGTCTTCTCTTCACAACCGAAGAGGAACACTCAAAACGAATGAGAAAAGAGTGGATGGCCCCTAGACCAAGCTTATACAAACTGCTTGATCTGAGGTGAAGTTTGAGAGACAGATTCTCACACAAAGAACTCTCTCTCAGATCTACACAAGCTCTTAAAGGCTAAGCAAGTTGCTGTGGAGAGCTAGGAGCTAAAGAAAGTTTGAATGGACGAGCAAGCTCTTCTTTCTTCTAGGTGACTAAGATCTTCAGGATTCAAGATGAGCTTCATGGAGTCACCAGTCTTCTATTTATCTTCTTTGAAAGATTTTGACCGTTGAAGTAAACGTTGTCTCACATCTTCATGCATGTTGGAGTGTCTAGTCCGAAGTATGGAGCAAGAGAACCTGCAGCCATTTAATGCTGGGATAGACACATACACAAAGGAGGATTGTCTTAATCTCTTCTTGCTTCTGTCAGGTTGACAGGTCCAACGTTGTAACGTATGTTTCTACCGGAACCCTGCACACAATAAATGCTGAAGCATAGATAACTTATCTTTGTCTAAACTGTCAGTCAACATTAGTAGTCGTGCTTTAGGAAGATACACCATAAAGGAAATTCCATTCTGTCACCCTATAAAGCTTTACTTTATGTGATGTGAGAGTGGTAAGCACAGAGATATATCGTGCATAGATATTGTACCAACGCAATAAATGTTAGAGAGCACAGGATACAACATGATTCGCGGGAAGACTTGAAATCCACAGAGATTTGAAAATATATTTGAATATCATGAAGACTAAAATATATTCAAGATTATCTGAAGAGATAATAATAATATTCATCAACTGTTTAAAGCATAATCGTTGTAAAGAGAGAGTTGATGTTTTAGAGACAGTTTGTGAGCTATGAGAGTCGATGTAAATATGAAATCGATGTTATAACCGTAATCCATGTGAGAATGTAATCCATGTTGAAACAAAGTCGATGTGAACATAATCCATGTATACATGTAATGAAATCAATGTTCTGTACAAAGTCGTTGTTTAACTGAAGTCGGTGTTTAAGTGAAGTCGTTGTTGTACTGAAATCGATGTTCAAGTGAAATCGTTGTTGAACCAAAATTGTTGTTCAGGTGAAATCGATGTTTGACACAAAGTTGTTGTTCAAGGAAAGTCGATGTTCCAGATGAAATCGATGTTCTATTGAAATCAATGTTTAAATGAAATCGTTGTTGAAATGAAGTCGATGTACAATCGAAATCAATGTTCTAGATATGAAGTCGATGTAGAACCGAAATCGATGTTCTAGACATGAAGTCGATGTATAATCTGAAATCGATGTTCTAGATATGAAGTCGATACTTAAGTGAAATCAATGTTTTCTATGAAATCGATGTTCTACTGAAATCGATGTTTTCTATGAAATCGATGTTCTACCGAAATCGATGTTTAAGTGAAATCGTTGTTTCCATATGAAATCGATGTTTAAGTGAAATCGTTGTTTCCATATGAAATCGATGTTTAAGTGAAATCGTTGTTTTCATATGAAATCAATGTTCTATATATGAAGTCGATGCTCTACTAAGGAAGTCGTTGTTTTAGTGGAATCGATGTAGCAGTAAAACAGTAATCGTTGTGAACTGTTAATGGAAGTCGATGTATACTTAGGCAAATCATATGCAATGAACTTCAAGTAACAGTGAGTTTAGATGACTTACTGAGTTTGTTTACTTTGTTGCCTGATGATAAACTTCAGAAAATGATGTTAGTCAATAATTTTCAAGGTTTTGTTAATCACCAAAAATACATATAATAAATATCAGATTATATGGAGATGGACAGATCATCAAAAACATGTTCACTTGGTTTTAATTGCTCTTAAGTTAATGATCATGCTCTCCATCTGCCGATTATTCTCTTTCTTTCCTTGTTATCAAACATACTAAACTCAACACATGACAACTTACTAAAATTGGTCATGCATGCTTATTATTTCCTAATTTAGCACTCGTGGTACTTGCCTAATATGGATTTTCCATAATCGGATTTACAAGACACTCATACACGCACTTCAGTGATTCTCACGCGCAGCACGCGCATACACTCTTGCATGATAGGAAAACCTATTTTCTTGTCTTGTGGTGAACTCTCCGTCGGATATTACTTTTGCCGGACTAGTGACCCCTTGACCAAGGCCTCCGTAAGTCTCCTCTGATCATGGATTCCCACATGGCCGACGAGCAAGTTGTACCATTGAAGTATCCAGATTGTACCTGGACTAACAAACATACTGGCTTAGCGTCTGTGAAGGCTAGGCTGGAAAGGTTCCTAACTAATTCTATTTGTAACGACAGTTGCAAGGGCCTCCAGGTGAGACATCTTTCTAGAGGAATGTCGGACCATTCTCCTCTTCTGGTTAATATCACTCCGCCATCTCCTTATTTGACAAGGTTTATATAAGGCCCCGAAATTTCCTTTTCTTTTCCCCACTTATATTTTATGTATATGATGTTTGCTCATTCTTGCATAAATGGCGTGCATGAAAATGGTGCATGTCATAATTATAAATTTTGCATGTGTACATGCGTGGATGTATGTTATTTTATGCGTGTGATAATTGTATACCTAATTCTACATACATATTACCTTGGTATACTTATGTATGCATGTGTATGTTTAGTTGTAAACGTTGTTCATTTGCATGGCGTAGTTAATGTGTACATTGTACTTCGTACATTGTATGTACATATAGAGCGCAAGTATGGTAGGTGTATTTAGTAGTGTATTATAATTCTATATTCCTCATGAATAACATGCATGTATCTTTATGATATTTAGGTGAGAATAGGCCATTAGCTAAATTGTGCATATTGTGTATATTAAGAATCCCATGCATATAGTACTTAAGAAATGTTGTGCAAGTTTAATCTAATTACCGGTGCGCATGTTATATCTATCTATTTCATGCATAATGTACATAAGTATGTTACATCCGTGTGTGTGTATGCTATATATATGCCAAATCAAGTGAGTGCAAGCAAGAACTATTTTATTGAATAGATTATTCCTAGCTAACTTAATTCATATTGCCTCCTAATGATTTTGAAACCCTCGCAATTCTTGTCACTTTATTTTGCCGTGTTGAGTCATGCTTATGTAAAACATCACGTACGCGTAGGTAGATATCTACGTACGTATTAGCTAGTTGTGCTTATGTATGCATGTGAATAATTATATGGTAAACATGGTTTGAATGCATGGTGTGATAGTGTGTATACTATGTTACATACATTGTATGTATATATGTATAAGTTGAACATGATTCTGCATGATTTTAAGTTCTGGCCGAAGGGCCAATTGGCGTCAACATGGGTGGACGCCCATGAGGTGTCGGCGTCCATATCGATGGACGCCAAGACTTAAGTAGCCGTCCATATAGGTGGACGTTTACTTCTCTGACCTGCATGCGCAGCAGACCCGGAATTCCGGGGGCAAGCAAGCCCAGCCATTGGGGAGCTGTCCCCAACGGCTGTGAAAGCCTCACATCACCCCTGCGTGAAAGGAGAGGCCTCTCTCCTATAAACCAACCTCTCCTTGCAACCCCAAGGCTCTCTCTTAGCCCTTTTGCAAGAGGAGAGAAAACCCTAGCAAGCTGTGAGGAAGTTTGGACTTTGCATGCCTTGATCCGACGATTTGGAGCTTCATCCGGCGTTCTATTGCAACTGGAGGCTAGAGGGGACCAAGGAGAAGGCTTCCCCACCACTGGTTTAGCATCTGCATCGACCAAGAACCCGGAGGAGTGGTGTTTTGGAGGCTTCTTGGGACTGCCCAAGGAGAGCTTCAACAACAACATAGATCCCTTTGGAGGTTTTTAGAAAGGCAAGTAACCTATAGATCTCAATCCTATACATGTGCCCTAGGTCCCAGCATTTTTCTGGATTTTACTCGTGTCCTGGATCCTCACACTTCTCCTTCTTTTGGAGCTCGGGTCTGTGTTCTGCACAGACCTGAACTTGACGGCAAGATCCATTGCCGTCCAGATCTTCGACTAGCGGCCAACGATGTTGCCGCTAAGCTCCTGTAACGGCCAGACTATGCCGTTAAGTTCTTCAGGGGCAGAACAGTGAGCTGTTCTCCCTTCTATATGATTAATTTCCGAAGTGTTTTCGAATGAGGATATAATGTAATCATATATGTTATGTAAAATAGACCATGGGATGCATGTGATATTTTCTGTGCTTTTTGGTGAATGGCATGAGTTGTTAAACTTATTGAAATACATGTTTGGAAAATGGATTTTTGCATGTTCACCCATTGTTTATATGATCCCTGAAGAATGGGATGCCCTAAGTTTTTCTAAACTGTGTATATACGAATCAGTCCAGGCCCTGCAATTTTGAGAATTTTTCCATGACTGTGGGATTTACTGTAATTTCTGTTTTGGAAATAGAAGACATGCGTAGGATTTGTAAAATTTACAGTAAATTGTGTGTTGTGCAAAAAACCCGGGGAAAATTCCTGTGATGATGAGTATGTTAGGTTCAGGGCTGTGAACTGTCAAATTGGATATTCATGTTATGTTCCATGTTAAATCAAATTATGAACGGCATGAGATTTCATGTTTTAATTCCTGTAAATTTAATATGATTCATAAAAATATGAAAATTTGCTGTGTGATTATAAACCTGAAATGTGTCTGTGGTTAAAATCTCATGTTATTTTGATAACAGTAAGTATTGTTATGGAATTTGTTTATGAGAAAAATGACTATGTGAGCATGTTAATTGTGATTTGATGTGATTCAGTAAATTTCAGTATGATTAAATCTATATTATGATTATTTGGCAGTTGCAATAGTAAGGTTAAAAGTCAGTAAATGAAAGCTTATGTGTGTATGAATTATGTAGGAGTGTGTGCAAGCATGAGAAGTGCGAGAACAAGTGATATATGTGTATAAAATGGTTAAATGTGACAAGAGAAACAATGGTGCCCATAAGACACTGCCACCTTAGATGCTTGGAGCTGTACTGTAGTAGTGCCCCTACGGGAAAGCTCAATGTGATATGTGATACCCTAGAGAAGGGTCTTGATAAAGTGTTATACCCTGGCAAAGGGTCTTGTGAAATCCTGGAGGTGGACAAGTTCCACTGGTAATGGTGGGAAGGGCTTTCCCGGTTTCTGCAGGAACTAAGACTTATCACTATGCCGGTGATTAAGTACGTGAATGTGAATGTGTGTGTTATGTGATCGTCTAATGGTGGTTTGGGCTGTGTCTTGGCATTGTGTAAAATGAGCATAAGTGTGATGTGAAAAGTGATATGTGTTCATGGCACAAGGTATGTGCAAGATATGTGTAAATGTGGCACATGTTATGTGCAAAAGTGAAATGATAAGAAGTATGTGAATGTGAAAAAGGAAATAATGGAAAATGTGTATAAGTATTGTGTGATAGAACAAAAGTGAGTGTATGTGAAAGCCAAGGTTAATCATATGGTTGTATGTAATGAGAAAATAGTATAAGTGTAAATGACAATAGTGTTAATTGATATTTTGTTTATTGATGTGTATAAATGTGTGTGTGTATGTGTTGATGTATTAATTGTCAAATGCTAAAAGTGATGTTACTATTAGTACCAAAATGTAAGTATATGCTTTCATATTCATGGAATTTGAATTATTGGATGCACATGTGTTTAGTATTATGTTGTGTAGTTAAAAGTGATCCCTATGCAAAAGTAATATGAATGTGATAAAATTTGTATAAAATCAGCAAGCTAAATGTGGAGTAAATTGTTATGATTGCATGCGAAGTGAGTTAGAAATCATGCTAGGAGTGCTACCTATCTTGTATATGTTTCAATGGTTTAGTTGTGCAAACTTTACAATGACTTGGGTAAAGTATAAAAACGTGTGAGTGTGTATTTTACTCATGTGAATGACACCATGATGTTAGTGATCTTGTTTAGATTTTAGTTTTGCATGTGTTAGGATAATTGTTTAATGAAATTCCATGTGAAATTGTTTAGGTTATAGCGTGATCATGTATGATATTAACTGCTGAAATTTTATTGTGTTAATTGATAAAAAGCACGTATGTATTGAATCTTAAGTTACTTGCTGAGTCTATTGTGTAGACTCACTCTTGCTAAACATTTCAGGAAATTAGCAGCGGAGGAGCTAGCAAGATTTGAAGTGGAGTTGGACTAAGTGATTGAAGACTTGTAATTTATCTTTCATAGTATGTAATGCTACAATTGAAATTGAATTTTGATCAAATGTACTTGGAGTCGGCTATGTATTTGGAAAGATGTTGCGCTTATGTTATCTCCTGTTGAACTATACAGACTGTGGTATGTGGATTTAAAAGTTGATGGAATAAGATTCATTTAAATTCCGTTGCATTCATTCGATTCTATTTGTGTATATCTCAGCTCACTTGTTACTTGTTGGGGTATTCTCCCCTGTAGCGGCTTGCTCTCATCCGATGTGGGTTGGTATAACCGTACCGGGTGGAAGTGGGTCGTTGCAGAGATGGTATCAGAGCCTTTGGGTTGAGATTATACATAAATAGCCATCAACTAAATCACATCTCTAAGTCTTTGTAGTGGATAGCCAGATCCAAGGAATAATTAAGATAGTACTAGAAAAGTAGTAAGATAAATACATGATAACATGTTAGGTATAGGGATAAATGGAGTTTAACTTGATGTTTATTTTGTAGCAATGGCTAGAAGGTTCGACGTTCGAGCTTACCTATTCGGGATGAAGAGTTAAGTAGGACTGACAGAGAGCAACATGAAGTACCAGCACCTCAAGGATCGCCTGCGCCACCCCCGCCACCGTTGGCTGATTATGGTACGGTCATGCAAGGGATTGTACAAGCAATACAGACTCAAGCGCAAACACAAGCGGCTCTTCAAACTCAGTTTCAGGCTCAGGTTCCAGCACCAGCTCAGCAGGACCGTGGTTTAGGAGGTGTATCAGTCATGGAGAGGTTCAAGAGGATGGCTCCACCCTCTTTTAAGGGGGAGAGTGAGCCGTTAGTTGCAGAAAGTTGGCTCAGGGAAATCGAAAAGATATTCAGAGCCATCAGGTGTGCAGAGGATGACAAGATCAGTCTGGCGGCATACATGCTTCAGGAGCGAGCGGATGTGTGGTGGTCTTCCGTTCTTCGCACGCGGTTTGAGGGAGTGGAGCTAGAAGTTACTTGGGAAGATTTCGTAAGGATGTTTCAGGCCAAGTATGTTCCTGAACATATACAGGACAAAATGGAGCAGGAATTCTTAGCATTGACTCAGGGATCGATGACAGTTTTGGAGTATGAGGCTAGATTTGCAGAGTTGTCTAGATATGCACCACACATAGTTTCGATGAGAGGCGCAAGGCAAGGAAGTTTGTAATGGGGCTTAGACCGTCAATGAGAGCCAGACTGGCGGCGTTTGACCTTAGAACTATGGATGTAGCTCTTAGCGCGGCGTGCAGACAAGAGAGTGAAATGGAGTTGTACTTGGCAGAGAAGAAAGCCCGATTAGAAATGTTACCAGAACCATTTCAACGGCAAAAGAGGAAGATGAAGAAGCTCATGAAAGGACAGCAACCAACTATGGTACCAATAGAATCAACCTTTCAGTCAGTAGTTTTGGCCGGCAATGAGAAGCCCGTATGTGTGCATTGTGGCAAGCGCCACGGCGGAGACGTATGTTGGACGAGGTCGGGAAGATGTCTCAAGTGTGGTAGCAAGAATCATCGGATTAAAGACTGTCCGAATCAGAAGAAGAGGGTTATTCCCCGAGATGTTCCAGTAGTAAGGAAGCCACCGGTAGGAATTTAGGCACCGGTCTAAGTGGACTAGAAGCGGCAACGAGATGTCATCAAGGGTACGTGATCCGATCTTCGAGGACGAAGATCTCTTTTAAGGGGGAGAGGGTATAAGGCCCCGAAATTTCCTTTTCTTTTCCCCACTTATATTTTATGTATATGATGTTTGCTCGTTCTTGCATAAATGGCGTGCATGAAAATGGTGCATGTCATAATTATAAATTTTGCATGTGTACATGCGTGGATGTATGTTATTTTATGCGTGTGATAATTGTATACCTAATTCTACATACATATTACCTTGGTATACTTATGTATGCATGTGTATGTTTAGTTGTAAACGTTGTTCATTTGCATGGCGTAGTTAATGTGTACATTGTACTTCGTACATTGTATGTACATATAGAGCGCAAGTATGGTAGGTGTATTTAGTAGTGTATATTATAATTCTATATTCCTCATGAATAACATGCATGTATCTTTATGATATTTAGGTGAGAATAGGCCATTAGCTAAATTGTGCATATTGTGTATATTAAGAATCCCATGCATATAGTACTTAAGAAATGTTGTGCAAGTTTAATCTAATTACCGGTGCGCATGTTATATCTATCTATTTATGCATAATGTACATAAGTATGTTACATCCGTGTGTGTGTATGCTATATATATGCCAAATCAAGTGAGTGCAAGCAAGAACTATTTTATTGAATAGATTATTCCTAGCTAACTTAATTCATATTGCCTCCTAATGATTTTGAAACCCTCGCAATTCTTGTCACTTTATTTTGCCGTGTTGAGTCATGCTTATGTAAAACATCACGTACGCGTAGGTAGATATCTACGTACGTATTAGCTAGTTGTGCTTATGTATGCATGTGAATAATTATATGGTAAACATGGTTTGAATGCATGGTGTGATAGTGTGTATACTATGTTACATACATTGTATGTATATATGTATAAGTTGAACATGATTCTGCATGATTTTAAGTTCTGGCCGAAGGGCCAATTGGCGTCAACATGGGTGGACGCCCATGAGGTGTCGGCGTCCATATCGATGGACGCCAAGACTTAAGTAGCCGTCCATATAGGTGGACGTTTACTTCTCTGACCTGCATGCGCAGCAGACCCGGAATTCCGGGGCAAGCAAGCCCAGCCATTGGGGAGCTGTCCCCAACGGCTGTGAAAGCCTCACATCACCCCTGCGTGAAAGGAGAGGCCTCTCTCCTATAAACCAACCTCTCCTTGCAACCCCAAGGCTCTCTCTTAGCCCTTTTGCAAGAGGAGAGAAAACCCTAGCAAGCTGTGAGGAAGTTTGGACTTTGCATGCCTTGATCCGACGATTTGGAGCTTCATCCGGCGTTCTATTGCAACTGGAGGCTAGAGGGGACCAAGGAGAAGGCTTCCCCACCACTGGTTTAGCATCTGCATCGACCAAGAACCCGGAGGAGTGGTGTTTTGGAGGCTTCTTGGGACTGCCCAAGGAGAGCTTCAACAACAACATAGATCCCTTTGGAGGTTTTTAGAAAGGCAAGTAACCTATAGATCTCAATCCTATACATGTGCCCTAGGTCCCAGCATTTTTCTGGATTTTACTCGTGTCCTGGATCCTCCACTTCTCCTTCTTTTGGAGCTCGGGTCTGTGTTTGCACAGACCTGAACTTGACGGCAAGATCCATTGCCGTCCAGATCTTCGACTAGCGGCCAACGATGTTGCCGCTAAGCTCCTGTAACGGCCAGACTATGCCGTTAAGTTCTTCAGGGCAGAACAGTGAGCTGTTCTCCCTTCTATATGATTAATTTCCGAAGTGTTTTCGAATGAGGATATAATGTAATCATATATGTTATGTAAAATAGACCATGGGATGCATGTGATATTTTCTGTGCTTTTTGGTGAATGGCATGAGTTGTTAAACTTATTGAAATACATGTTTGGAAAATGGATTTTTGCATGTTCACCCATTGTTTATATGATCCCTGAAGAATGGGATGCCCTAAGTTTTTCTAAACTGTGTATATACGAATCAGTCCAGGCCCTGCAATTTTGAGAATTTTCCATGACTGTGGGATTTACTGTAATTTCTGTTTTGGAAATAGAAGACATGCGTAGGATTTGTAAAATTTACAGTAAATTGTGTGTTGTGCAATAAATCCGGGGAAAATTCCTGTGATGATGAGTATGTTAGGTTCAGGGCCGTGAACTGTCAAATTGGATATTCATGTTATGTTCCATGTTAAATCAAATTATGAACGGCATGAGATTGCATGTTTTAATTCCTGTAAATGTAATATGATTCAGAAAAATATGAAAATTTGCATGTGTGATTATAAACCTGAAATTTGTCTGTGGTTAAAATCTCATGTTATTTTGATAACAGTAAGTATTGTTATGGATTTTTAATGAGAAAAACGACTATGTGAGCATGTTAATTGTGATTTGATGTGATTCAGTAAATTTCAGTATGATTAAATCTATATTATGATTATTTGGCAGTTGCAATAGTAAGGTTAAAATCAGTAAATGAAAGCTTATGTGTGTATGAATTATGTAGGAGGGTGTGCAAGCATGAGAAGTGCGAGAACAAGTGATATATGTGTATAAAATGGTTAAATGTGACAAGAGAAACAATGGTGCCCATAAGACACTGCCACCTTAGATGCTTGGAGCTGTACTGTAGTAGTGCCCCTACGGGAAAGCTCAATGTGATATGTGATACCCTAGAGAAGGGTCTTGATAAAGTGTTATACCCTGGCAAAGGGTCTTGTGAAATCCTGGAGGTGGACAAGTTCCACTGGTAATGGTGGGAAGGGCTTTCCCCGGTTTCTGCAGGAACTAAGACTTTATCACTATGCCGGTGATTAAGTACGTGAATGTGAATGTGTGTGTTATGTGATCGTCTAATGGTGGTTTGGGCTGTGTCTTGGCATTGTGTAAAAATGAGCATAAGTGTGATGTGAAAAGTGATATGTGTTCATGGCACAAGGTATGTGCAAGATATGTGTAAATGTGGCACATGTTATGTGCAAAAGTGAAATGATAAGAAGTATGTGAATGTGAAAAAGGAAATAATGGGAAAATGTGTATAAGTATTGTGTGATAGAACAAAAGTGAGTGTATGTGAAAGCCAAGGTTAATCATATGGTTGTATGTAATGAGAAAATAGTATAAGTGTAAATGACAATAGTGTTAATTGATATTTTGTTTATTGATGTGTATAAATGTGTGTGTGTATGTGTTGATGTATTAATTGTCAAATGCTAAAAGTGATGTTACTATTAGTACCAAAATGTAAGTATATGCTTTCATATTCATGGAATTTGAATTATTGGATGCACATGTGTTTAGTATTATGTTGTGTAGTTAAAAGTGATCCCTATGCAAAGGTAATATGAATGTGATAAAATTTGTATAAAATCAGCAAGCTAAATGTGGAGTAAATTGTTATGATTGCATGCGAAGTGAGTTAGAAATCATGCTAGGAGTGCTACCTATCTTGTATATGTTTCAATGGTTTAGTTGTGCAAACTTTACAATGACTTGGGTAAAGTATAAAAACGTGTGAGTGTATATTTTACTCATGTTAATGACACCATGATGTTAGTGATCTTGTTTAGATTTTAGTTTTGCATGTGTTAGGATAATTGTTTAATGAAATTCCATGTGAAATTATTTAGGTTATAGCGTGATCATGTATGATATTAACTGCTGAAATTTTATTGTGTTAATTGATAAAAAGCATGTATGTATTGAATCTTAAGTTACTTGCTGAGTCTATTGTGTAGACTCACTCTTGCTAAACATTTCAGGAAATTAGCAGCGGAGGAGCTAGCAAGATTTGAAGTGGAGCTGGACTAAGTGATTGAAGACTTGTAATTTATCTTTCATAGTATGTAATGCTACAATTGAAATTGAATTTTGATCAAATGTACTTGGAGTCGGCTATGTATTTGGAAAGATGTTGCGCTTATGTTATCTCCTGTTGAACTATACAGACTGTGGTATGTGGATTTAAAAGTTGATGGAATAAGATTCATTTAAATTCCGTTGCATTATTCGAATCTATTTGTGTATATCTCAGCTCACTTGTTACTTGTTGGGGTATTCTCCCCTGTAGCGGCTTGCTCTCATCCGATGTGGGTTGGTATAACCGTACCGGGTGGAAGTGGGTCGTTGCAGAGATGGTATCAGAGCCTTTGGGTTGAGATTATACATAAATAGCCATCAACTAAATCACATCTCTAAGTCTTTGTAGTGGATAGCCAGATCCAAGGAATAATTAAGATAGTACTAGAAAAGTAGTAAGATAAATACATGATAACATGTTAGGTATAGGGATAAATGGAGTTTAACTTGATGTTTATTTTGTAGCAATGGCTAGAAGCGTTCGACGTTCGAGCTTACCTATTCGGGATGAAGAGTTAAGTAGGACTGACAGAGAGCAACATGAAGTACCAGCACCTCAAGGATCGCCTGCGCCACCCCCGCCACCGTTGGCTGATTATGGTACGGTCATGCAAGGGATTGTACAAGCAATACAGACTCAAGCGCAAACACAAGCGGCTCTTCAAACTCAGTTTAGGCTCAGGTTCCAGCACCAACTCAGCAGGACCGTGGTTTAGGAGGTGTATCAGTCATGGAGAGGTTCAAGAGGATGGCTCCACCCTCTTTTAAGGGGGAGAGTGAGCCGTTAGTTGCAGAAAGTTGGCTCAGGGAAATCGAAAAGATATTCAGAGCCATCAGGTGTGCAGAGGATGACAAGATCAGTCTGGCGGCATACATGCTTCAGGAGCGAGCGGATGTGTGGTGGTCTTCCGTTCTTCGCACGCGGTTTGAGGGAGTGGAGCTAGAAGTTACTTGGGAAGATTTCGTAAGGATGTTTCAGGCCAAGTATGTTCCTGAACATATACAGGACAAAATGGAGCAGGAATTCTTAGCATTGACTCAGGGATCGATGACAGGTTTGGAGTATGAGGCTAGATTTGCAGAGTTGTCTAAATATGCACCACACATAGTTGCCGATGAGAGGCGCAAGGCAAGGAAGTTTGTAATGGGGCTTAGACCGTCAATGAGAGCCAGACTGGCGGCGTTTGACCTTAGAACTATGGATGTAGCTCTTAGCGCGGCGTGCAGACAAGAGAGTGAAATGGAGTTATACTTGGCAGAGAAGAAAGCCCGATTAGAAATGTTACCAGAACCATTTCAACGGCAAAAGAGGAAGATGAAGAAGCTCATGAAAGGACAGCAACCAACTATGATACCAATAGAATCAACCTTTCAGTCAGTAGTTTTGGCCGGCAATGAGAAGCCCGTATGTGTGCATTGTGGCAAGCGCCACGGCGGAGACGTATGTTGGACGAGGTCGGGAAGATGTCTCAAGTGTGGTAGCAAGAATCATCGGATTAAAGACTGTCCGAATCAGAAGAAGAGGGGTATTCCCCGAGATGTTCCAGTAGTAAGGAAGCCACCGGTAGGAATTTAGGCACCGGTCTAAGTGGACTAGAAGCGGCAACGAGATGTCATCAAGGGTACGTGATCCGAACTTCGAGGACGAAGATCTCTTTAAGGGGGAGAGGGTATAAGGCCCGAAATTTCCTTTTCTTTTCCCACTTATATTTTATGTATATGATGTTTGCTCGTTCTTGCATAAATGGCGTGCATGAAAATGGTGCATGTCATAATTATAAATTTTGCATGTGTACATGCGTGGATGTATGTTATTTTATGCGTGTGATAATTGTATACCTAATTCTACATACATATTACCTTGGTATACTTATGTATGCATGTGTATGTTTAGTTGTAAACGTTGTTCATTTGCATGGCGTAGTTAATGTGTACATTGTACTTCGTACATTGTATGTACATATAGAGCGCAAGTATGGTAGGTGTATTTAGTAGTGTGTATTATAATTCTATATTCCTCATGAATAACATGCATGTATCTTTATGATATTTAGGTGAGAATAGGCCATTAGCTAAATTGTGCATATTGTGTATATTAAGAATCCCATGCATATAGTACTTAAGAAATGTTGTGCAAGTTTAATCTAATTACCGGTGCGCATGTTATATCTATCTATTTCATGCATAATGTACATAAGTATGTTACATCCGTGTGTGTGTATGCTATATATATGCCAAATCAAGTGAGTGCAAGCAAGAACTATTTTATTGAATAGATTATTCCTAGCTAACTTAATTCATATTGCCTCCTAATGATTTTGAAACCCTCGCAATTCTTGTCACTTTATTTTGCCGTGTGTTGAGTCACGCTTATGTAAAACATCACGTACGCGTAGGTAGATATCTACGTACGTATTAGCTAGTTGTGCTTATGTATGCATGTGAATAATTATATGGTAAACATGGTTTGAATGCATGGTGTGATAGTGTGTATACTATGTTACATACATTGTATGTATATATGTATAAGTTGAACATGATTCTGCATGATTTTAAGTTCTGGCCGAAGGGCCAATTGGCGTCAACATGGGTGGACGCCCATGAGGTGTCGGCGTCCATATCGATGGACGCCAAGACTTAAGTAGCCGTCCATATAGGTGGACGTTTACTTCTCTGACCTGCATGCGCAGCAGACCCGGAATTCCGGGGCAAGCAAGCCCAGCCATTGGGGAGCTGTCCCCAACGGCTGTGAAAGCCTCACATCACCCCTGCGTGAAAGGAGAGGCCTCTCTCCTATAAACCAACCTCTCCTTGCAACCCCAAGGCTCTCTCTTAGCCCTTTTGCAAGAGGAGAGAAAACCCTAGCAAGCTGTGAGGAAGTTTGGACTTTGCATGCCTTGATCCGACGATTTGGAGCTTCATCCGGCGTTCTATTGCAACTGGAGGCTAGAGGGGACCAAGGAGAAGGCTTCCCCACCACTGGTTTAGCATCTGCATCGACCAAGAACCCGGAGGAGTGGTGTTTTGGAGGCTTCTTGGGACTGCCCAAGGAGAGCTTCAACAGCAACATAGATCCCTTTGGAGGTTTTTAGAAAGGCAAGTAACCTATAGATCTCAATCCTATACATGTGCCCTAGGTCCCAGCATTTTTTCTGGATTTTACTCGTGTCCTGGATCCTCCCACTTCTCCTTTTTGGAGCTCGGGTCTGTGTTTCTGCACAGACTTGCCGTCCAGATCTTCGACTAGCGGCCAACGATGTTGCCGCTAAGCCCCTGTAACGGCCAGACTATGCCGTTAAGTTCTTCAGGGCAGAACAGTGAGCTGTTCTCCCTTCTATATGATTAATTTCCGAAGTGTTTTCGAATGAGGATATAATGTAATCATATATGTTATGTAAAATAGACTGGGATGCATGTGATATTTTCTGTGCTTTTTGGTGAATGGCATGAGTTGTTAAACTTATTGAAATACATGTTTGGAAAATGGATTTTTGCATGTTCACCCATTGTTTACATGATCCCTGAAGAATGGGATGCCCTAAGTTTTTCTAAACTGTGTATATACGAATCAGTCCAGGCCCTGCAATTTTGAGAATTTTCCATGACTGTGGGATTTACTGTAATTTCTGTTTTGGAAATAGAAGACATGCGTAGGATTTGTAAAATTTACAGTAAATTGTGTGTTGTGCAATAAATCCGGGGAAAATTCCTGTGATGATGAGTATGTTAGGTTCAGGGCCGTGAACTGTCAAATTGGATATTCATGTTATGTTCCATGTTAAATCAAATTATGAACGGCATGAGATTGCATGTTTTAATTCCTGTAAATGTAATATGATTCAGAAAAATATGAAAATTTGCATGTGTGATTATAAACCTGAAATTTGTCTGTGGTTAAAATCTCATGTTATTTTGATAACAGTAAGTATTGTTATGGATTTTTATGAGAAAAACGACTATGTGAGCATGTTAATTGTGATTTGATGTGATTCAGTAAATTTCAGTATGATTAAATCTATATTATGATTATTTGGCAGTTGCAATAGTAAGGTTAAAATCAGTAAATGAAAGCTTATGTGTGTATGAATTATGTAGGAGTGTGTGCAAGCATGAGAAGTGCGAGAACAAGTGATATATGTGTATAAAATGGTTAAATGTGACAAGAGAAACAATGGTGCCCATAAGACACTGCCACCTTAGATGCTTGGAGCTGTACTGTAGTAGTGCCCCTACGGGAAAGCTCAATGTGATATGTGATACCCTAGAGAAGGGTCTTGATAAGTGTTATACCCTGGCAAAGGGTCTTGTGAAATCCTGGAGGTGGACAAGTTCCACTGGTAATGGTGGGAAGGGCTTTCCCGGTTTCTGCAGGAACTAAGACTTATCACTATGCCGGTGATTAAGTACGTGAATGTGAATGTGTGTGTTATGTGATCGTCTAATGGTGGTTTGGGCTGTGTCTTGGCATTGTGTAAAATGAGCATAAGTGTGATGTGAAAAGTGATATGTGTTCATGGCACAAGGTATGTGCAAGATATGTGTAAATGTGGCACATGTTATGTGCAAAAGTGAAATGATAAGAAGTATGTGAATGTGAAAAGGAAATAATGGGAAATGTGTATAAGTATTGTGTGATAGAACAAAAGTGAGTGTATGTGAAAGCCAAGGTTAATCATATGGTTGTATGTAATGAGAAAATAGTATAAGTGTAAATGACAATAGTGTTAATTGATATTTTGTTTATTGATGTGTATAAATGTGTGTGTGTATGTGTTGATGTATTAATTGTCAAATGCTAAAAGTGATGTTACTATTAGTACCAAAATGTAAGTATATGCTTTCATGTTCATGGAATTTGAATTATTGGATGCACATGTGTTTAGTATTATGTTGTGTAGTTAAAAGTGATCCCTATGCAAAAGTAATATGAATGTGATAAATTTGTATAAAATCAGCAAGCTAAATGTGGAGTAAATTGTTATGATTGCATGCGAAGTGAGTTAGAAATCATGCTAGGAGTGCTACCTATCTTGTATATGTTTCAATGGTTTAGTTGTGCAAACTTTACAATGACTTGGGTAAAGTATAAAAACGTGTGAGTGTGTATTTTACTCATGTTAATGACACCATGATGTTAGTGATCTTGTTTAGATTTTAGTTTTGCATGTGTTAGGATAATTGTTTAATGAAATTCCATGTGAAATTATTTAGGTTATAGCGTGATCATGTATGATATTAACTGCTGAAATTTTATTGTGTTAATTGATAAAAAGCATGTATGTATTGAATCTTAAGTTACTTGCTGAGTCTATTGTGTAGACTCACTCTTGCTAAACATTTTAGGAAATTAGCAGTGGAGGAGCTAGCAAGATTTGAAGTGGAGCTGGACTAAGTGATTGAAGACTTGTAATTTATCTTTCATAGTATGTAATGCTACAATTGAAATTAAATTTTGATCAAATGTACTTGGAGTCGGCTATGTATTTGGAAAGATGTTGCGCTTATGTTATCTCCTGTTGAACTATACAGACTGTGGTATGTGGATTTAAAAGTTGATGGAATAAGATTCATTTAAATTCCGTTGCATTATTCGAATCTATTTGTGTATATCTCAGCTCACTTGTTACTTGTTGGGGTATTCTCCCCTGTAGCGGCTTGCTCTCATCCGATGTGGGTTGGTATAACCGTACCGGGTGGAAGTGGGTCGTTGTAGAGATAGTATCAGAGCCTTTGGGTTGAGATTATACATAAATAGCCATCAACTAAATCACATCTCTAAGTCTTTGTAGTGGATAGCCAGATCCAAGGAATAATTAAGATAGTACTAGAAAAGTAGTAAGATAAATACATGATAACATGTTAGGTATAGGGATAAATGGAGTTTAACTTGATGTTTATTTTGTAGCAATGGCTAGAAGCGTTCGACGTTCGAGCTTACCTATTCGGGATGAAGAGTTAAGTAGGACTGACAGAGAGCAACATGAAGTACCAGCACCTCAAGGATCGCCTGCGCCACCCCGCCACCGTTGGCTGATTATGGTACGGTCATGCAAGGGATTGTACAAGCAATACAGACTCAAGCGCAAACACAAGCGGCTCTTCAAACTCAGTTTCAGGCTCAGGTTCCAGCACCAACTCAGCAGGACCGTGGTTTAGGAGGTGTATCAGTCATGGAGAGGTTCAAGAGGATGGCTCCACCCTCTTTTAAGGGGGAGAGTGAGCCGTTAGTTGCAGAAAGTTGGCTCAGGGAAATCGAAAAGATATTCAGAGCCATCAGGTGTGCAGAGGATGACAAGATCAGTCTGGCGGCATACATGCTTCAGGAGCGAGCGGATGTGTGGTGGTCTTCCGTTCTTCGCACGCGGTTTGAGGGAGTGGAGCTAGAAGTTACTTGGGAAGATTTCGTAAGGATGTTTCAGGCCAAGTATATCCATAGGCTGCTCGAAGTGCCCTTCGAACCTGGAATAAAGAAACCTTTGGAAATATTAATGATAATCTAAAGCTCCATGAAGAGAAAGCCAGGATGACGCAAGAAGCATTTGATGCTGATCCCACTCCTGCCAACCGGTCTGCGATGGAGAGAGCTAATGCAAATTGGAGAAGAACTATTAACTGTGTAGAAATCTTCTGGGCTCAAAAGGCACGCATGCAATGGATGGATAACGGTGACAAAAACATTGCCTTTTACCATGCAGTGGTCCAAGGCAATCGGAGGCGTAACTATATCCATAGGCTGAAGGTTAATGGCGTCTGGGAGGAGGACCAAAACAATCTTAAGCAAGAGACTGTTAATTATTTTAATTCAATTCTGCAATCATTTGATCATGTCATAGATGATCATATCCTGGATGTTATCCCTGCTATTATATCGGAGGATCAAAATAATATGCTCACTGCTACTCCTTCTGAGGAAGAAATCAAGGCGGCTGTGTGGAGTCTAAATGCTAATGGTGCGCCAGGCCCAGATGGATTTACTGGTCATTTCTTTACTTCTTGTTGGGGTATTATTCACCAGGAGGTTGTTGCTGCGGTTTCTAGTTTCTTCCAAGGTTTTCCTCTCCCCAGAGGGGTGACTTCATCATTAATTGCCCTTGTTCCTAAAATTGAGAATCCGGTCTCCTTTGGTGATTTCAGACCGGTTAGTTTATGCAACTTTTCTTACAAAATTGTGTCTACAATTTTATGTGGCAGGTTGGTTGATATTCTTCCCCATGTTATCTCTGCGGAGCAAGGGGCCTTTGTTAAAGGCGGGTCTATAATTGATAAAGTTTCCCTGGCCCGGCAGCTTGTGAGAGATATTGATAGAAAGGTCAGGGGTCATAATGTCTTGCTCAAACTTGACATCAGGAAAGCATATGACACTGTGGAGTGGGATTTCATCTTGGCAGTTCTAAAAAAATTTGGGTTTTCTAATCGGTTCATGTCTTATATTGGGATGTTGGTATCTAACTGCTGGTTCTTTGTTCTGTTCAACGGCTCTCCATCCGGATATTTTCATTCGACTAGGGGTCTAAGACAAGGGGACCCGATCGCTCCCGCTCTTTTTATAATGATGGAGGAAGAGCTTAGCAGGGGCATCAGGGATATGGTTCAGACAGGTTTTTTAAGATCTTATGCAGGTCCGAGAAATTGCCCGATGATATCCCATCTCCTTTATGCGGACGATACACTTGTTTTCTTGAATGGAGGAATTATTAATATAAAAAAGTTCATGGACTTTTTGAGTGAATATTCTAGTAGCTCTGGTCAACAAATCAATGCCTCTAAGAGTAGCTTTATGATTTCCCATAAGACACCAGCCCACATGGTTAACAGAATTCAGATAGCTACTGGTTTCAAAACGCAGAATGGTCCCCTTCATTATCTGGGCGTCCCCTTGCGTCCTGGAAGACTCCATGCTCCTGACTTTCAACCCCTCATTGATAAGCTCAATCGGAAATTTTCTGCTTGGAGGGCTCTTATCCCAAGCTGGTAGAGTTACCCTTATTAACTATGTGCTAGCCTCTTTACCGATTTATTTGGCTGCGTCTTATTCCATTCCTATAAGTGTTCTTAGTTATTTTGACAGAATTTCTGCTTCCTTTTTCTGGAATGAGCCTGATGGAAGCCGTAGGCGCCACTGGGTGGCATGGGTTACTATAAAACGTCCTTTCGAGGAGGGTGGCTTGGGTGTTCGGGATCTTCAACAGGTGCAAATGGCATTGGCGGTGAAGTATCTATGGAACATTTTGCATGGTTCTTCCTTCTGGGATACATATGCAAGAAGGCGCCACCACTCTAGCAACTATACTCATTTACCAGGATTCTCCTCCAAGACTAGAACCAAGGCTCTCCTTCTCATTAAGGATAATACTAGATGGATACATGGAAATGGCTATAAAATCGATTTACTATCTGATGTCTAGCTTGGGGAGAGGGCTTTGTCTGAGCTACTTAGTTCTAATTATGATGCTGGGAGGATTTCTCTTCACGAGGCGATTACTAATGCCCATCATCCTATAAGAGACTTACTGCCGAATGGGACCTTGCAGGGAGTTACCCTCAATGATGACGAAGATAAATGCATGTGGGGGGCCTCCAAGGATGGGATTTGCTTTTCTAAATCGGCATACAATTTGGTTAGAAATACTGGGATCAAAAGGCCGGCACTGAAAAAGATGTGACGCCATTCCTTTAACAGGAGAGCTTCTTTGTTATGCTGGCATCTGATTAATAGAGCTGTGGCTGTTGACCAAAGAATTGCAGAGAGTGGAATACAACTGGCTTCCTGCTGCTCTTGCTGTCATAGTCCTCAGTATGAGGACCTCAACCCCTATTTATTCATGGTGATTTAGCAGTTTCCCTTTGGAATTGGTTTTCTCCTCTAATCAGTCCTAAGGTTCATCTTCACAGTAGCATAATGGCGAGGGTGTGGAGCTTTCTATCTACTACAAATATTTCATCTCCTTTTGGATATGTTTCCCTCCATTGCTTTATCCTTGTCCTCTGGGAAATTTGGAAGGGTAGATGCCTCTCCAGGTATGAGAATAGGAGGACCTCAGCTCCGTTGGTTATCAGCAATATCAAATTTATAATTGTGCATTCTTTATCTAAGCTGCAATTTGCTGTGGATGCCATTCCTGATGAGTTAAAGGTTCTTCATCAGCTTGGATTTTTTCCACAATGCAGAATTAAACAATGCAAGTTTATTCGCTGGATACCTCCCTTATCTGATTTCTCATTAAATGTGGATGGTGCTAGCAAAGGAAATCCTGGTGTGTGCTGTGGTGGAGGTTGTATTCATGATTCGCATGGTTCTGTTCGGGTTGCTTTTGCTCATTTTTATGGCTATGGCAACAACATGATTGCTGAAGTTAGAGCGTTATGTGATGGTCTTCGCTTGGCGGATCATCTTGGGATGCGGCTATCAATGGTAAATTCAGATTCTCTGGCTTTGGTGACTTCTATGCAGACTGGTCGCTGCCCATCTTGGCTGGTAGGTGGTGGCGGGAGGCATCTTCTATGCTCAAGGATAAGGCGTATTTGTTATGTCATGTTTATAGGGAGATCAACCAAGTAGATGATGCTCTGGCGAATTATAGTTGTCAAGTTAAGGGGAATAACGTGTTTTGGGGTCCCTAGTAGTGTCCCTCATAATTGTAAGGGGCCAATTATGTTAGATAAAATGGGTGTTTGCCATGTTAGGTTGATGTAATCAGGTTCACCGGCTGCATGTATTCCCAATTTATATATAATCTTTCGGCCCAAGGGACTCTCTGGTGGAGTGAGTCTGAGACGGAACGCCTCGTCCAAGCCCGTTAAACTGATAACAAGCTTGATCCGAGTCCGTCTCCCGTGAATGGGCCGGAGCCTCGCTAAGTAAACAACTAGCTACACTACACTGCTGGAGGTGCTGACCCTGCACCGCTACGACGCGGCTCCGAACTGGACGATGGCCGAGAAACGTCCTCCTCGCCCTCACCTGTGGGGGTAGGGGTGAGCCTCGCTAGTCACTGGCTCAGTAGGGAACTCCGCCAACACCGAGCAAACCAAAAACATAGGTACGAAGGCAGTAAACTATACTAGCAGTTTATAGAACAGCTAAGCAGAATATTAAAGCTGTAAATATACTCACCGTTTGCCGACTTCATAAAGCAACTATAATAAATAAACGGCAAACCCAAACAGGTGTACGAGCTAAAGTAGAGACCACCACACGCGAGCCACATGAACTGGTTCGCGACACCAGTAACTAACTCGAACAAACACAAACAGGTCTACCTCTCAGTCTCGCAGCTACGGACGAAAGGTCCAGCTGCCGCTCCACGTGAAAAGGTCAAGCAACTGTGGAAACCAACTAAACACCACCACCTGCGGACCACATGGTCGCAGGCCCATGCCTGACACCTCTGGAGACCCTGGCCTGGGCCCTCTAGAGTGAGGCACTGGAAAGGACTAGCTGGGGACCAGTGTCGACTACTGGTGTCCGTACCCCCAACTAAGAGCGCGCTACAAGTGACTAGAAACAAACACTAGAGTCACTGTCCCACTGTCGTCTTTCCCTCAGCCGGACGTACAACTCAAACACAGGAGTGTGGGTGTCCAGGTCAGACGACACAGACCACGACGGTACAACACAAGTACCGGGACAAAGCCCCGAGCTAACAGCCTGGCTCACAGAGAACCTGGGGCACCCAACTGGAGAGGTAACCACGGTAGGCGTCGTACTACTTGCCACGCACACAAAACCACGTGCACGTCACACAAACCACGTGAAGACTCACGTAAACTGCGTGCACTATTAGTCCACTACACGTGAACACCATGTAAACACATAAAGAACCAGCTAACTGCGTACCCAGTACGCTAATCTCAGAAACCACGTGCACTAAGTGCACCACAAATACCAATGCACCACTCGATATCGTTAAATATTTAATATAACAACATTTAAATAAAAGCATGCTGGCGGCAACATCGACTGCCGTCGATGGGATATACACGGCAAGGTCTCTGGCCGTCTATTTCCCAGCTGAAGAACCTGGCGTCAATCAATGTTGACGCCAAGCTCCCCGGCTCCCAGCACCCACAGAAACCCTAGGCCAATTCCACAAGTGTTCTCGGCCCCAAAACCAGTGGGAAACACGACGAAACCCTTCCTCTAACATCCATACACTATAAACAAACCGTAACAACATGTTTCACTAAGTAAATCAATCAAACCACCCTTTGACCCCGCATGGAATACCCTTAGCCAAAAATACGAATAGCATGCTATTACATGTTTTCATAGCACATCACGACATTCAAAAGCAACTAAAGGGGTCGCTCCCTACCTCGGAACGCACATAAACCTCCTAAACATCTCTGATTCGCGCTAAACCTTCCGCGAGCTCCCACGGGAATCACGCCTCGCACTGGCGTTTCCTAGCACGATTGGTCACCGCCACTCGTTCTACGATCCCCTAACTAGCCTTTAGCAACTGTTAGAAGCAATAGGGGAGCAAAGGCGTGAAAGTAGGGTGAAGAAGAGGGAGAACCGAGTGGAAAAGCTGCCCTCGGGTGACCCTATATTCAACAGGTCGCACAGGTTGGCGTCAACATGGCTGCCGCCAATCAAACTGCCAAGGTTAGACGTCCATATCTCCTGTCGCCAAGTTCATAGAGTAAACGTCCCATACATGGACGCCAACCCATGTCAACGACCACCCTAGGCCGTCAACCCCTAATCAACTGCTGCAGACTCTGACTTACCTCAAGACCAAACCTGCACGCACCACACATCCGGACCTTATTGGCCTCGCAACGGCCACCACAACCATTACACACATGATCCATAAGGATCCGAAAAACATGCGACGTTACATTACTATCATCTAAAAAGAAATTTCGACCTCGAAATTCATAACACAATCAAAACATAATAGACTTAAATATACAACTTTAATACATCCATTTATAAGTACTATCATCTAAAAAGAAATACAAAACCTCATTCAAACAGATAGGGATACCCTTTAGCCATTTCCTCGGCTAACTCCCAGGTATCCTCACCTCCCAATCTATTCTCCCATCTTACTTTAACTAGCTCAGTTTCTTATTTCTCAGTTTCTTTATTTTACGATCAGTGATCTGTATCGGATACTCTGGCATTGTCATGTCCGATCTCAAGTCACCACCTTGGTAACTGATTATCTGAGCTGGATCCTCAATGCACTTCCTTAACATAGAAACATGGAAAATATCATGAACATCCGCAAAATCGGCTGGCAAATCAAGTCTATAAGCCGTTTCCCCAATCCTTTCTAACACCTGAAAAGGTCCCACATATCTCGGGCTCAACTTTCCGGTCTTGCCAAATCTCATAATACCTTTACTAGGGGAAGCTCTTAGAAAAACCAAGTCTCCCACTTCAAATTGAAGTGGTCTCCTCCGATTATCAGCATAACTCTTTTGCCTGCTTTGAGCTGCCTGCAATTTTTCTTTGATAAGATTTACTATTTCTGTGGTTTTCTGAATCAATTCAGGACCCATTATTTGTCTTTCCCCCACTTCATGCCAGTTTAATGGGGTTCTACATGGCCTTCCATATAAAGCTTCATATGGTGCCATTCCAAGACTGGTATGGTAACTATTATTATAAGCAAACTCAACCATACCCAAATGATGCTCCCAACTACCTCCCCAAACTAAACAATAAGCCCGCAACATATCTTCAATTGTCTGGATAGTCCTCTCTGTCTGACCGTCCTTCTGGGGGTGATAAGCGGAGCTATATCTCAATTCAGTACCAATTACCTTTTGCAAACTTCTCCAAAACCCAGAAGTAAATCTTGGATCTCTATCAGACACAATAGTTTTCGGAATACCATGCAGTGGAACAATTCTTTCAACATAAACTTTTGCTAGTCTATACACTGTCCAAGACATACTTACTGCTACCAATCTGCACACTTTGGTTAATCTGTCAACAAATACCCATATTCCATTATGCCCGGAACCTGATCTTGGTAAGCCTGCCACAAAATCCATGGCAATATCATCCCATTTCCATTGCGGAATGGGCAACGGTTGCAATAGACCTCCAGGCTTCTGATGTTATGCTTTGATCTGCTGACAGACAACACACCTTGCAACAAACTCTGCTATTTCCTTTTTCATATGAGGCCACCAGAAATGTTTCTTTAAATCCTGGTACATTTTAGTACTACCCGGATGGATAGTGTACCTGGATTTATGAGCCTCTTCCAACACTCGCTGCTTTACCTCTCTTTCAACTGGTACAAATAACCTACCTCTGAGTCTGACCACACAGTTATCATCAACAGTAACTCTTTCCATTTTTACAATCTCAGCTAAACTCACATTTGCTCTCTGAGCCTCAACAATCTGCCAATACAAGGACGGCTCTACAGTACTACTGGCTAGTACTGCCCGTCGCTGACTGTTCGGCACGTACAAGGAATTCTCTGCTATTTCCTCGTACAACTTCCATTCTTTTATCATCATTTGGCTTAAATATGCCTTTCTGCTCAAAGCATCAGCCACAAAATTGGCCTTACCCGGATGGTAAGCCAAACTGAAATCATAATCTTTTAAATATTCCATCCATCTGCGTTGATGGAGATTTAAATCTTTCTGCGAGAAGATATACTTCAAGCTTTTATGATCTGTAAAGATCTCAAATCTCTCGCCATACAGATAATGCCTCCACATTTTCAAGGCAAACACAACTGCTGCTAACTCTAAATCATGGGTGGGATAATTCTCTTCTGCCGGCTTTAAATGCCTGGACGCATAAGCTATCACTTTACCATGCTGCATAAGCACTGCGCCAAGTCCTCTCCTTGAAGCATCTATATATACCACAAAACCACCACTTCCTGCCAGTAATGCCAATATAGGTGCTGTTGTAAGTCTTTTCTTCAATTCCATAAAGCTTTTCTGGCATTCACCCGACCACACAAATGGCACACCCTTCCTGGTTAATTTGGTCATGGGTGCCGCAATCTTAGAAAAATCTTGTATGAAGCGCCTATAATAAACTGCCAACCCCAGAAAGCTTCTAATCTCAGTGATTGTCTTAGGCACTTCCCATTTCATCATTGCTTCCACTTTACTTGGGTCCTTTGCCACTCCTTCTACTGAGATGACATGACCCAAAAATTGAATTTCTTTCAACCAAAATTCACACTTACTGAACTTGGCGAACAACTGATTATCCCTTAACAATTGCAGAGTAAACCTCAAATGGGCTGTATGCTCCTCCTCAGATGCTAAATAAATCAGAATATCATCGATAAAGACCACAATAAATTGGTCTAAATACGGATGAAAAATTCTATTCATCAGATCCATAAACGCTGCAGGAGCATTAGTCAGCCCAAATGGCATGACTACAAATTCATAGTGACCATATCTGGTTCGGAATGCTGTTTTATTTATATCCTCTTCCTTGATTCTCAACTGATGATACCTAGACCTCAAATCAATTTTAGAAAATACTTTTGCTGATTGCAACTAATCAAACAGATCATCTATCCTTGACAACGGGTATTTATTCTTAATGGTCACATCATTCAACTTTCTATAGTCTATACACATCCAAAAACTTTCGTCTTTCTTTTTCACAAACAACACCGGTGCTCCCCACGGGGAATGACTCGGTCTAATAAACCCTTTCTGTTAATGTAACAGCTCTTCTAATTGCTTTTTCAATTCTTTAAGTTCTACTGGTGCCATCTGATATGGTGCTTTAGAGATCGGCATGGTACCTGGCAGTAACTCAATGGTAAAGTCCACCTCTCTATGTGGAGCTAAACCAGGTAAATCTTCTGGAAAAACATCAGCGATTTCCCTAACCACGGGAACTGCCTCCACTGACCGACTAGCCTTTACCAGACTAATTGAGGCTAAATAAGCCACACACCCTGCATTTATTAGCTTTCTAGCTCTTATTGCAGAAATTATAAACTTAGAAGTACAGAAAGCCATACCTTGATACTCAAACACTGAACCATTAGGATGGCAGAACCTGATCCTCTTCTTTCTGCAATCTAACATTGCTCCATAGGCTTCAAGCCAATCCATTCCCAGAATAATATCATAGTCGGTCAACTGCAAAGCATATAACCGACCCGGCATCTGGTTTCCTTCAATCACGACAGGAGCTTCATCTATATAGGTCGAAGTGAGCATAAACTCACCTGAGGGAACCTCCACTACCAACTCACATGATTCCTCTTTCAAAGGATGAACCATACAATCCAGGAACTCTTCGGAAATAAAAGAATGAGAGGCACCCGAATCAAATAAAACTCTTGCTGAATAATCATAAATAGGTATAGTACCTTCGATCATATTCGATGCCTCCGCCTGGGCTCGGGTGATAGCCATAACCCGGCCCCTTCCCCGCTGCTGCGGTGCTCCTATGCCACGACCTGCCTGTGGCTGCTGAAATTGCTGCGGCTGTTGTTGCTGCTGCATACCTCTTCCATAACCATATTCTCTCGGATAGGGGCAATTGCGGATCAAATGCCCTGGCTGATTACAATTATAGCACCTATAACCTGGTGGAATTGTGGGTTGCCTGGCAGTACTCTGCTGTGACTCTTCCACCTCTGGCTTCAAACCACGGCCCTGCTGAAATTGCTGACGACCTCCCCATCCTCTTCCTTTACCTTTAAATACTTGCTTCAATTTTTGACCCCACTTACCAAAACCTGAGGAAGAAGGTCCTGCTGGTGCTTTACCTTTACTCACTCCCACTGACTACTGCGGTAGCCGTAAACTACCTGAGCCTGACTCGCCCACCTGACGAGTCCAAATAGACCTCTCCAACGTAGCTGCCCTCTGAGCTGCTTCTTCCACTGTTTTACACATGAGAGGTACTATTGCATTCTGCAACTCTACTCTCAAACCTCTAATGAAATATTCAACCATCATATTATTATCCGATACTACATAAGGCGCGTATCGGGTAAGTGCCATAAACCTCATCTGATATTCTAAAACTGAAGAGTTACCTTGCTGGAGTGTCCGGAACTGCTCTCTCTTCACTTGCTGCACTTGAATCGGAAAGAATGTATCGTTAAATACATCAAGAAACTCCGGCCAAGTGATAGTCTCCTCTGTCCTGCCTGTGAAGGTGGTCTGCATCTTTAAACGCCACCACTCCAGTGCGAAACCCCTCAACTGATAAGTAGCTAACACCACTTTATCTGCTGCCGGACACCTCATGGTCGTAAAGACCCTCTCAACCTCATGACTCCAGTGCTCCTCTATATCTGGATTCGGTCCTCCCGTATAGGTAGGCGGCTGCAACCTTAGAAACTTTTCAACTTGCATCCCTGGCTCCTCCACTACTCTTACTGGCGGTGATGGTGGTACAAAAGGTAACTCCATCCCCGGCGGTGGCGGTACAGGAGCCTCAGGTACAGCCTCTCTGACAACTGGGGGTACTGCCGCTGGCGGCACCGGCGCCTGCTGATCCATCCTTGCCCGAATTTTCGTGAGGCTTTCCCAAATCCTCTCTATCATACACTGAGTATTCTCCTCCGGATCATCTCCTCCACCACCCCAGTCTCGACTATCAGCCATTTCAAACTTCTGCATTAACAGAACACCAACCAGAAACAAAACAACAGATCATTAAAAACAAGGGTCACTACCAGCAGTGTATTATTACCGAAATAAGGCTATGTAACCTTCTAGTTCCCTTATATTAACACGGACCTTGCTCTGATACCAACTGAGACGGAACGCCTCGTTCAAGCCCGTTAAACTGATATCAAGCATGATCCGAGTCCGTCTCCCATGAACAGGCCGGAACCTCAATAAGGATATCACACAATAGTCCGTGAAAACACAAAGGAACACATCATTACATATATATATTCCACAAGTTTACATAGCCATATTTCCACAAAAACTGAAAGAAAGTACAAGAGCCTAGGGCATACCCCGAGGTACAACTAGAAGAAGTAAACAACTAGCTACACTACACTGCTGGATGTGCTGACCCTGCATTGCTACGACGCGGCTCCGAACTGGACGATGGCCGAGAAACGTCCTCCTCGCCCTCACCTGTGGGGGTAGGGGTGAGCCTCGCTAGTCACTGGCTCAGTAGGGAACTCCCCCAACATCGAGCAAACCAAAACATAGGTACGAAGGCAGTAAACTATACTAGCAGTTTATAGAATAGCTAAGCAGAATATTAAAGCTGTAAATATACTCACTGTTTGCCGACTTCATAAAGCAACTATAATAAATAAACGGCAAACCTAAACAGGTGTACGAGCTAAAGTAGAGACCGCCACACGTGAGCCACGTGAACTGGTTCGCGACACCAGTAACTGACTCGGACAAACACACACAGGTCTACCTCTCAGTCTCGCAGCTACGGACGAAAGGTCCAGCTGCCGCCCCACGTGAAAAGGTCAAGCAACTGTGGAGACCAAATAAACGCCACCACCTGCGGACCACACGGTCGCAGGCCCATGCCTGACACCTCTGGAGACCCTGGCCTGGGCCCTCTAGAGTGAGGCACTAGAAAAGGACTAGCTGGGGACCAGTGTCGACTACTGGTGCCCGTACCCCCAACTAAGAGTGCGCTACAAGTGACTAGAAACAAACACTAGAGTCACTGTCCCACTGTCGTCTTTCCCTCAGCCGGACGTACAACTCAAACATAGGAGTGAGGGTGTCCAGGTCAGACGACACAGACCTCTACGGTACAACACAAGTATCGGGACAAAGCCCCGAGCTAACAGCTTGGCTCACAGAGAACCTGGGGCACCCAACTGGAGAGGTAACCACGGTAGGCGTCGTACTACTTGCCACGCACACAAAACCACGTGCACGTCACACAAACCACGTGAAGACTCACGTAAACTGCGTGCACTATTAGTCCACTACACGTGAACACCATGTAAACACATAAAGAACCAGCTAACTGCGTACCCAGTACGCTAATCTCAGAAACCACGTGCACTAAGTGCACCACAAATACCAATGCACCACTCGATATCATTAAATATTTAATATAACAACATTTAAATAAAAGCATGCTGGCGGCAACATCGACTGCCGTCGATGGGATATACACGAAAAGGTCTCTGGCCGTCTATTTCCCAGCTGAAGAACCTGGCGTCAATCGATGTTGACGCCAAGCTTTCCGGCTACCAGCACCCACAGAAACCCTAGGCCAATTCCACAAGTGTTCTCGGCCCCAAAACCAGTGGGAAACACGACGAAACCCTTCCTCTAACATCCATACACTATAAACAAACCATAACAACATGTTTCACTAAGTAAATCAATCAAACCACCCTTTGACCCCGCATGGAATACCCTTAGCCAAAAATACGAATAGCATGCTATTACATGTTTGCATAGCACATCACGACATTCAAAAGCAACTAAAGGGGTCGCTCCCTACCTCGGAACGCACATAAACCTCCTAAACATCTCTGATTCGCGCTAAACCTTCAGCGAGCTCCCACGGGAATCACGCCTCGCACTGGCGTTTCCTAGCACGATTGGTCACCGCCACTCGTTCTACGATCCCCTAACCAGCCTTTAGCAACTGTTAGAAGAAGTAGGGGAGCAAAGGCGTGAAAGTAGGGCAAAGAAGAGGGAGAACCGAGTGGAAAAGCTGCCCTCGGGTGACCCTATATTCAACAGGTCACACATGTTGGCGTCAACATGGCTGCCGCCAATCTAACCGCCAAGGTTAGACGTCTATATCTCCTGTCGCCAAGTTCATAGAGTAAACGTCCCATACATGGACGCCAACCCATGTCAATGACCACCCTAGGCCGTCAACCCCTAATCAACTGCTGCAGACTCTGACTTACCTCAAGACCAAACCTGCACGCACCACACATCCGGACCTTATTGGCCTCGCAACGGCCACCACAACCATTACACACATGATCCATAAGGATCCGAAAAACACGCGACGTTACAGAGTCCATTCTCCCCCTCTGGGGGAGGGCGCACTCTCCTAGATTGAGCCTCTGAGGACCGCCTTCAATAAAAAAAAAAAAAAAAAAAGATAGTGTGCACGTCTTTCTCTTCTCTTGGCGAGATCCTTCTCTTCTCATATTGATTTTTATAGGACACCTTTATTGAACATAATATCAAGTCATTAAAGATTGGATTAAATAGAAAGCACGTCATTATGCTGTCAAACTAAACTCTTGAACTATTACCTAGAAAATTCCCAACTATCTTGATATTATAGAACTCTTGAATTCTTATTAAAAGGCCATACTTGATCATGGGTATCTACATTTAAAAATTATGAGATGCAAGATCGAGAATGGTGAGTCTCTAAGGGCTTTAGTCAAGCCCTCTTGGTAGAGAGCCAAAAATGTACTGTTAATCATAGGGTATAATGATTATTGGCGTTGCATCTGCTCTAGGAGTACTTGCGTGTGTAAATGGTAGATACAAAACACCACATTACACGTGTTCATGATGTGCATTCCAAGTTGGCATAGATCCTTAGTGCATATCCATGACTCGTGGACCTATCGTCTTGCTCGTGAAAAGTACATGCTTATTACATGCTTGCTCGTTAAATGGCCAATCTTGTACATGCTCTCTCGTTCATGCTCGCTAGATAATGGTTCTTGCTATCTTGACATCTTGAACTCAACTCTCTTGCTAGTTAATCTTATATATTCACTTGTCTATCTCTTGCTATCTATATGACTTGCTAGACATGTTTTACCGTCATTGTTTTAAATTTCATAGTTCATATCATGTTTATACCTTCTAGCTTTTAAAATGTTAAATACTTATATCATTGTTGGAAGATGTAAATCCTACTGGGTGAGTGCGCTCATTACCTACTTTCCAACATTTCAGGAGAACCAGAAATAGATGTGGAAGAACCTACATACACTGGGGAAGACCTGGAGTGATGACGAGCTACCGCCTTAGCAAATTTAGTTATGAGTCAAGTGTTATAGCTTTTAGTAGTGTGTGCTAAAGAGAACATTAGAAATGTAGTAGGTGGAAAGGATATATGTACTTTTCATTTTCTTGAGTCAACTTATGTATCAGACCATATTCAAGTTAATAGAATAAAGTTAGTCTTATTACTATGAGTAAATTGCAGTTTCTGGCTATTTTTTAACCGAAGATGGTCTTAAGTAAGGCATCCCGCCTCTGTACTTACTTGCATATGGACTCTTTTGTTGATGACAATTAGGAGCAATCCAAGATTTGGATTTTCCTGAATAAGCCTTTCTTTTTTACTGTGTTATCCAAATCCTCTCAACATGTCACGGGTATGGTTATGAAAGGTGATACCCCTTTGCTCATTGTGTCCTCTATCTATGCTAATTGTGACTTGAATGACAAGAGGATTTTGTTTGAAGATTTACTTACTTTGGCAGATTCTGTGGATGTTCCTTGGTTGGTTAGGGGTGACTTTAACTATATTGCTCAGTCCACTGAGAAGAAGGGCAGACTTATGCATAACACTACTTCTATGCTTGAGTTTAATGCCTTTATTATTTCTGCTTTTGGTTTATTGGACGCTGGCTTCAAAGGCACTCCTTTCACCTGGTCTAATAACCAGGTTGGTTGCCATGTGATTAAGGCTCGCCTAGACAAAATTTTGGTTAACAACTTGTGTCATGAGGCTTATCCTAGGTTTAGTGTTCAGCATTTATCTCGTGGTCCTTCTGACCATGCCCCTATTTTATCAATTTGCATAATACTTATTCTCAGCCATCTAGGTTCATTTTTCAGAATATGTGGACGAACCATGATACCTTCTTAGATTGTGTTAAACAAGCTTGGACGGGTGAGGATAAGTGGTATCCTAACCCTTTCTACAAACTCCAGGATAAGCTTAAGGCTGTTAAAGTTTCCTTGAAAAAATGGAACAAAAATGTGTTTGGCCATATTGACGACAACATCAAGAGAGCTGAGGAACAAATCACTATTAAACAACATGCTTTTGATGCTTCTCCTACTGAGGTTAACTGCTCTGAACTTAATGACGCCAATGCCAAACTTAGGCAGTGTCACGTCCTAATAAATGTCTATTTACCGGAAATGACAAAAAACAGGCTCAAGAAATAGAACTTATGTTTTATTCATCTAACATTGTCATAGCGGAAGCTTAATTACATATTACTCATCATTACTATCCATAAGAGGAGTAAGAAAAAGAAAACTTAATTACATTCCATTCCTACAGTACTAAGGAAAGTAAAGATGTTGGAAGGTAAGTAAAGATGTTGGATTTCTGAGGACTGGTTGTCCTGCTCAACACCCCCCCCCGCCTTAAACATTACGATCATCTTGATCACCTGAAAAAGTAAAATTGAATGAGCAATTGTGCCCAATAGGATTCACCCTTATAAACAAAAGGATTTAGATAACTAAGGAATTGAGCAAAAAACTTAATTGGTAGCACTGATGAACATCAAGGATGATTGTATAACCATGTCAATTAGATAACAATTATAGAACAAGAGTACTGTGTTAAATTTGCATAGAAAAGAGTTCAGGATAAAAATCAGTTCTGGTTCAAGTACATTTTCAACTCATGATAAATTAATATGATGACCAATCAAGCAAGTATGATGCAATGCCAAACATCCAAGAGATCCATTATCGTTTCGTACGACCAGTAAACGAATTCGGGTGCTTCTTCCGGGACTAGATCAGCCCCATTTGCACAGGCATATCTCAATTGAGTCCAAAGACCCAAAGTTGTCATCATAATTATTTTTGTTAAACTTTCAATTATGGTACACAGGTACTCAAAATCTCACATGTAACAAAGGTTTAGGGATTAACACCGATGACTCCAAAAGGTTGTAGCCATATAGGAAACAATCAAACCTTGGTTGTTTAAGAACAATCCATAGCTAAAAGAATGATCCTTCACAGTGGTATATGTTGTGTTGAAGACAGGTCGACACTACTTGACAGACAGGTCGACACTACTTGGTTTGTCAAGCCAGTTGTGTTGACACAGGTCAAGTAAGTGTCGACACAGGTCAAGTGTGTGTCGACACATCCTGTGTTCTCCAGAACATAGTCAGAAGAGAAGAGGACAGTTGTGTCGACACAGGTCAAATGTGTGTCGACACAGCTCAAGTATGTGTCGACACAAGTAAAGTGTGTGTCGACACATCCTGTGTTTTCCAGAACATAGTCAGAAGAGAGGAAGACAGTTGTGTCGACACAGGTCAAATGTGTGTCGACACATCCTATGTTCTCCATAACACAGTCAGAAGAGAAGAAGAAGAAGAAGAATCCTACAACATGGGTGGCATGAAAAACTTATGAAAGGATGATTATTGTATATACAACCCTTCTAAGAGATTTTTCCTTGCATCTAGTAAGAAGTTCTTCACAAGTATGCTTGGCTAAGACATGAGCATTAGCCAAAGCATGGACACAATGGACAGAAAGGCATACCTAATGATCTTTACAAAACACAAATCAAGGTGTGAATATGGTATACACTCAGAATCAGGATTCTAACAAAAGAAGGAGAGGTGATTACATAAAAGAAAACCATTTCTACTAGTTTCAACAACACAAATCAGAACAGGTACATGGTAAGACACTTAAACACAAGGTACTTAGCAAAAGAGGGAGACAAGAAGGAGAGAAATCCTACCTGACTGGGGAAAGGATGAAGGTCCTTCTTCTCTTCCCAAAGGAGAAACCAGCAACAAAAGGAGATGATGAAGCGGCAGCAACAACAACCACAATTGGAGCAGCTCAACATCTACGGCAAAGCACCACCAGCAACAGCTCCTCAATGCAATGACAACTACAGAAGAAGTAGCAGCAGCAGCCACGTCAAGCAGCAGCAACAACTCCATCAGCAAGGATATTGGGTATGAGGTGGAAAAGACCCACACGATGGGTTCAAGGGTGGTTTTTATAACCTCCCAACTTCCATGCATGTATGGCACGTAGCCATACAGGTGTTGCAGTAAAAACCCCATTTCTTACAGCCCAACCACGTGAACCTTGGGGTTTTACCCCACATACACATATTAGGATATGTGTAGACAGTTAACCCAAGGTGCAAAGAGACTTACGTAGCCCATAATACGTAAGCAGATATTAACCCAAAAAATGGTTACCGTAAATGGTTAAAAATTCAGTTGGCACATTTGACCCAATGTTTGTGTGTCCAAATGGTGTCCATTCAAGTTGAAATTTCAACCATAAGCTAATGGAAAGGCTTTACAAATTATGGTGATTTTAATTTAATTTTTAGAATTTATTTTTCACCCAGAAAAAATTACCCGAAAAATCATTGCGTCGACTTAATCTTGAAATGCGCACGTCAACTGTAACACCCGAAAATTCTATTTACTAGAAAAAATGTGAATAATTGGATTGTTAAACAAGATTATTTTCATGGGTTGTAGTTAACTTTAATTTAGGATTAATTGGTGATAATAAATGTTATTCCAGTAACGTACTCAGAGGTGTGCGCTCTGACAGTGGCCTTAGTATTCCAAGATGAAGTAAGAGATCGAAGTATCTTTCTTACTAAGTCACTTTCAGAGTATTCCTTTTTAAGACCTTTTAGCCCGTTAATTATTAGCATGAATCTTGCAAACATGTCTGATATGTTTTCATCAGTTTTCATCTTGAACATTTCATATTCAGACACTAACATGCTAACTTTGGTTTCCCTTACCTCGGACGTACCTTCGTAGATGAGTTCAAGTTTGTCCCACATCTCTTTTGCTGTTGAGCATGTGGAGACTCTTGAGAACTCCTTTGGATGCACCGCACATTGCATCATGTTTAGTGCGCTCCAGTTGAGAGTTCCTTTAGCTATTTGGTCTTTCGTCCAGGTGTCTTCGTTCTCGGGCAACTCATATGGTCCCTTGTTGACTATTTTCCACAGCTCGTAATTTTGAGCTCTCAAAAATACCTGCATACGATTTTTCCAATAAGAATAGTCAGTGCCATCAAAATAGGGTGGCCTGGTTACTGAATGTCCCTCGGCCATATACCCTTTGCTAGAATCCATAAGATCGAGAATCTCCTGATCGCTAGATCAAATTATGAAAACTGTAAATCGGAGAAACCTTGCTCTGATACCAATTGAAGGGTTATGCGGAATAACACAATATGGTAATCTAGAAGGGGGGTTGAATAGATTACGACAATTTCTAATTATTGATGGCTTCTTTTCGGTGCTACAGCGATCTTAATGAAACTTGATTAGAATTCGATTGAGTATAAGAAAGCTTGAGTTGATATAAATGAGAACAGGGTATCAAACGTGCGTATGAACAACGTGCCTACCAATCATCTATCGCAAAACGCGAGCAAACCACAGGACACGATGATTTAAGGTGGTTCGGAGTACACAACTCGTGTATCCTACATCCACCGTCCACACACACACGCAGAAACGACTGCTTATGAGCGAGTTCAATACAACAACTCACACACACACACGTTGTCTGATGAACCACGATCAGAACAACCACAATTTCGTGGATCAAGCACAAGGGATGCTTGAAACACAACCACACACACACAATAGAATGGAAATGTGAAATGGAGAAGAATTTAGAGTTGGGGAACAAATCCAGTTGGAATTCTTCTCGTGGATCGTCCAGACGCTCTTCAAACTTCGATTGGATGTAGACTGATCGATGTAGAAGGTTGAATTGACGACGATCCGGCTTCAACTCCGCATGGATGGTGATTCCACGACGATCTGGGCGGAAGATTGAAGCAGAGCAGCAAATTGGGGCTTTTCCTCTTGGTCCCTTGGAGGCTCTTGGTTAGGGGGCTGCTCTCTGCGAATTTGGCTCCAAAAGGATGCTTATATAGTGTTAGGTAAAGGTGGGGGTCGTGGAGGAAGGAGACACCCAAATGGGGCCGGAATCAGAACTTCTGAATTTCATGTTTCCGTCGTCTGTCGACAGGTGCACTTGCATCTGTCGACAGATGCACTCAGTCCATGATCGGACTGAGAACTGGGTTTCAGAAATCTGAACTTCTGAGTGTATCTGTCGACAGGTAATTTGCATCTGTCGACAGGTGCACTCAGGGATACAAAGACTGAAGTCTGTCTTGGGTTGTCTGTGTGTATCTGTCGACAGGTAATTTGCATCTGTCGACAGGTGCACTCAGAGAAATACAAACTGAAGTCTGTCTTGGGTTGTCTGTGTGTATCTGTCGACACATACCCTGGGCCTGTCGACAGATACACTTCTTTGACATTGTCTTGGTCTGTTTGCTCATCTCTTTGATGCTCCATCTTTCATGCTTGTGCACCTACATGTAAATACATTGTTAGTGATATACATTGTATGATTTAGCAATGTTTAACATAATCACTTTCATGGTGTTTTTCATGTTAATTAACACATCAATTTTGCATTAAATCAATGTTCAAGGATATTAATGTGATCATCAAAAACATGATATATTGAAAACCCAACAATCTCCCCCTTTTTGATGATGACAAAAAAATTCAATTGATGCAAAATATTGATGTTCTCCCCCTTTTTGACAACATACAAAAAGTCAAGTCATGCACATTAAGAGACAAATAAACATGAACTGTGAGTTTTCATTGATTGATCATTCAAATTTCACAGTACAAGAGACAATCATTACATGACTCAATAAAAATCAAAAGGAAGGGAAATAACATGAGCAAGCAAAAAGATAACAGGACTAGTGAGACTAACTCCCAGCTAAGACTCTTAACGACCTCTAAGGACCCTGAGACCCTCTATTCATCGTCATGTCCAGCAGGTGGAGGATGACGGGATCCAGCTCTCTCGGAGTAGAGGTAATCAAGCCGGTCTTGGATATGCACATGAGACGCATCCAGAGAGTTAAGGCGAGCATCCACTTGATCAAATCTAGTGTTCAGTTGAGCAAATCCTGAGGTCATCTGTTGATGCAATTGTGCCAAGTAATCACGAAGGGATTGTTCTTGAGGCACAGGTACATCAGCAAATTCTTGAGGTTGATCAGGCATTTGCTCATCCTGAGGTTCTTCATCACTGTCTTCATTAGCTTCATTGTCTTCATTGTCTTCTTCATCAGATGACTCTTCAACACCTTGTGTTCTTTCCCTTTGAGAGTCCTTGTCACTACACCGTCTACAAACTTGTAGCCCATTCGGTGAGCGGCAGTGAGGTCAAATGCACTGCGGGATTTTAAGGAGACGAGCTCACTTGAAGGAATAGGGATGCCAATGAAAATGAGAAGAGAGGTGATGGGGCAGCATATGGCATTGATCTCTTGGTGTTGGAGAAACACCGACGAATGAGGCTTAGCATGAGTTCAGGTAGATTGATTTGTTGACATTTGAGGAAGAATATGAACAAAGACTTATGAACCTCAGTGACTAATTCTCGGCTTCCATCCTTCGGGACGATCAAAGTAGTGAAGATATGATGGATCATCCGGATCAAAGGAGGAAAGGAGTTGGCATTCAGACGAGCAATTTCCTTAGTGGAATCATAAGGTTGCAAAGTGAGAAGTTCATAGTACTCAGAAGCGGAAGGAGTATAGTTGAAGATTTCAACTCCTGAGTTTGGGATTTCAAGGGCTGTCGAGATAAGATTTGCGGTGAGGCGAAAACGAGTGCCTCTCACCGAAGAGAAAATATCTCCCTGATCGGAAAGCCCTAGGTTATTGAAAAATTCTGTGACGGCATTTGGAGAATATTGCAAGTGCGAGTACAGAAAGGATGTCCACCCTTGAGTGTCAAAGTAGGGTAGGAGTGAGGGGAACATCGATCCTAAGGACTCAAAGTCCACATACCGGGATTGGACGAGTTTCTTGAAGGTGCCGTGTACCCGGATGAGATGGAGACCCTGAGGAACAATGAGTTCCGGCAACGATCTTCGCGATGCTTGCTACGATGTTCTGAAGGAGCCCTGGAACTCTCTCCGGCGTCCGTCGAAGCGCGACGACGGCGAGTGAGAATCTTGGTCTTGGGTGCCATCTCAAGAAGGAGGGTGAAAATGGCGTTTGGGAAGGGAGAGTGGAGGGATCTCAGACGAGGAGCAGCAAGATCGTCGGAGACGGATCGGATCTTGAGCCCTGGAGGGGGAAGAGAGGGGTTTGGAGAAGAGGAGGAGGAAATGAGAGGGGAAATGGTGGGAAATGGTCGTGGGAAGCCTTTAGAATAGGTTTAGAAGGGATTTAGAAAAGAGGCCCCACACAAAAGACTTGAACCGGCGCGATGGTTGGCTTCAAAAACGGATCTGGGCCGCCGGCTGTCGACAGATGACCATCTGTCTGTCGACAGATAACTGATTTTTGGCAGAAACTTGATTTTTTCAAGATTTTTCAAAGGGTCAAGTGTTCATTTGGCATTTTAGGGTAAAATAGGTGTATGTACAAGATAAAAATGCATATCCATTATGATGAAGACATGACACAATTCTACAATGATTTTGAAATAAAACCGATGAGTTCTTTAATTAGATCATAAAGAACACATTTCACAAAAGCCAGTGAAAATTAAATAACTCTTTTGATTAAGGCCATTGAAGAAAAACATGCATCAAATAGAGATGATAGTCAGATGAAATTTGAATTAGATGGCCACAAGAACATCTTACCCATAAGAAGCACATTGGACTTGAAAAAAAAATTTTTCGGAGGCTTCACTCTATTTCTAGTATGATTTTAGGATCTTTAAACAGCGAAGATGGGAAAGAGTGGCAATGAGGAGCACTTTCACTTTTTCATGTGAAGGTAGACATTTGTGATGCCAATACCCCCAGTTACTCAATGTGAGTGTCCATCAAGCCATTGTATAGAGATAATGAAACAACCTTTTGACGCGAAGACCGACATTGGTGATGCCCATGTCCCCGGTTACTTAGTGATTTTCATCATTGCTCTACCTCCATCCCATAAATGAAAGATAATTTTTGATTGAAACGTAGAAATAGGTAGCTTTTCTCCCTTTTATTTTGTTTTTACTTTTCGTCAAGTACATGAGATTTCTTTAGGCAAGTGATAATGTAGAACATTAAATTCAAGGACCTTCTGATTTTTCAAATCATTTTGGATTCATGTTTAATGACAAGGGAGTTATTCAAAGGAGATGTTTAAAAATCATTTGGTTTGCTCATTGTGTTCAAAATGATCTAAATAGTCCTCAATCAAGTGTTGCATCAAACATCATTTAGACTTGGTTCACGACTTTGACATGAAGTGGATATGAAAGGTTATATTGCACAAAACAATCCAATGTTTACCTTTAAATCAAGTAATGAACACTTTCTTGAAAAGTATGAAGAAGGAATGAGAAAATAGTGAGAATGTGTGTATCTGTCGACAGCAGGAATCTGTCTGTCGACAGATGCACACAGACTGATGAATTGAAGTTTCAGTCAGAGCAAGTCTGAGTGTACCTGTCGACAGATGGAATGTGTCTGTCGACAGATATGAACAGAGTGGATTTTTCTGGTTTCAGTTTGAGTGCACATGAAGTTCAAGGAAGTGAGGATTAAAAATTGAAGTGTAGGAAGAGTTTCCTCATGAAAATACTCATCTATCCTGAACTTACTCCCCCATAGTGTGTGCACGTGTTGACACAACATCTAGTCAAGGATTCACACAAGCATTTGATACAAGGCAAACATGTTCATTTCAAGAAATCATACACAAGCACATGGTCACAGAAAAAGCATTGTTTCATGGAGTTAACATGATAAAATGTAAGGAAACTAAAAATCCTATGTGAAGTACAGGACCTTTATATGCAATGGGACTATGGATACTTGGCGGAGAATGTTTCCTCACGCATGATGATAGTTTCCAAACAAGCCGAACTTGTTTTTCCACAGTTCACCATTTGATATACCACATAGTCATTCACACATAAAGAGCATGTACTCCAATATGGAGAGTTAGTTTCATTGCATTTTACACAAACCCAATTCTCTTCTTAAGGATGTGAATCTATCTTCAGACAAGGGTTTGGTGAAAATGTCAGCCAATTGTTTTTCTGTGGGAATGAAATTAAGTTCCAAGGTTTTATTGGCCACTTCATCTCTCAAGAAATGATGACGGATTTCAATGTGTTTAGTCCTTGAGTGTTGGACAGGGTTTTTTGAAAGGTTGATAGCACTTGTGTTGTCACATAGTATAGGTGTGCATCCAATTTCAACATTATAGTCAGCTAACTGACTTTTGATCCACAACACTTGAGCTGCACAACTTCCTGCAGCGACATATTCTGCCTCTGCAGTGGAGAGTGCAACCGAGTGTTGTTTCTTGGATGCCCACGAAACCATGCAACCGCCAAGGAATTGGCAATATCCACTAGTGCTTTTTCTATCAATTTTACATCCAGCATAATCAGCATCAGAATATGATATCAAATCAAAACTACTGCCTGCTGGGTACCAAAAACCCAAATTGCATGTGCCTGAGAGATATCGGAAAATTCTCTTGACTGCAATTAAATGGCTTTCCTTTGGACTAGATTGATATCTAGCACAAAGGCAAACACTGAATTGTATATCCGGTCTACTTGCAGTAAGATAAAGGAGTGAGCCAATCATACCTCGGAAGTGCTTTGCATCTACCGGTTTACCTTTCTCATCATTTTCCAATTTGATGCTTGTGCTCATTGGGGTGGAGGCCGGTTTAGCTTGCTCAAATTGAAATCGTTTGAGAAGCTCTTTGACATATTTTTCTTGATTTATGAAGAAGCCGTCTTTATGTTGTTTCACCTGCAAACCAAGAAAGAATTGAAGCTCCCCCATTAGACTCATCTCAAATTCACTGTGCATGTGTTTAGAAAATTCTTCACACAGTGAAGGGTTAGTAGAACCAAATATAATATCGTCCACATAAACTTGAACAACAATTATGTGATTGCGAACTTTCTTAGTGAAGAGTGTTTGGTCCACTTTACCTCTTGAGTAGTTTTTGCTTACCAGAAAATTGCTTAGTCTATCATACCAAGCTCGAGGTGCCTGTTTCAAACCATAAAGAGCTTTGTGCAATTTATACACATGGTTAGGCATTTCAGAATTTTCAAAACCTGGTGGTTGAGAGACATAGACTTCTTCTTTGATATAGCCATTTAAGAAAGCAGTTTTAACATCCATTTGATAAAGTTTGAACTTATGGGAGCATGCATATGCCAATAAAATTCTGACTGCTTCTAATCTGGCTACAGGAGCAAAGGATTCTTCAAAATCTACACCAAATTCTTGATTATATCCTTTTGCAACGAGTCTAGCTTTATTTCTGACCACTTTTCCTTCTTCATTAAGTTTATTCCTAAACACCCATCTAGTTCCTATGATAGAAATTTCAGGGGTTCTAGGAACTAAACTCCATACATTATTTCTTTGAAATTGACCAAGTTCCTCATGCATAGCATCAATCCATGAGTTATCTTTTAAGGCTTCTTCAACATTTTTGGGTTCCACTTGAGAGACAAAAGCAAAAAGATCATGTTCAATTATTTGTCTAACTTGAGACCTTGTTTGAACAGAATCATTTAAACTACCTATCACATCATCAAGTGGGTGATCTTTGGAATACCTCACATTTGTGATTGTTGAAGGGCCGGGAGCATCTTGTCCTTGAGGAATTTGATCTTGTGAATGTTGTTCTTCAGGAGGTTCACCTTCTAGTGGATTTTCTTCATGTGTTTCATCTTGTTTTCTGAAGGCTTTTTCATCATCTTCATCATAGTCCTTGTGAAGATATCCACCTTTGGTCTTGGAACCTTCTTCAGATTTGTCTTTTGCTTTGACTTGTAGGTCCTCAAGTGATGTTCCTTCATCTTCTTTTTCAGTTCTATTAACAGTCAAACTGTTAGTTTTGGCATAAGTCTCATCAAAAATTACATGTGGAGTTTCTTCCACAGTGCGTGTTTTATTGTTAAACACCCTATATGCCCTAGAGTGTTCGGAGTAGCCTAGAAAAACACCTTGATCACTTTTGGCTTCAAATTTATCTAAATCAGATTTATCATTGTTATGAATAAATACCTTTGAGCCAAATACTCGGAAGTACCCAAGGTTGGGTTTCTTACCTTTCAACAATTGGTAGGGGGTTTTCTTTATCACAGGTCTTACCATGGCTCTGTTTAGAATGTAGCATGAAGTGTTCACTGCTTCTGCCCAAAAGCTTCTTGTGAGTTGGCCTTCAACCAGAAGAGTGCGAGCCATTTCCACCAATGTTCTGTTTTTCCTCTCCACTACTCCATTTTGTTCTGGAGTCCTTGGGGAGGAGAACATATGTTCAATCCCTTGGTGCCTGCAAAAATCAGAAAATGCATTGTTATCAAATTCTCCCCCGTGATCGGTGCGGATTGAGCATATTTTATTCACATTGCCATGCTCAATCTTGTTAAAGAATTCTTGGAAGATTATAAGTGTTTCACTTTTGTGTGCCAAGAATTTGACCCATGTGAACCTAGAAAAATCATCTACAATGACAAAACCAAAACGTTTGCCATTGAGACTTAAAGTTCTAGTTGGTCCAAAAAGGTCCATGTGCAACAGTTCATATGGTTTAGATGTGCTTACCGGTGCTTTGGATTTGAAAGACTTCGGGTCTGTTTTCCCTGTGCACATGCATCACAAAAACTTTCATTGTTGTTAAAAGAAATGTCAGGAAGTCCACTTACTAATTTGAGCTTCATGATCTTGTGCAATACGTTGTAGCTCGCATGGCCAAGCCTACGATGCCACAATGTCAATTCATCCTGTCTATTTGCAACAAGACACAAGTTGTCATTTTCTGGATCATCTAAGTCAACTAAGTAGATGTTATTCACTCTTTTTCCAGAAAATTTTACACTTCCTGTTTCTTTATCAACAATTTGACATGAATTTGATTCAAAAATGACGTTGTGACCTCTATCACATAATTGACTTATGCTAAGCAAATTGTGATTAAGGCCATCAACTAACAGTACATTTTCAATTGAATTGGAGGGACACTTACCAACATTACCTGTGCCAATGATTTGGCCTTTGTTGTTACCTCCAAAAATGACTTGTCCTCCGTCTTTCTCCACTAGGAAACAGAATTTAGCTTTGTCGCCCGTCATGTGCCTCGAACAGCCGCTATCCAAGTACCATTTGTTTTGATGTTGGGCTGCTAGGCATTCCTGCATATGTGGATCAGACAAGAGGTTTTGGTACCCAAATTACTTTGGGTCCCAAAATTTCATTCATGCAACAAAGTAAATGTTTAGGAATCCAAACTTGTTTGAATTTCTGTTTCTTTGGATTATTCCAGCATTGTTTTTCATCATGACCAATCTTTTTACACACATTGCATGAAGGAATTTTCTTTTCAATTTTTTGTTGCTTGATAGACTGTTTATTAGTTGAAGTTGTTCTTGCCTGTCGACAGGCACCATTCCATCTGTCGACAGGTGGCTTTTTCTTTTGTTTGTTGGGAACATTTTGTTTGGGTTGCAATACTTTGGTCTGAGATTGACTTGTGTTATGCTTTGTGGGAACATGCTTGCTTGTGCTTGGGCTAGGATTAACAAAGGAAGTGATCAATGACTCTCCTATTTTCTTTTGTTTGACAGGTTGATATCCTAACCCATGCTTGGTTACATGTATTTTAGCACCCAAAACCGCATCTAGATTTTGCTTTCCTTTTACAAATTTCATTAAGTCCTCAGATTTTTCTTTCAATTCTTTTTCAGTTTGTTCCAACTTTTTCCTTGTTTCTAGATGTTCTTCTTGAAGGAATTCAAGAGAATGGCTTAAACAGTCCTTTTCTTTTTGTGTTTCTTGTAATTTCATTTTCAAGCAATCCATCTCTTCACTATGAGTCTTTTCATCAACTTTCATCATTTCTATTTCTTTTGTCAGGAATGCAATTCGTTCATCGTTATTTTTATCATGCACAAGGGAGTTGCATTTCTTTTTCAATGCCTTATTTTCAGATCTATATTCACAAAATTTTTCAAATAGAGTAGTGTATGCTTCCTCCCATTCACTTGCAGTGTAATTATCAAATGAGAAGTTTACCTCGGTGGAGTCATCACTCCTTGCCATTAAGCATTTAACTTCTTCATCATCGGATGTTTCTTGTGCATCTTCATCTTCATCTTCATCACTCCAGGTTGCCAACATTGCTTTGGCTTTCTTGAAGATGAATTTTTCTTTCTTCAGCTTCTTCTTGAGTTCCGGGCATTCTCCTCTCATGTGCCCCTGTTTCTTGCATTCATAACAAACAATATCAGATTTTTTGTTGGACTCATATTTCTGTGAAAAATTTTTCTTTTGAAAAGGTTTGGAGTTACCTGAGTCTCTCCTTTTGAACTTCAGAAATTTCTTGAATTGTCTAGTGAGCATTGCCATTTCATCATTATCACTCTCACTAGATGTTCCTTGCTCATCACTATCTTGTTGAATGGATTTCTTGGAGCTTGTTGATGTTTTGTTGGATGCTTTTAAAGCAATTGACTTCCTAGGATTTTCTTCTAATTCTTTTCTTTTGATGTTGATTTCATATGTCATTAAGGAGCCAATTAGTTCATCCAATTTCATTTTAGAGAGGTCTTTGGAATCCTCAATGACAGTGGCCTTAGTATTCCAAGATGAAGTAAGAGATCGAAGTATCTTTCTTACTAAGTCACTTTCAGAGTATTCCTTTTTAAGACCTTTTAGCCCGTTAATTATTAGCATGAATCTTGCAAACATGTCTGATATGTTTTCATCAGTTTTCATCTTGAACATTTCATATTCAGACACTAACATGCTAACTTTGGTTTCCCTTACCTCGGACGTACCTTCGTAGATGAGTTCAAGTTTGTCCCACATCTCTTTTGCTGTTGAGCATGTGGAGACTCTTGAGAACTCCTTTGGATGCACCGCACATTGCATCATGTTTAGTGCGCTCCAGTTGAGAGTTCCTTTAGCTATTTGGTCTTTCGTCCAGGTGTCTTCGTTCTCGGGCAACTCATATGGTCCCTTGCTGACTATTTTCCACAGCTCGTAATTTTGAGCTCTCAAAAATACCTGCATACGATTTTTCCAATAAGAATAGTCAGTGCCATCAAAATAGGGTGGCCTGGTTACTGAATGTCCCTCGGCCATATACCCTTTGCTAGAATCCATAAGATCGAGAATCTCCTGATCGCTAGATCAAATTACGAAAACTGTAAATCGGAGAAACCTTGCTCTGATACCAATTGAAGGGTTATGCGGAATAACACAATATGGTAATCTAGAAGGGGGGTTGAATAGATTACGGCAATTTCTAATTATTGATGGCTTCTTTTCGGTGCTACAGCGATCTTAATGAAACTTGATTAGAATTCGATTGAGTATAAGAAAGCTTGAGTTGATATAAATGAGAACAGGGTATCAAACGTGCGTATGAACAACGTGCCTACCAATCATCTATCGCAAAACGCGAGCAAACCACAGGACACGATGATTTAAGGTGGTTCGGAGTACACAACTCGTGTATCCTACATCCACCGTCCACACACACACGCAGAAACGACTGCTTATGAGCGAGTTCAATACACAACTCACACACACACACGTTGTCTGATGAACCACGATCAGAACAACCACAATTTCGTGGATCAAGCACAAGGGATGCTTGAAACACAACCACACACACACAATAGAATGGAAATTGTGAAATGGAGAAGAATTTAGAGTTGGGGAACAAATCCAGTTGGAATTCTTCTCGTGGATCGTCCAGACGCTCTTCAAACTTCGATTGGATGTAGACTGATCGATGTAGAAGGTTGAATTGACGACGATCCGGCTTCAACTCCGCATGGATGGTGATTCCACGACGATCTGGGCGGAAGATTGAAGCAGAGCAGCAAATTGGGGCTTTTCCTCTTGGTCCCTTGGAGGCTCTTGGTTAGGGGGCTGCTCTCTGCGAATTTGGCTCCAAAAGGATGCTTATATAGTGTTAGGTAAAGGTGGGGGTCGTGGAGGAAGGAGACACCCAAATGGGGCCGGAATCAGAACTTCTGAATTTCATGTTTCCGTCGTCTGTCGACAGGTGCACTTGCATCTGTCGACAGATGCACTCAGTCCATGATCGGACTGAGAACTGGGTTTCAGAAATCTGAACTTCTGAGTGTATCTGTCGACAGGTAATTTGCATCTGTCGACAGGTGCACTCAGGGATACAAAGACTGAAGTCTGTCTTGGGTTGTCTGTGTGTATCTGTCGACAGGTAATTTGCATCTGTCGACAGGTGCACTCAGAAAATACAAACTGAAGTCTGTCTTGGGTTGTCTGTGTGTATCTGTCGACACATGCCCTGGGCCTGTCGACAGATACACTTCTTTGACATTGTCTTGGTCTGTTTGCTCATCTCTTTGATGCTCCATCTTTCATGCTTGTGCACCTACATGTAAATACATTGTTAGTGATATACATTGTATGATTTAGCAATGTTTAACATAATCACTTTCATGGTGTTTTTCATGTTAATTAACACATCAATTTTGCATTAAATCAATGTTCAAGGATATTAATGTGATCATCAAAAACATGATATATTGAAAACCCAACATTGAGTTGCTCCAATTGAAGCTGTTGTGGCTTCCTCTACAAGTTTCCCTCTCCTTGCTTCTGTTAACTCCTTCGTTGAGGAGAAGAGAAGAACTTCACCTTACTCTAACCAGTCAGGTAGGATTCTCTTTTCGTTTCTCAATCTTTGTCTCCTACCTTTGCTAAAAGTTCATGTCACATATATACTTGTTTTCCAACCTTGTAAGCCATCTTAAGAATTATGAGTTCATCTCTTGTAATTATGTTTTAGTATGTATGTCTGTAGGATTCTATTCTCTCTTCATACCTTCATCTTCTACCCCTGCTAGAAAGCTCATACTACACACATATAGCCTTTGAACTTGTCAACGTATCTTGGATTAGTGTGTACATCTTCTGTATACATGTTTGTACCTACAAGCTTTCGTTTGACTCCTTAAATACCTCTGGTATTATGTTACTATCATGTAGGAATCCTCCTTTATAGCTGTTGTTGTAGGAGTTGTTCTCCCAGTATCATGTCATGTTGTGTTCTAGCCAGACATGTGTAGGTTGTAGTCTCATGTGTCATCTTGCTCAACCTGTAAATCAGTAGTGAAGGCTAGAAATAGGTCCTACTATTTGACATGATTCATGTATAGGTCCATTGGTTTCATAGATAAGTCCCTTAGAACTGTAGTTACACCATTTCTGGAAGTGGAACCAACGGCTGTCGACAGACAGGAAGTACCTGTCGACAGGCCTCAAGCTTCCAGAACCCAGAACTTCTGAAAAATCAGTAGCTGTCGACAGATAGCTCTCATCTGTAGATAGATGACCCTGACCTATCGACAGATGACCCTTGCCTGTCTACAGGCACAGTCCAAAACCCAAAAACATGGTTCTGGAAAGGAGTACCTGTCGACAGCTACCTTCTGGCTGTCGACACATGCTGTCCTGCTGTGTGTTCAGCACCAATTCTTGTCCTATCCCTTGAAGACTCACTATACTATTGACCCTATGAGTTGTTTACCTCATTTCCTGGGATTTTAAACTACTCTATGACCAAGATGATTTGATTACTCATTCAATAAAATATCTTTTGAATTTCTATCCCTATTGTGCTCATGAAATATAACTTATGATCTAAAGACAGTGCTCTCTTCAAGAGGGTTTAGGATCACTTGTGGTAGCACCAGTCACTTGTGATCAACTGTGGGCGACAGTTTGTAGGTAAATCCAAGTCAATAGACTGATGATGGTGGGTAATAAACCCGTTCTTGCACAATGAACAAGATCCAAGATGCTGGAATCGCCTAGGCATTGAAGATGTATTTACGTTATTTAGTAACCTCTTGAGATTAGTATGATGCATGTCAAATCGTTTCGAAATCAAGTTATAGTCTGAATTTTGAAAGATATATATGAATCTTGTTCTAAAATTCATTTGAGCCCGTTATGAAACCAACTTGGGCTATTTGTTTATGTTAAGTATGAAGTTCATGAGCAAGTATGTTTTGATCATATACACACTTTTTGAATACTCACTTAGTTTTGAAATTGAAACTCCTATCTTTATGCTTACTTTCACCTACTGAGTCCTCCGACTCATGCCTTTGTTTCCTCCACCCCCCTTTCAGATTGAAGGTGAGTACAATCTCAACTACAGATGAATTACAATTCCGCTGCTGATGAAGAAGACATGAAGAAGAATAGCATAGTTTTAGTAGTTTCTTTTTGAGGCTTTGTTGTATTGTTAAAAGTCTAGAAAGAGAAAGCTTGACTTAATGTAATTAATGGGTGATAGTACCTAGTTACTCTGCTAATGTATAGTACTTTCAAAGATGCCTTTGTGGAATGGTTTGCCGGTCTTGTGCATTACACGGATTTGTCTGCCCATAACGAAATTTGTCAGCATAACCCCTCTTCCGACCTAAAGTTATGTGATATGTATATGTGTGTGTGGGTCGGAGGAGGGTGTTACATCAACAATTCCGGATATTTACATTTCTGATATCAGCACATTTATCTGGAAATTATGGTGTTCTCGGATTTCAATTTCATTACAGAATTCCGGTGTCACCCTGTCGGAGTGCGCACCTCTGAGTACGACACTGGAATAACATTTATTAATACAAATTAATCCTAAATTAAAGTTAATTACATCACATGATAGTAGTTATGTTTAACAATCAAAATCTTCATATTTTTCTAATTTTCAAATAAATAAATTTTTTGGGGTGTTACAACTCTCCCCCACTAAAGAAAATTTGGTCCTCCAAATTTAACAGATAAGAGTTTAACAATATGTAATACTGACCTGTAAACAATTCTGGATACTTGGTTTTGACGGCATCTTCCAATTCCCACATTGCTTCTTCCTGTCCTCGTTTATTCCATTGAATCTTTAGTAATGGAACTTCCTTATTCCGGAGTTTCTTGATCTTTTGGTCGAGGATTTGCACAGGTCTTTCTTCATATGCCAGGTTTTCTTGTACATCCAGATTCTGATATTCAATAACATGTTCTGGATCATAGACATATTTTCGCAACATTGACACATGGAAAATGTCATGTATATTGGATAATTGAGGTGGAAGTGCCAGTTGATACGTCATTTCCCCAACTCTTCTTAATATTTCAAATGGTCGAATGTATCTTGGACTCAACTTTCCATTAATTCCAAATCTCTTGATTCCTCTTCGGGGTGACACTTTAAGGAATACATGATCACCTGTTGAAATTCTAGCTCTCTTCGTTGTCGATCAGCATAACTTTTCTGGCGATTTTGAGCAGCTTTCATTCGATCTTGCAGTAACTTTATAATTTCTATCGTTTCTTGGATCATTTCGGGTCCAAGAATGTGTGATTCTTTCAATTCAATCCAACACAGTGGTGATCTACACTGCCGGCCATATAAAGCTTCAAATGGTGCCATTTGAATAGTAGACTGATAGCTGTTGTTATAAGCAAATTCCATAATTGCTAAATGATTACTCCAGTCATTTCCAAATTCTAGAACACAGGCACGACACATATCCTCAATAATTTGATTTACCCGTTTTGTTTGTCCATCAGTTTGAGGATGAAATGCAGTACTAAACTTCAGCTTAGTTACCAATGCATCTTGTAGTTCTCTCCAAAATGTGAAGTAAATCTTGCATCTCTATCAGAAATGATATCTTTTGGGATTCCATGTAGCCGAACAATTTCTGTAAGGCCCTCAAACTTTGTTCCTTATTTAGACTTTGTCATATGGTGGTTAGATGCTTGGTGTACATAGCAATGTGTATATATAATATATATATATATGTATATACATGTATTTATTTCTATACATATTGTATTTAAATAATGTTATACATATGTATACAAGTGTTTATTTATGTACATGTTGTTTTATTAATTGTACATATTGTGTTTAAATTATACATTACATTGCATGTATATATGTATATAGTGTATGTATATTTGGGCATTTCTATGTTCTGGCCGAGAGGCATGTTAACGTCAACATGAGTGGACGTTTATAAGGGAGTCGACGTCCAGATCGATGGACGCCAATTCCCAGTGAACGGAAAAAATGTGGCTGTCTAATTCCCCAGAATTTGTGCGGTTTCAGATATGAAAACAACTACATTTCCTTCGGTTCCTGTTTTGGAAATTGGCTTCCAACGGTAGGATTCCAACCCTTAAGCGCAGCCCAACCTTCCTTAGCTTATAAAACACCCTTTTTCGGCCAGATTAAGTCTTTTGGCTCTTGGAGAAAACTGTAGAACTCTGTGCGAAAAACCTGAACTTTGGAGGCTTGGATTTGGTGTTGTGGTGCGTCTTCCGGCGATCTACAATGATTGGAAGATACTTTGGACTTTGGTGAGGCTTCCCGACTCCGGTGTGAAATCAGCATCAACACAGAAGCCGGTTCGGGAGGAGATTTGGGCGCTTCTTGGCTTGGCCGAGGAGAGCATCTTCGGCAAAATAATCCTATCCATCAATTTTTCTAAGGCAAGTAACCTATGGATATCAACCCTACCATGTCTTGTAGGTCTTAGGACTTTTACAGAATTTTTCTCGTGTCTTGGAACCCCCTATTCTCTTGTATTTGGCGCCCTGTCTGTGTTTCTGCAGACATGAGATTGGCGGCCACATGTGTGCCGTCAAGTTCTTGAGTTGACGGCAACATCGGGTGACGTTAACCCCTGTTGATGGCAACCCTTGTGCCGCCAAGTTCATCAGGTTTTACAGAATGTATGTTTTGATCTCTGTGATGTATTTTTTAGATTTCTGGATATATGTGTACACTGTAAAAATCATGCTTAGTTGAGAACAGTCAGTAGATCACGCCAGAATAATGTGTCGAATTTCTGTAAATTTTTTTATTCATTAAATTTCTGAAATGGGATATTAAGCTGATTTGATCTTGATAATTCTGATTAATTAGATCCATGATGAATTAGGGTTTCATAAATTTTATACAATCATATAGTAACTGTCTTCAGTGTTGGCTCTATTAGATATGATTGTTTTACTGTGAAACCTACTTAAGTGAATTTAGTGATAAAATGCCTAAAATCTATTTTATTTGTTATAAATATGTTACAGATCCAAAAAATCTGAAAAATTGAGCATGTGACATGTTAGCTGTTTAGAACTTGTGATAAATTTTTGTTCTGTTTTTGATGACAATAAGTGTAGTTATTGATTTAGAAATGAAAATTAACACTGTTGAGCTAATTAAATTTAATCTTGTATGATGCAATGATTAACAACATGATTTGGACTGTGATATGAGTTATTTAGCACTGTGAACAGTAGCATCATGTTAGGTAAAACTGAAGTATGTGTAATTGTGTAAAGTAAATGCAATTGTGTTAAGTGGTGCATGAGAAATATGTGAACAATGTGATTAATGCGAATTGTGTAAATATGTGCCGTTAGTGACACTGCTACCATAGAGGGCTGTGGAACCATACTGTAGTAAAGTCCCTACGGGAACGTTCAATGTGTGTGATATCCTATGGGCATTAGGATGAATCCTGGAGGTGGACAAGTACCACTGGTTAGGGGGAGAGTGCTTCTCCCGGTTCTACGCGGTTAACCAAGATCCGTCACTATGTTGCCTAGGTGATGGGTATGTGAATGTGTATGTGCATCCTTCTAGTGGTGGTTTGGACTATGTGTCACGACAATTAAATGTAAATATGTGGATGTGAATATGAATTTTGCAATGTGTAAAATGAGCATGTGAAATGTTAAGTGATTAAGTTAGTATGTGAATAAGTGTAAACCATTGTGTTATGTTTAATACATGCCAAAACAGCAAGCTAAATGTGTATATAAATGTGATAAATGCATGAGAAAATGGTTAGATTTCATGCTAGGTATGCCATTTACTTTGTACATAGTTCCATACTTTATTCGTGTATAGTTGCAAAATGATTTGATTAAGATTTGAATCTTTGAACCATGTTGAATAGAATGTGTAGAAAGCATGCTATAGGTTTTAATTAATTGTTTAAGTAGCATGAAGCATGTACCATGTTTATTTCTTAAATGTGTAAAATACAAGTATATGGTTTTGATATGAGTAAGGTTGTATTCATAGATTTCTTGCTGGGTCTCTTTAGACTCATCCTTGCTTTGGCGTACATGTGTGACAAGTACCTCCATTCCTGAAGAGGATATTGAGAGGAGCGACTCCGAGCGCGAGTAGTAGCTTTAGTTGTAATAGTGCTACATGTACTTTATTTATAAGTATTGATTCAATAGGTGATGTAATTCATATGGGCAGTATATTTATTTTGGAGTTGTTAATAATGTGGACACTTGCATTTCTTTATCACTATATAGACTGGGATATGATGTGGATGATGGAATAAGATGGAATATTTATTTTTTCTACTGTTCTATTCAATATTTGTGTACATCTCAATCTAATGTTTAGTGTTGGGTAAATGTCCCACTGTGACGGCGTTCTTTATACCGACATGGATTGGTATAATCGTACGGTATAAGGAGGGTCGTTACAAAGATGATATCAGAGCAATAAGTTGAGATTGTACATGATATACCATCATCATCATAATATGTTAAGTCTTTATAGAATTGTCCAAATATGTAGAAAAAAATAATTAATAATGAATGAGAGATAGATAGAAAATGGGTAGGACTAAATAACTTAGTTCTAACTATGATTAAATTGTTTTACAGGCTATGGCTTCTCATGGTAGGCGTGGTGCCCATGCTCGAGAGGATGAGCAGAGGCGTGAGGATAGGGATGAGCAAGGACCCCAGCACCCCAGGGTCCTACAGTTCTTCCTCCACCACCGCCTGTAGATTATGGAGTGTTCATGCAAGGTCTAGTTCAAGCTATGCAGACCCAGGCACACACCAGGCTGCACTCTAGGCTCAGTTGGAGGCTCAGGTTAAAATGTTAGATAGAAGTAGCCTATTTTTATAATGTATGATTGTTATGTGCTTTTGTGTTGCTTATATTGTTTGTTGTGGCAGGCTCAGGCTCCAGCTCCAGTTCCCCAGGAGCATGGCAGGTGGTCCTTCCATCATGGAGCAATTAAGAGGATGGCTCCACCCTCTTTTAAGGGGGAGAGTCAGCCATTGCTGGCGGAGAGCTGGTTGAGGGAGATTGAAAAGATCTTCCAGGACATTAGGTGTGTCGAGGAGGACAAGGTCAGCTTGGCCACCTATATGCTACAGGTATTTAATTTATATGCATGTACTGGTGTTAAGTTTAGATTTTGTCTAGATTGTGCTTATGGGTGGTTATTTCAGGAGAGAGCTGATGTGTGGTGGGCCTCCTTGCTTCGCACCAGATTTGAGGATGGTGCTGTAGAGGTGGCATGGGATGAGTTCGTGAGGTCCTTTCGATCCAAGTTCATCCCGAGCATATTCAAGACAGATGGAGCAGGAGTTCCTCACTCTTACTCAGGGCTACATGACGGTGCTTGAGTATGAGGCCAGGTTTGCAGAATTATCTAAGTATGCACCTCACATAGTTGCTGATGAGTGTAGGAAGGCGAAGAAGTTCGTGATGGGCCTTAAGCCATCATTGAGTCGAGGCTCTCAGCGCTGCATGCAGGCAGGAGGAGAGCGAGATGGAAAGGTAATCAGTTAAAGAGAGAGTAAAAGAGCAGTGAGAAGTCAGATTTTTTCTGAAAATTTCATAAGAGAAAGGTGTTTGTTAATGAAAGGTAAAGAATAAAGATTTTGTAGAAAAATTGCATATGGTGGTTGTGTTAAAGATAAGAATAGTGGTACTAGAGTTTGTGTATAGATTGTAGAAGTAGAGAAGGTGTATTGGTGTTAGAAGCCATTTGAAGT
>CM024758.1:61560343-61607954 GCA_014218235.1 Colocasia esculenta | reverse complement strand
TAGCTACAATAGCAAAGGATTCTTCAAAGTCCACACCAAATTCTTGATTATATCCTTTTGCTACCAGTCTAGCCTTATTTCTCACCACTTTACCCTCTTCATTTAGATTATTCCTAAAGACCCATCTTGTTCCTATGACAGAAATTTCAGGGGTTCTAGGAACTAGACTCCAGACATATTTCTTTGAAATTGCCCAAGCTCCTCATGCATAGCATCAATCCATGAATTTTCTTTTAAAGCTTCTTTAACATTTTGGGTTCCACTTGAGAGACAAAGGCTAGATGATCCTGTTAAACTATTTGTCTAACTTGAGACCTAGTTTGAACTTTTCATTCATATCTCCTATGATGTTATCAAGTGGATGATCTTAGAATACCTGACATTTGTCACTGTTGAAGGTCGGGTTTGATCTTGGACTTGAGGAGGTTGTTCTGGAGGAGGGTGTGCTTGAGGTTTCAACTTGAGGCTCTTCCTCTTGTGGATTTTGTTCAGGTCATCATCTTGATTTCTGAACAGATTTAAGTCATCTTCATCATTGTACCTGCGAAGATATCCACTTTTAGTCTGGGAAACTGCTTTAGGATTTTCTTTTGCTTTCATTTGTAGTTCCCCAAGTGTTATTCCTTCATCTCCATCCTCAAACCTGTAAGCATTTGAATTGTTAGGCTTTGCTGGATACTCATAAAAAAAACATGTGGAGTTTTTCCACTGTTTGAGATTTAAAATTAAACACCCTATATGCTCTAGAGTGTTCTGAGTATCCCAGAAAATGCCTTGATCACTTTTGGCTTCGAACTTATCCATGTCAACTTTATCATATTATGAATAAAGACTTTTGAGCCAAAAACTCTGAAATACCCAATATTGGGTTCTTACCTTTTAGAAGTTCGTAGGGAGTTTCTTTATCACAGGTCTTACCATGGCTCTGTTAAGGATGTAACATGAGGTGTTTACCGCTTCTGCCCAAAAGGTCCTTGCAAGCTGACTTTCGACCAGAAGGGTTCGAGCCATTTCCACCAAGTTCTATTCTTTCTCTCCACTACACCATTTTGCTCCGGAGTTCTCAGGGAGGAGAACAGTGTTATATTCCTTGGTGCCTGCAAAAATCAGAAAATGAGTTGTTGTCAAACTCTCCCCCGTGATCAGTGCGTATTGAGCATATCTTATTGACATTTCCATGCTCAATCTTATTAAAGAATTCTTCAAGGATTTTCAGTGCTTCATTTTTATGAGCCAGGAATTTTACCCAAGTGAACCTAGAAAAATCGTCTACAATGACAAAACCAAATCATTTTCCATTGAGACTCAGTGTTCTAGTAGGTCCAAAAAGGTCCATATGCAACAATTCATAAGGTTTAGAAGTGCTTACCGGTGCTTTTGATTTGAGGATTTTCGGGTTTGTTTTCCCTGTGCACATGCATCACAAAAACTTTCATTCTTGTTAAAGGAAATTTAGGAAGTCCCAATTACCAGTTAAGCCTCATGATCTTGTGCAAGACGTTGTAACTTGCATGGCCAAGCCTACGATGCCACAACGTAAGCTCATCCTGCTTGTTTGCTACAAGACACAAGTCTTCATTTTCTGATCATCTAAGTCGACCAAATAAATGTTGTTCACCCTTTTTCTAGAAAATTTTAGACTTCCTGTTCCCTTATCAATGATTTGATATGATTTTGATTCAAAGATAACTTTATGACCTTTATCACACAATTGACTTATACTAAGAAAGTTGTGATGAAGGCCCTCAACAACAAATTATCAATTGAGTTGGAGGCATACTTATCGACCTTACCTGTGCCAATGATCTGGCCTTTATTGTTACCTCCAAAGATGACTTGACCTTCGTCTTTTCAACCAGCAAACAAATGTTTTCTTTATCGCCCGTCATGTGCCTCGAGCAGCCACTGTCCAAGTACCATTTATTTTGATTTTGGGCTGCTAGGCATTCCTGCATATATAAATTAGACAAGAGGTTTGGTACCCAAATTACTTTGGGTCCCAATGTATCATTCATGCCAAATAGTAAATGCTTCGGAATCCAAACTTGTTTGACTTTCTATTTATTTGGACTATTCCAGCATTGTTTATCATTGTGCCCAACTTTTTTACAGAAATTGCATGATGAAGATTTTTTCACAACAGTGGCTTTTTATTCTTGGGAACATGCATGGGCATTTACCCTTTTGTTGCCTTGTTAGCTTTTCTTGGGTAGCTGGTTCCAGACCTGTCGACAACCCTCTTTGGGGCTGTTGATAGATCTTAGTTGTGTTAACAACTAATTTGATTTTCTTGGGTTCCTGTTTCTTACCCTTGGCTTGAGTCTTATTGATTTGAGGTGATTTGCTTACTTGTGCTTGGGCTAGAATCAACAAAGGAAGTTAGCAAATTTTTACCAATTACCTTTGGTTTACAGGTTGAAATCCAATCCCATACTTGCAACAAATATTAGATCCCAGAATTGCATCAAGATTTTGTTTCCCTTTAACAAACCTTGATGGATCTTTAGATTTTACTTTAAGGTTCTCTTTAGCCTTTTCCAATTTTTCTTTTAGGTTATTATGTTCACTTTGGAGAGATTCAAGGGAGTTCATTAGACTTCTTCCTTTTTTGAGTTTCTTGCAGTTTTATTTTCAAACTGTCCATCTCCTCACAGTGAGCTTTCTCATCAATTTTCATCATCTCAATTTCTTGCTCAAGGATGCAATTTGTTCATCATTATTAGTGTCATGAACAAGAGAATTGATTTCTTTTTGAGTGCTTTATTTTCAGACTTAAATTCACAGAACTTTTCAAACAAGACTGTATAGGCTTCTTCCCATTCTTCAATTGTATAACTTTCAAAGGAAGAATTTACCTCATTGGAGTCGTCACTTCTTGCCATTAGACATTGAACTTGTTCATCTCCAGAGGTAGTTGTTCGTCCTCATCTGCATCTTCATCACTCCAAGTAGCCATCATTGCTTTGGCTTTCTTGAAGGTGAATTTCTCCTTCTTCAGCTTCTTCTTGAGCTCAGGGCATTCTCCTCTCATATGCCCTTGTTTCTTGCACTCATAGCATACAATGTCAGATTTATTGTTAGACTCAAATTTATTTGAAAAATTTCTTTTGAAAAGGTTTAGAGTTACCTGACCCTTCCTTTTGAATTTGAGGAATTTCTTGAATTGTCTAGTGAGCATGGCCATATCATCATTCTCACTATCACTAGAAGTTTCAAGCTCATCACTTTTCTGTTGAACATCTTTTTTGGAACCTGGAGATTTTTCTTGGAGGCTTTTAAGGCGATTAACCTTTTTGGGTTTTCTTCAGTTTCTTTCTTTTCACAGTTATTTCATATGTCATCAGGGAGCAATTAGTTCATCTAGTTTCATCTTTGAGAGATCTTTTGAATCCTCAATGACAGTGGCCTTGGTGTTCCATGAGGATGGAAGAGACCGAAGTATCTTCCTCACCAAGTCACTTTTTGAGTGTTCTTTCTTAAGACCCTTCAGACCATTTATTATTAGCATGAACCTTGCAAACATGTCTTAGATGTGTTTCATCATTGTTCATCTTAAACATTTCATACTCAGAAATTAGCATGCTTGCTTTTGATTCCATTACCTCGGACGTACCTTCGTAGATCAGTTCAAGTTTGTCCCACATCTCTTTCGCTGAAGTGCATGTGGAGACCCTTGAGTATTCTTTGGGATGAACTGCGCACTGCATCATGTTCAGGGCACTCCAGTTGAGAGTTCCCTTCGCAATCTAGTCCTTCGTCCAGGTGTCTTCGTCCTCGAGAAGTGTGTATGCTCCTTTGCTGTTAATCTTCCACAATTCGAAGTTTTGCGCTCTTAGAAACACCTGCATGCGGTTTTTCCACTAGGGATAATCAGTACCATCAAAGAAGGGGCCTGGTCATAGAGTGTCCTTCGGCCATGTACCCCTTATTAGATTCCATGAGATCGAGACTCTCCTGATCGTACGATCAAATAAATACAACAGTAAATCGGAGAAACTACTCTCTGATACCAACTGAAAGGTTGCAAAATTATACTATATGGTAATCTAGAAGGGGGGTTGAATAGATTACTACTAATTAAAATTACTACCACCTTCTTTTGATGAAAAACACAAACTTTTAGACTTGCAACAGAGTATAAACTAAACTTAGATGTGTTAGTTATAGATAGATAGAGTAGCAATTTATCTAGAGTGTGTGAAAACAACGTGCCTACCAAACATCTAACGTAAAGATGTGCAAACCACAGGACACGAGGTTTTAAGGTGGTTCAGAGTACACAACTTGTGTATCCTACGTCCACCGTCCACCACACACGCAAAAAACACTGCTTATGAGCTAGTTCAACACTACAACTCACACACACGAGTTGTCTGATGTGAAACCACGATAAGATCAACACAGACCACGTAGATCAAGTACATGAATCACTTGATCCACAACCACACACACAGAAGTGAAAACAGAGACTTAGAAGGGTTCTGAGTTGGCGAATCAAATCCTTATGTAGAACTCTTCTACAGGTCATCTAGATGATCTTCAAACTTCGTCTTGACAGGTTCAGATTGATGTAGAAGCTTGAATCACCGACGAACTGACTTCATCTACGCTTGGAGACGGATCATCTCTTGTTTTCTGGGCGGCAGGTTGAAGCAGAGCAGCAGAGAGACTTCTTCTCTTAGATTTCTTAGGGTATTGGATGGTGGCTGTTTGTGTATGAAATTAACTCCAAAGAGTTCCTTTTATATAGGTGTTCAAGTATAGAGAGTCGTGGAACAAGGAAACACCCACATAGAAAACATATGGAGATCTCGTATTGAGATTTTGTTACGTCTGTCGACAGGCCTTAGATCATCTGTCGACAGCTAGAGACAGATTTGCATTAGCAGATCTCTGAACTTCCGGGAAGGGTTTTTCTGTAGGTAGCTGTCGACAGTCGACTGGGATCTGTCGACAGATGGCTATGTTCAGAACCTGGTGTTTTCTGTCTGCAGTTTTCTGTCGATAGGCAGCTGAGGAGCTGTCGACAGGTGCTGTCTTTTGAGCTTTTCTTGATCTTTTTTCTCTTGTTTAACACACTGTCTTTTGTGCAATCTCACCTACATGTAAGACCATTGTTAGTGAGATAACATGAACATTTAAATGATCAAGTTGAACATGTGTTTGCATGGTTCATGAAGTGTTCATCAAGTACTCATGTATTGCTTATCATTGTTCATCATAAAAAACAATCATCAAATATAAATTCATGTAAACCCAGCAGAGCTTGCTGCTGAGTTCCTGGAGGTGTTGAGCTGCTCCAATTGAAGCTGTTGTGGCTGCCTCTACAAGTTTCCCTCTCCTTGCTTCTGTTAACTCTTCTTTGAGGAGAAGAGAAGAACTTCACCTTACTCTAACCAGTGAGGTAGGATTCTCTTTTCATTTCTCAATCTTTGTCTCCTACCTTTGCTAAAATTTCATGTCCACATATATACTTGTTTTCCAACCTTGTAAGCCATCTTAAGAATTATGAGTTCATCTCTTGTAATTATGTTTTAGTATGCTTGTCTGTAGGATTCTATCCTATCTTCATACCTTCATCTTCTACCCCTGCTAGAAAGCTCATAACTACACACATATAGCCTTTGAACTTGTCAACCTATCTTGGATTAGTGTGTACATCTTCTGTATACATGTTTGTACCTACAAGCTTTCGTTTGACTCCTTAAATACCTCTGGTATTATGTTACTATCATGTAGGAATCCTCCCTTATAGCTGTTGTTGTAGGAGTTGTTCTCCCAGTATCATGTCATGTTGAGTTCTAGCCAGACATGTGTTGGTTGTAGTCTTATGTGTTTTGCTCAACCTGTAAATCAGTAGTGAAGGCTAGAAATAGGTCCTACTATTTGACATGATTCATGTATAGGTCCATTGGTTTCATAGATAAGTCCCTTAGAACTGTAGTTACACCATTTCTGGAAGTGGAACCAACGACTGTCGACAGACAGGAAGTACTGTCGACAGGCCTCAAGCTTCCAGAACCCAGAACTTCTAAAAATCAGTAGCTGTCGACAGATAGCTCTCATCTGTAGATAGATGACCCTGACCTGTCGACATATGACCTTGCCTGTCGACAGGCACATCCAAAACCCAAAAAATGGTTCTGGAAAGCAGTACCTGTCGACAGCTACCTTCTGGCTATCGACACATGCTGTCCTGTTGTGTGTTCAGCACCAATTCTTGTCCTATCCCTTGAAGATCACTATACTATTGACCCTATGAGTTGTTTACCTCATTTCCTGGGATTTTAAACTACTCTATGCCAACATGATTTGATTACTCATTCAACAAAATATCTTTTGAATTTCTATCCCTATTGTGCTCATGAAATATAACTTATGATCTAAAGACAGTGCTCTCTTCAAAGAGGGTTTAGGATCACTTGTGGTAGCACCAGTCACTTATGATCAACTGTGGGCGACAGTTTGTAGGTAAATCCAAGTCAATGGACTGATGATGGTGGGTAATAAACCCCGTTCTTACACAATGAACAAGATCCAAGATGCTGGAATCGCCTAGGCATTGAATTTATTTACGTTATTTAGTAACCTCTTGAGATTAGTATGATGCCTGTCAAATTCGTTTCGAAATCAAGTATAGTTTGAATTTTGAAAGATATATATGACTCTTGTTCTGAAATTCGTTTGAGCCCGTTATGAAAACCACTTGGGCTATTTGTTTATGTTAAGTATGAAGTTCATGAGCAAGTATGTTTGATCAATATACACACTTTTTGAATAATCACTTAGTTTTGAAGTTGAAACTCCTATCTTTACGCTTACTTTCACCTACTGAGTCCTCCGACTCATGCCTTTAATTCCTCCACCCCCCTTTCAGATTGAAGGTGAGTACAATCTCAACTACAGATGAATTACAATTCCGCTGCTGATGAAGAAGACATGAAGAAGAATAGCATATTAGTAGTTTCTTTTTGAGACTTTGTTGTATTGTAAAAGTCTAGAAAGAGAAAGCTTGACTTAATGTAATTAATGGGTGATAGTACCTAGTTACTCTGCTAATGTATAGTACTTTCAAGATGCCTTTGTGGAATGGTTTGCCGGTCTTGTGCATTACACGGATTTGTCTGCCCATAATGAAATTTGTCAGCATAACCCCTCTTCCGACCTAAAGTTATGTGATATGTATATGTGTGTGTGGGTCAGAGGAGGGTGTTACATCAACATTCCAGATATTTACATTTCTGATATCAGCACATTTATCGGAAATTATGGTGTTCTCGGATATCAATTTCATTACATAATTTCGGTGTCGCCCTATCGGAGTGTGCACCTCTGAGTACAATACTGGAATAACATTTATTAATACAAATTAATCCTGAATTAAAGTTAATTACATCACATGATAGTAGTTATGTTTAACAATCAAAATCTTCATATTTTTCTAATTTTCAAATAAATAAATTTTTGGGGTGTTACAACTCTCCCCCACTAAAGAAAATTTGGTCCTCCAAATTTAACAGATAAGAGTTTAACAATATGTAATACTGACCTGTAAACAATTCTGGATACTTGGTTTTGACGGCATCTTCCAATTCCCACATTGCTTCTTCCTGTCCTCGTTTATTCCATTGAATCTTTAGTAATGGAACTTCCTTATTCCGGAGTTGCTTGATCTTTCGGTCGAGGATTTGCACAGGTCTTTCTTCATATTCCAGGTTTTCTTGTACATCCAGATTCTGATATTCATAACATGTTCTGGATCATAGACATATTTTTGCAACATTGACACATGGAAAATGTCATGTATATTGGATAATTGAGGTGGAAGTGCCAGTTGATACGTCATTTCCCCAACTCTTCTTAATATTTCAAATTGTCGAATGTATCTTGGACTCAACTTTCCATTAGTTCCAAATCTCTTGATTCCTCTTCGGGGTGACACTTTAAGAATACATGATCACCTTGTTGAAATTCTAGCTCTCTTCGTCGTCGATCAACATAACTTTTCTGGCGATTTTGAGCAGCTTTCATTCGATCTTGTAGTAACTTTATAATTTTTGTCGTTTCTTGGATCATTTCGGGTCCAAGAATGTGTGATTCTTTCAATTCAATCCAACACAGTGGTGATCTACACTGCCGGCCATATAAAGCTTCAAATGGTGCCATTTGAATAGTAGACTGATAGCTGTTGTTATAAGCAAATTCCATAATTGCTAAATGATTACTCCAGTCATTTCCAAATTCTAGAACACAGGCACGACACATATCCTCAATAATTTGATTTACCCGTTCTGTTTGTCCATCAGTTTGAGGATGAAATGCAGTACTAAACTTCAGCTTAGTTCCCAATGCATCTTGTAGTTCTCTCCAAAAATGTGAAGTAAATCTTGCATCTCTATCAGAAATGATATCTTTTGGGATTCCATGTAGCCAAGCAATTTCTGTAAGGCCCTCAAACTTTGTTCCTTATTTAGACTTTGTCATATGGTGGTTAGATGCTTGGTGTACATAGCTATGTGTATATATATATATATATATATATTGTATATACATGTATTTATTCTGTACATATTGTATTTAAATAATGTTGTACATATGTATACAAGTGTTTATTTATGTACATGTTGTTTTATTAATTGTACATATTGTGTTTAAATTATACACTACATTGCATGTATATATGGTATATAGTGTATGATATTGGGCATTTCTGTGTTCTGGCCGAGAGGCATGTTAACGTCAACATGAGTGGACGTTTATAGGGGAGTCGACATCTAGATCGATGGACGCCAATTCCCAGTGAACGGAAACAATGTGGCTGTCTAATTCCCCAGAATTTGTGCGGTTTCAGATCTGAAAATAGCTACATTTCCTTCGGTCCTGTTTGGAAACTGGCTTCCAACGGAGGTAGGATTCCAACCCTTAAGTGCAGCCCAACCTTCCTTAGCTTATAAAACACCCTTTTTCGGCCAGATTAAGTCTTTTGGCTCTTGGAGAAAACCGTAGAACTCTATGCGAAAAACCTGAACTTTGGAGGGAGAAAACCGTAGAACTCTATGCGAAAAACCTGAACTTTGGAGGCTTGGATTTGGTGTTGTGGTGCGTCTTCCGACGATCTACAATGACTGGAAGATACTTTGGACTTTGGTGAGGCTTTCCCGACTCCGGTGTGAAATCAGCATCAACACAGAGAAGCCGGTTCGGGAGGAGATTTGGGCGCTTCTTGGCTTGGCCGAGGAGAGCATCTTCGGCAAAATAATCCTATCCAACAATTTTTCTAAGGCAAGTAACCTATGGATATCAACCCTACCCATGTCTTGTAGGTCTTAGGATTTTTACGGAATTTTTCTCGTGTCCTGGAACCTATTGAGCAACTATCCCTAAGAAATTTAAAGAGTTTTATAAATTTCTATGAATAATTATTTTGCTATGACAAATCTTTAAATATATATATTATACCAAATATATCACAAAAATTGCATGCAAGAAAAACTCATGAACACTCAAAAATTCTAAGACCATAAACATCTCCTATAGCCTACTACATCCGACTACTATGTTCAACTGCTAAATCTGGCTCCTTTAGAATCGCAGCCATATATCATTCAAATTTTCTAAGTACACATCTTTACATTGCATTCGATTGATAACATTCGACTCATACAACCGAATGTTTCCTTACTCTGCATTCGATTGATAACATTCGACTCATACAGCCGAATGTTTCCTTACTCTATATTCGACTCTCATACATGCATAACATTGACTCATACAGCCGAATGTTATCCTACTCTGCATTCGACTCATACAGCCGAATGTTTCCTACTCTGTATTCGACTCATACAGCCGAATGTCTCTTTACTCTACATTCGATTGATATCTCCGACTCTCACAGCTGAATCTCTGTATTCAACTGCTATAATCGATTACCTTGTTCTTCCCTAAAATCGAATCACTTGATTTTTCTTTAGAGTCGAATCATTCTTATTTCCTCAGTCGAATCATCTGTTTCTATACATTCGACTACACTGACAGAGGTACTTGTATACCTTTTCGCTGTCAGTTCTGTATCTTCAAAGAGATATATATATATATATATATATAATATATATATATATATATATATATATATATATATATATATTATCAAGTCTATCTGATTCAGATATATCCTGAGTTTAATTTGGTTATAAAAAGCTTGTTATATGAATTTCTTACTGAAGCCTCAAAATATTATTATTTAATATCTCTGACAGGATATGACTTGTCATTCTTAAAACATTCATCCTGTGCAAAACCTGTTTGTGAAATGTCTTTTTGAAATATTTTAGTCTTGATGCTCCTGCTTTACTTTAGCATTCACAAGACGCAAAGCATTTATGTAATCTCAGACGCATGACATCTGACCATCTCACCTACCACTGACAGACCCATGCTTTACCTTTTGTCTGTCTGCTTTATTTATTTATTGAAAAGCTTGTGGGATACTAGGTTCCATATTCTGTGCTGTACTCACTGACTCACCTACCACAAGGGTATGGAGATGCGTTTCTCCTTTGTCTTGTCCTTTCAACAGGCATTATTGAGCAGTTTAGCATGTCTCTCTCTCAGCTGTGTGTTCTGCAAGAGCTTATCTTCTAGCTATGGACAAACTGAAGACTTTGGGAAAATGCAATTTTGAAGACCTACTAGACAAATTCTTCAAGATCCAAAGGATCCCAGAAATTCTCTTCAAATGGCCAAACTGCAAACGGTCACCAAGCTCCAACGGCTATCTTCTCAAACGGCTAGATTTTGAAGTCTATAAAAGGAGTTCAAGAGGAAAGGAAAGAAGCATGCATGCATGAAGAATCAAATACAAGCCTACATCTCTTGAGAAAAGCATCATTCAAATCTTTCAAGCTCTTTCTCAAGCTTTCCTGCTAGCCCATCTGAGAGCTTCTTTCTGTCAGAATTCTCTTTTGAGAAACTCTGTTGGGTGGCAACTGTAATTGTCATTATCTTCAAGTCCATCCTTATTGCTTCAGATAGGATTCAGTTTTCATCTTCTGATCTTTTATCCTTCTGAAGCAGTGTGTGTTTGTGCTCAGACTTGAGGCAAACACACAAGTGTTTTAATCTCCACTACTCTTTGTAATTTTTCTGCAGAAGTAGTTTCTGCATTTGCCGCTCCTGAGAAGGGAAGGCCTTGTGAAAGGCAGTCTTTGTACCCTTGTTTAGGGAAGACTTGCTTGGGAGCAAGTGGGTGTGTAATTCCTCTGAAGGGTGAGAGAAGGCCAATTTGTTGGCAGTTAGTGGAAATCTCAAGTGGTTGACTTGAGGACTAGATGTAGGACTTCCATGCGGGAAGGGCCGAACTAGGAAAAATCCTTATGTATTTCTTGTGTGATTGTTTCCGCCAAGTACACACTTGAATCACACACATCACACTAAATACTAACCTGTCTATTTAGTGCTGTGTTTTTCAGAACAAAATTTTAAGATAAAAAGTCCTATCACCCCCCCCTCTAGGACTGTTTGTTTGCCATTTCGATCCAACAGAACCCCCTATTCTCTTGTATTTGTGCGCCCTGTCTGTGTTTCTGCAGACATGAGATTGGCGGCCACATGTGTGCCGTCAAGTTCATGAGTGACGGCAACATCGGGTGACGTTAACCCCTGTGACGGACCCTTGTGCCGCCAAGTTCATCAGGTTTTACAGAATGTATGTTTTGATCTCTGTGATGTATTTTTCGGATTTCTGGGTATATGTGTACACTGTAAAAATCATGCTTAGTTGGGAACAGTCAGTAGATCACGCCAGAATAATGTGTCCAATTTTTGTAAATTGTTTTATTCAATAAAATTTCTAAAATGGGATATTAAGCATGATTTGATCTTGATAATTCCTGATTAATTAGATCCATGATGAATTAGGGTTTCATAAATTTTATACAATCATATAGTAACTGTCTTCAACTGTTGGCTCTATTAGATATGATTGTTTTACTGTGAAACCTACTTAAGTGAATTTAGTGATAAAAATACCTGAAATCTATTTTATTTGTTTTAAATATGTTACATATCCAAAAATCTAAAAAATTGAGCATGTGACGTGTTAGCTGTTTAGAACCTGTGATAAAATTTTTGTTCTATTTTGATGACTTTCAGTGTAGTTATTGATTTAGCAATGAAAATTAACATTGTTGAGCATATTAAATTTAATCTTGTATGATGCAATGATTAACAACATGATTTGGACTGTGATATGAGTTATTTAGCACTGTGAACAGTAGCATCATGTTAGGTAAAACTGAAGTATGTGTAATTGTGTAAAAGCAAAAGCAATTGTGTTAAGTGGTGCATGAGAAATATGTGAACAATGTGATTAATGCGAATTGTGTAAATATGTGCCGTTAGTGACACTGTACCATAGAGGGCTGTGGAACCATATCGTAGTAAAGTCCCTACGGGAAGGTTCAATGTGTGTGATATCCTATGGGCATTAGGATGAAATCCTGGAGGTGGACAAGTACCACTGGTTAGGGTGGAGAGTGCTTCTCCCGGTTCTACGCAGTTAACCAAGATCCGTCACTATGTTGCCTAGGTGATGGGTATGTGAATGTGTATGTGCGTCCTTCTAGTGGTGGTTTGGACTATGTGTCACGGCAATTAAATGTAAATATGTGGATGTGAATATGTGAATTGTGCAATGTGTAAAATGAGCATGTGAAATTGTTAAGTGATTAAGTTAGTATGTGAATAAGTGTAAACCATTGTGATTATGTTTAATACATGCCAAAACAGCAAGCTAAATGTGTATATAAATGTGATAAATGCGTGAGAAAATGGTTAGATCATGCTAGGTATGCCATTTACTTTGTACATAGTTCCATACTTTAATCGTGTATAGTTGCAAAATGATTTGAATAAGATTTGAATCTTTGAACCATGTTGAATAGAATGTGTAGAAAGCATGCTATAGGTTTTATAATTATTGTTAAGTAGCATGAAGCATGTACCATGTTTATTTCTAAATGTGTAAAATACAAGTATAGGTTGTGATATGAGTAAGTTGTATTCATAGATTGCTTGCTGGGTCTTTAGACTCATCCTTGCTTTGGCGTACAGGTGTGACAGGTACCTCCTCTTGAGGAGGATATTGAGAGGAGCGACTCCGAGCGCGAGTAGTAGCTTTAGTTGTGGATAGTGCTACATTGTACTTTTCTTTCATAAGTATGTATTCAATAGGTGATGTAATTCATATGGGCAGTATATTTATTTTGGAGTTGTAATAATGTGGACACTTGCATTTCTTTTATCACTATATAGACTGTGGATATGATGTGGATGATGGAATATTTATTTGTTTATGCTGTTCTATTTCAATATTTGTGTACATATCAATCTAATGTTTAGTGTTGGGTAAATGTCCCACTGTGACGACGTTCTTTATACGACATGGATTTGTATAATCGTACCGGTATAAGGAGGGTCGTTACAGAGATTGGTATCAGGCAACATGTTGAGATTGTACATGAATATACCATCATCTTCATAATGATAAGTCTTTATAGAATTGTCCACATATGTAGAAAAAAATAATTAATAATGAATGAGAGATAGATAAGAAAATGGTTAGGACTAAATAACTTAGTTCTAACTATGATTCAATTGTTTTACAAGCTATGGCTTCTCGTGGTAGGCGTGGTGCCCATGCTCGAGAGGATGAGCAGAGGCGTGAGGATAGGGATGAGCAGTAGACCCCAGCACCCCAGGTCCTACATTCTTCTTCCACCACCGCCTGTAGATTATGGAGTGTTCATGAAAGGTCTAGTTCAAGCTATGCAGACCGGGCACACACTCAGGCTGCACTCCATGCTCAGTTGGAGGCTCAGGTTAAAAATGTTAGATAGAAGTAGCCTGTTTTTATTAAATGTATGATTGTTATGTTGCTTTTGTGTTGCTTATATTGTTTGTTGTGGCAGGCTCAGGCTCCAGCTCCAGTTCCCCAGGAACATGGCCATGGTGGTCCTTCCATCATGGAGCGATTCAAGAGGATGGCTCCACCCTCTTTTAAGGGGGAGAGTCAGCCATTGCTGGCGGAGAGCTGGTTGAGGGAGATTGAAAAGATCTTCCGGGCCATTAGGTGTGCCGAGGAGGACAAGGTCAGCTTGGACACCTATATGCTACAGGTATTTAATTTATATGCATGTACTGGTGTTAAGTTTAGATTTTGTCTAGATTGGTGCTTATGGGTGGTTTATTTCAGGGAGAGCCGATGTGTGGTGGGCCTCCTTGCTTCGCACCAGATTTGAGGAGATGGTGCTGTAGAGGTGGCATGGATGAGTTTGTGAGGCTCTTTCGATCCAAGTTCATTCCCGAGTATATTCAAGACAAGATGGAGCAGGAGTTCCTCACTCTTACTCAGGGCTACATGACGGTGCTTGAGTATGAGGCTAGGTTTGCAGAATTATCTAAGTATGCACCTCACATAGTTGCTGATGAGTGTAGGAAGGCGAAGAAGTTCGTGATGGGCCTTAAGCCATCATTGTGGTCGAGGCTCTCAGCGCTGCATGCAGGCAGGAGAGCGAGATGAAGCAATATTGGGAGAAGAAGGAATCACAGAAGAGGTCCGTGCCACCGTTCCAGCAGCAGAATAGGACGAAGGCGGCGTATCAGTCACCGCAGCGACCAGTAGCGGCGTCCAGTCAGCAGACATTTACTCCGCGGTCCCCAGGTGTCAGACCCAGTGGCAAGAAGGAGTGTCCTCACTGTAGAAGGGCACACGGCGGTACCGAGTGCTGGAAGTTAGCGAGGAAATGCTTAAAGTGCTGTAGCAGTGAGCATCAGATCAGGGATTGTCCCAGATTGCAGCAAGGAGTTCAGCGTGGAGCGCCAGCCCCAGTAGCGGCAGTAGCAGTAGCGCCAGTGACCGGAAGACCAGGAAGGCCTCGAGCCCAAGCTCGAGTGTTTGCATTGGCGCGAGAGGATGCAGAGCAGGTAGAAAACATCATGGAAGGTATGGTCTTTTCATGGGTGTGCACGCTCGGGTTTTGTTTGATACAGGTGCCACTCACTCATTCATTTCTGAGCAGTTTGCTAGGCAGTTAGCAGTAGAGTCAGGTGTAGTGGCTGAGGAGTTAGAGGTCCCTTTGTCTGTGCACACACCAGCAGGAACGATATCGACTAGGAAGTGTATTCCGTCTTTACCTGTGTGCATTGGGGACCGAGTCTTAGAAGGGTGCTTCTACTTGCTAAAGATGAAGGACTATGATGCTATTCTAGGTCTGGATTGGCTAGAGGAGCACTATGTGTTAGTAAATTGTCATGGGAAGAAGATCACTTTCCGTATTCCTGGTGAGGATGAGTTTTCACATCCATTGCCAAGGAACTTAGAGGGAAGGTTTGTATCTTCGCCATGAAGGCGATGAAGATGGTGAACAAGGGTTGTGACGCTTTTCTTGCCAGCGTGGTCTTAGTACCGAAGGCTGATCAGTCACCTACCCTTGAGGAGATTGATGTACTGCAGGAGTTTCGAGACGTATTTCCTGATGATTTGTCTGGTTTGCCACCGGTTAGAGAGATAGATTTTACTATAGAGTTGCTTCCAGGCACCTCTCCTATCTCGAAGGCTCCATATCGGATGGCACATGCGGAATTAGTTGAGTTAAGGAAACAGTTGCAAGATTTGCTGGACAAGGGATTTATTCACCTTAGGTATCCCCATGGGGTGCACCTGTATTATTTGTGAAGAAGAAGGATGGTTCACTCAAGTTGTGCATCGATTATAGGAAGCTCAACCAGGTGACCGTAAAGAACAGGTATTCCGTACCACAGATTGATGATCTATTTGACCAGCTGCAAAATGCATCGATATTTTCTAAGATTGATTTGCAGTCTGGCTATCATCAGTTGAGGATTAGAGTGAAGATGTGTCCAAGATGGCCTTTAGGACTCATTATGGACATTATGAGTTTTTAGTGCTTCCATTTGTTCTAACCAATGCCCTGCAGCGTTCATGGATCTCATGAACAGGTGTTTAGACCTTATCTAGATAGTTTCACAGTGGTGTTATCGACAATGTGCTAGTCTACTCTCCGAATGAGGCTACACATCGTGATCATTTAAGGGTTGTGTTGGAATTTCTCCAAGAGCACAAGCTGTATGCAAAGTTCAGTAAGTGCGATTTTTGGATGCGCAAGGTTCATTTCCTTGGGCATGTTATCTCCAACGCTAGTGTAGCAGTTAATCCAGCGAAGGTCCAGGCTGTATTAGATTGGGAGATCCCCAGGAACCCATCAAAGAGATCAGAGTTTTCTTGGTTTAGCAGGCTATTATCGACGATTCATTGAGGGATTTGCATCTATCGCTGCACCTTTGACTAAGCTAACCAGGAAGGGTGTGAAGTTTATGTTGGACCTTCTTTGAATGACAGCAAGCTAACCTAGAGGGGGGGTGAATAGGTTTTCTGAAATCTAAAACACAAAAACTAAACACTTAAAAGTTTGGTTAGTTTAGTGTGATAAAGAGTAGCAGTGTGGAAGCAAATAAACAATCACACAAATAACACAAGAGATTTATCCTGGTTCGGCCCTTCCCACATGGAAGTCCTACGTCCAGTCCCCAAGCAACCTCTTGGAATTTTACTAACCAGGGTACAGTCCCCCTCAAGGACAATACAACACCCAGCACCCCAGCTGGTCTTCTTCTCTTTCCTGGGCAAGAAGGCAACCCACTTCTTTTACAGGTCAAGAAGCCAACCTCCTGGTACAAACCCCAGTGCGGTTCTGCTAGACACAAACCCCTAGCTAGGTTCTACACTGTATACAGTACTATAGCTGGACAAAGATCTTTCTTAGAAAAGAAAGAACACAGCTGAGAGTTGGAACAGATGAACACCAACTAAAAGAAACTCTTAGCTAAAAGACTCTCTCCCCCAGAATTACAATGATCACAGAGAGAGTGAAGAGAGGAAGGCTGAAAGAGTGAAGACTTCTGCTATGAAAGGCTTCTCTTGATTTGGCTCGAGCTCTTCTCTCTTTCTTTGAGTGTATGTGGCATTGAGGTTCCTCACTGGTTGTACACTCCTTCAAAGATCTTCAAGAAAGCTCTCTTCCTTTTCTTCAGCTTGCTTCATTTTTATATGAGAGGCTTTTGAATAGATCTGTTGAAGAGATCCATTGGAGCTCTTCTAGTCGTTGCTGATCTTTCTATTCATTCTTCTTCAGATTGTCAGCCACTTGGTGGTCTACGAGGTCTGTAAGCATAGAAGAAAGTGTTTAGCTAAAATAGTGTTTTTGTCAAAAAGCTCACATACCTCTATGCTTCTTGTTTTCTCCCAGAAGTAGTAAGTGACCACCTTTCTGTTTGACAGGAGAGAAGAGATCTAGAGAGATAAAAGAAAATCTTCTGTCAGAGACATTTTTGACTTTTCATTAGGCGCCAAACATATTTGAAAGATCTGAGTATAAATAAAATCGATGTTTACATGAAGTCGATGTTTGGACAAAATCGATGTTTAAGTAAAAGCAAATTGTCATTATAAAGATAGGCAAATCGATGGGCAAATCGATGTTTTCACTTATCGAGTCGATGTGGCAACCAAATTATTATGAAACTTATCAAATCGTTATGGCATTCAAATCGTTATGAAAACTTATCAAATCGATGTTTTGGTCAAATCGATGTTCTCATTTAGGAAATCGATGTATGAGAGAAATCAATGTGAGAGAGAGATCGATGTGGCGATCAAATCATTATGGCATTCAAATCGATGTGAGAATCAAATCGTGTGTTTCTCACTTATGAAATCGTTATGAGAACCAAAATGTTATGAGAGTAAATCATGTTCTCATTATGAAATCGTTATGAAAATCAAATCGTTGTGAGAGCAAATTGTTGTTCTCACTTATCAAATCGTTGTGGCGACCAAATCGTTGTTTTACTTAACGAATCGTTACACGATCAAATCATTGTGTAACTTATCAAATCGTTGTTAGTGAAATCAATTTGGCACTTTGAACAGAAATCGATGTATATTGAATAAACATCGATTTAGCATTTTAGTGCACAACACACATCGATAATTCCATAAATTTATATTTATTAAGAAACATGATATTCAATATATTTAATAATATTTAATTAATCATAAATTTTGTTATCACCAAAATACAAGGGTAAAATATAGGAGTGGTTCAACAGTTTATCTGGTCCGAGGATTGTGAGAGTAGCTTTTAGTTGTTGAAGGCTAAGCTTACTTATGCACCGATGTTGATTTTGCCGAGTGGGGTAGAGGGTTTTGCTATTTATTCGGATGCATCTCGGATTGGTCTAGGCTGTGTGTTGATGCAGCATGGTAGGGTAGTGGCGTATGCTTCTCGTCAATTGAGGAGCATGAGCGACTGACTATCTGACTCATGATTTAGAGCTTGTGGCAGTGGTTCAGCACTAAAGATCTGAAGACACTACTATTTATGGTGTCAGATTTGGGGGTTCATGACCACAAGAGTTTGAAGTATCTCTTTTCGCAAAAGGAGTTAAACCTATGGTAGAGGAGATGGATTGAGTTCCTCAAGGACTACGACTTCGATCTTCAGTATCATCTAGGAAAGGCGAATGTCGTAGCGGATGCTCTTAGTAGGAAGAGATCATTGCTCCAGCAGGATTGGAAGATGTTGGAGGATGCAGCCAATGTGATGACTGAGTTGGAGCCACAGTTATGTCAGACTTTCGTGGCTCAGTTGTCTATTCGGTCCACTGTTTCTGTTAAAGTGATTGAGTAGTAGAAGGCTGATCCTATTGGATCTCTTATTTTGATGATAGTCAAATGTGATTCATTAATACTTTGAAATCATGCTTATCATGCTTACATTTTTCTCTCACAATGTTTCCTTCATTTACAGCTCAACAAATGGTCTGTGTGTCGACACATCTCAACTGTGTGTCGACACTAGTGCACTGTCCCAGAACAAAGTCATCAGTAAGCACCCAGTGTGTCGACACAGTCTAGTTGTGTGTCGACACTGTTCCAGATTCCAGGAGATTGTTTTTTTGATATCTAGGACAGGTTGTCGACACATAGGTAAGGTGTGTCGACACAGTCAATCTATTTTTTTCTCTTCTTTATCTAATTAACAGGGACGTGTGAAGCTTTTGGGAAAGGCTTTTTGGGTGGGAACTTTTATGCCTACAGATCCCAAGATATTTTGTGGACCCATGGGGCAATAAATACCCCTTATCCACTTGGCTTTAAAGAAAGATCGAGTCACACTTCTATTCTTCCAAGACTCTAGAGAATTCCAGCCAATTCATGAAGAAGGCTCCAACCTGGCGAATTGCTCCCAGATCTGAAGGAACAAGAGGTTTGTACACCTTAGATGATCCAATTGAAGGAGAATTTTGATCCATCTGACTCTTCTTCCTAGAGCTGAAGCAGAAGAACTGATCCCCATTCCTGAAGCAGAAACATGGATTTTCGAACCAATCCTCTTCAATTTGGAATTCAATTGCTTCGACTGGTTTCTCATTTCAATTTCACTATATATTGTGTGTTTTTGTGAAAGTGGTGCAGTCCTTGTGCCCAATTCACGTGTGTGTGATTGAATATGAGATTTCTGTATCTCGAGTGTGTGTGTTCCTTTGTGACTTTTCTGAACTGGCAAGATAAGCCACACTTGAGTGTGTGTGTGGATGGTGGATGTAGGATACACTGTTGTGTAATCCAAACCACCCTAAATCTTTGTGTCATTGTGGTTTGCTTGTCTCTTGCGCTAGATGCTTGATAGGTTCGTCAAAATTTCATCATCTAACTTGTCTAATTTGTTTAAAATTGTCATTAACACTCAGATTTCACACTCGATTAAGTTTCTCTAAGTTTCTGTTTGAGTGGTTTTTAAAATTTGGAGAAATCTATTCACCCCCCCCCTCTAGATTTCTAGTAGCAGTTTTTTCCGCAACATTTCAGATCCTAGGCTTCAGGAATTGGTGGGCAAGGCGAGAATTGCTCGAGATGAGAATGGTGTGATTAGATTTCATCACCGAGTTTGTGTCCCGGATATTGTGGATGTTCGTGAGCAGGTTCTAGCAGAAGCTTATATGCCGAGATTCTCTATTCATCCAGGTAATACTAAGATGTACCAGGATTTGAAGAGATCTTTCTGGTGGTCTGGCATGAAGAAGATGTAGCAGATTTTGTATCCAAGTGTTTAGTATGCCAGCAAGTGAGGCTGAGCATCAGCGACCATATGGTCTTATGCAGAAGATGGAGATCCCAGTATGGAAGTGGGAGGATGTCACTATAGATTTTGTGACGGGTTTTCCCAGATCAGTGAAGGGCAATGACTCGATTTGGGTGATTATAGATAGATTCTCTAAGACTGCGCATTTCTTGCCTATGAAGAAGAAGCAGTCAGTAGAGAGTTTGGCTAGGTTGTATGTTAGTAGCATTGCTAGATGCATGGCGTGCCGAAGTCGATTATTTTAGATCGAGATCCAAGATTTACTTTGAGGTTGTGGAAGGGTCGTCAGGAGGCTTTAGGTTCGAGTTGAAGCTCAATTTGGTGTTCTATCCCCAGATTGATGGACAGTTCGAGAGGACTATCCAGACGCTCGAGGATATGTTGAGAGCGTGTGTGATGGATTGGAAGGGTGATTGGGAGCGTCTTTTGCCTCTTGTGGAGTTTGCATATAACAACAGTTTTCATGCGAGTATTGGAATGGCTCCATTCGAGGCTTTGTATGGGCGGCCTTGTAGATCTCCTTTATGTTGGGAGGAGACAGGTGATAGGCAGTTGATAGGTCCGGAGTTAGTGCATGAGACTTCGGATAAGATTCAGCTTATTAGGTAGAGGCTTGTTGTGGCGCAGGATAGGCAGAAGAGTTACGCCGACAACAGAAGGAAGGATTTAGAGTTCGAGGTTGGCGAGCATGTTTTTTTGAAGGTTTCTTCTACTCGAGGTGTTGTCAGGTTGGCAGGCATAGCAAGCTGAGTCCTCGATTCATTGGCCCGTTTGATATTCTAAGGTGGATGGAAAACGTGGCATATGAGCTAGCTTTACCCCCAGCGTTAGCTATGTTCATCCTATTTTCCACGTATCCATGCTCAGAAGGTATGTGCGTGATCCATCTCATGTGATTAGTCACGAGCCAGTGGAGATTCAACCAGATCTGTCGTATGTCGAGAAACCAGTAGCTATCCTTGATCGGAAGGTCCAACACCTCAGGAACAAGAGCATTGCGTCCGTAAAGGTGTTATGGTGGAACTTCTCATGAGAGGAGGCTACATGGGAGCTTGAGGATGCCATGTTGAAGAAGTATCCCCATTGTTTGACTAGTTTCATTCTAACTTCGACGATGATGTTTCTTCAAGGGGGAGAGGGTGTAAGGCCCTCGAACTTTGTTCCTTATTTTGTCATATGGTGGTTAGATGCTTGGTGTACATAGCTATGTGTATATACATGTATTTATTTCTGTACATATTGTATTTAAATAATGTTGTACATATGTATACAAGTGTTTATTTATGTACATGTTGTTTTATTAATTGTACATATTGTGTTTACATTACATTACATTGCATGTATATATGTATATAGTGTATGTATATTTGGGCATTTCTGTGTTCTAGCCGAGAGGCATGTTAACGCCAACATGAGTGGACATTTATAAGGGAGTCGACGTCCAGATCGATGGACGCCATTCCCAATGAACGACAACAATGTGGCCGTCTAATTCCCCAGAATTTGTGCGGTTTTTAGATCTGGAAACGGCAGCATTTCCTTCGGTTCCTATTTTGGAAACTGGCTTCCAACAGTAGGATCCAACCCTTAAGGGCAGCCCAACCTTCCTTAGCTTATAAAACACCCTTTTTCTGCTGGATTAAGTATTTTGGCTCTTGGAGAAAACCCTAGAACTCTGTGTGAAAAACCTAAACTTTGGAGGCTTGGATTTGGTGTTGTGGTGTGTCTCTCGGTGATCTACAATGACTGGAAGATACTTTGGACTTTGGTGAGGCTTCGCCGACTCTAGTGTGAAATTAGCATCAACACAGAAGCCAGTTCGGGAGGAGATTTGGGCGCTTCTTGGCTTGGCCGAGGAGAGCATCTTCGGCAAAATAATCCTATCCAACATTTTTCTAAGGCAAATAACCTATGGATATCAACCCTACCCATGTCTTGTAGGTCTAAGGATTTTTACGGAAATTTTCTCGTGTCCTGGAACCCCCTATTCTCTTGTATTTGTGCACCCTGTCTGTGTTTCTGCAGATAGGAGATTGGTAGCCACATGTTTGCCGTCAAGTTCTTGAGTTGACGGCAACATTGGGTGCCGTTAACCCCTGTTGGCGGCCACCCTTGTGCCGCCAAGTTCATCAGGTTTTACAGAATGTATGTTTTGATCTCTGTGATGTATTTTCTGGATTTCTGGGTATATGTGTACACTGTAAAAATCATGTTTAGTTGGGAACAGTCAATAGATCACGCCAGAATAATGTGTCGAATTTCTGTAAATTGTTTTATTAATTAAAATTTTTGAAATGGGATATTAAGCATGATTTGATCTTGATAATTCCTGATTAATTAGATCCATGATGAATTAGGGTTTCATAAATTTTGTACGATCATATGGTAACTGTCTTCAAGTATTGGCTCTGTTAGATATTTATTGTGAAACCTACTTAAGTGAATTTAGTGATAAAAATACCTGAAATCTATTTTATTTGTTTTAAATATGTTACAGATCCAAAAAATCTAAAAAATTGAGCATGTGACGTGTTAGCTGTTTAGAACCTGTGATAAAATTTTTGTTATGTTTTGATGACTTTCAGTGCAGTTATTGATTTAGCAATGAAAATTAACATTGTTGAGCATATTAAATTTAATCTTGTATGATGCAATGATTAACAACATGATTTGGACTGTGATATGAGTTATTTAGCACTGTGAATAGTAGCATCATGTTAGGTAAAACTGAGGTATGTGTAATTGTGTAAAAGTAAATGCAATTGTGTTAAGTGGTGCATGAGAAATATGTGAACAATGTGATTAATGCAAATTGTGTAAATATGTGCCGTTAGTGACACTGCTACCATAGAAGGTTGTGGAACCATACCATAGTAAAGTCCCTACGGGAAGGTTTAATGTGTGTGATATCCATGGGCATTAGGATGAAATCCTAGAGGTGGACAAGTACCACTAGTTAGGGTGGAGAGTGCTTCTCCCGGTTCTGCGTGATGATCAGATCATCCCCATATAATTTCATGAATTATATATCTATTTTAGTGATTAACAAAATCCTAACAATTAGTATTTAACAAGTTTTTATGAAGCTTAGTCACAGGAAATAAACCAGGCAAAATCAAGCAAAGACTTGTAAGTAAATCCTTACATTGTTGTTTTTAATTTTCAGAGCATGAAATTTATCTAAGTACACATCAAATCGCTTTTAAGCATAACAATTTCATAAGTATCATATCATTTTTTGGTTTACATTGATTTTGATCTCAGAACGATTCGTTAAGTGATCGCATCGATTTCGATATCAGAACAATTCGCTAAGTGGTCACATCGATTTCAATCTCAGAACGATTCGCTAAGTGATCGCATCGATTTCGATCTCATAACGATTCGCTAAGTGGTAGTATCGATTTCGATCTCAGAACGATTCGCTAAGTGGTCACATCGATTTCAATCTCAGAACGATTCGCTAAGTGATCACATCGATTTCGATCTCATAACGATTTGATTACACACAACGATTCTGTTTCATAACGATTCGATAAGTGAGTATAAAGATTTCAATCTCACAACGATTCGTAAGTGAGCATAACAATTGCTCTCATAACGATTCGATAAGTGAGTATAACGATTTCAATCTCACAACGATTTCGTAAGTGAGCATAACGATTTGCTCTCATAACGATTCGATAAGTGAGTATAACGGTTTCAATCTCACATCGACCTCGTAAGTAAGCATAACGATTTTCTCTCATAACGATTCGATAAGTTTCACATCGATTTGGTATTTACATCGACTTGACAAGTTACAACAATGACTTGGTCATTGTAACGACTCGATAAGTTACACAACGATTTGCTTGCTGTAACGATTCGATAAGTCACAACATCGACTTGGTCATCAGATCGATTCGATAAGTTTTCATAACGATTTTGTCGCAATAACGATTTGATGCATTACACAACGACTTGGTCAATATATCAATTTGTTCACAACAACTTGCTCATAATGATTTACTTACATTGTCATAACGATTGTATCATGAGTATATAACAATTTGTGTGTATATCGATTTAGTTATGAACGTGCAATGATTCACATGAACAATAACTCACACACACAACGATTCTATAAGTCATGTTCATATCGATTTCATGAGCTATAACGACTTGATATTCAAACTTATTTTTTGAATACGTTGAAAAGTCAAAGTCTTCGTGCATACAACACCAATATCCATGCATTTAATGCTATGTACACTTCTCTGCACAAAATATGTCTGAGTATCTTCTAGTCTAATGCTTCTATGAAAAAACACTTTATGGCTAGACAGAATGACATTTCCATTTTTGTGTATAGTCATATTGCTTGATTTCTAATGTAAACTGACAAGCCAAAAGACAGTCTAGTTGTCCATCTATTTGGTATTTAATGAATGCAGGATATTGACAGTACCACTACAACGTTGGACAAAGAAGAAACTGCAGAATATCTGAAAAGATCCTTCTCTTGCGTGCATGGATCAGAAAGCATTAAATGACTGGAAGCACTACAGTACCATGCAGTCTAACGTGCATCCAACCTTGAGACAACAGATACTTCAACGGCTACATTTTTCAAAGAAAAAATAAATAGAAGACTGATGCCTACGTGAAGACATACCTCTTGAGAATTCAAAAATTAGAAAGCACCATAGAAAGAGCTCAAGCCTTACTCTATAGCTGTCATAGCTCTTGCTCTATGTGTGTAGTGTAAAAACCTTGAGAGAGCCTTCAAGTACTGAGAGTAGTCTGAGTTGTAGATCTTTTTCCCTCTCAGTATTCGCTTCGGATCAAGCATTGTGCTATTAGCTTGGTCCAGGGGCATATCATCTCTTGTATGCTCTGTGTGTTTATTCCCTTCGTGTGAAGGAAGACCTGGGGGTTCTAGGGTGTTTATTCCCTTCGTGTTGAAGGAAGACCTGGTGGGATCCAGGGTGTTGTTTTCCTCTTCGGATTGTGAAGAGAAGACCAGCTGCGGCTGGGTGTGTAAGTGTCCTTGAGGGGGACTGTACCCTTAGGTAGTGAATCCTGAGTTGTTTCTCACGGATTGGACGTAGGACTCCTGTGGAGAGAAGGTCCGATCCAGGATAAAATCTTGTGTAGTGTGTGTGTTCTTGCCTGTGTTTACTGTTTGTCTTTTCACGAACACTAACTATTATCGAAGTGTGTTTTGTGTGAACGTTTTGTGAGCAGGTTTAGGTATTCAAATTTTTAAGAATCCATTCACCCCCCCTCTGGGCTTGCAAGCTAGGAAACAAGTGGTATCAGAGATCATCTCTTCGACAAAGAAGAAGATCCAACGATTTGAAGAGAAAAGATCAAATGACAGCCCAAGGTCACTTCGAAGGTCAGTCAGTAAATAGGCCACCACTATTCGATGGTGAAGACTACACATATTGGAAAACAAGGATGAAATTCTTTCTACAAGGTCTTGACTATCAAATCTGGTCGATAGTCGAAGAAGGAGATCTTCTGGTCACGAATGAAAAGGTTAAATGGACGGAAGATGACAAGAAGAAGATTTCTCTGAACTGCAAGGCCAAGAGTATCCTATGTTGTGCTCTTAGAAAGAAAGAGTTCAACAACATATCAGCCTGCAAATCTGCTATGGAAATGTGGGAAAAGTTAAGGATCACTTATGAAGGTACTGAAAAGGTAAAAGAAACCAGAATAGATATTCTGGTAACTAATATGAAAGATTTCAGATGCAACCCGGTGAAACAATTACACATATGTACAGTAGGTTCACCGACATCACTAATGGATTGGCTGGTCTTGGTAAGACCTATCAGATGGGAGACATGGTTAGGAAAATTCTCAGATCCTTACCTGCCTCATGGACTCCAAAAGTAACAGCAATAGAAGAGGCTAACGACTTGAAGATAATGTCGTTAGAGAAACTCATTGGGTCCCTTATGGCCCATGAGATTAACATGGAAAGGTTGGGAGAATCATCTAGCAGAAAGAAGCATTCCAACGCACTCAAGGCAGAAGAAGGCACATCAGAAGAAGGCTCATATAGCCAAGAAAGTATGAACAACAGTGAAGATGAGGAAGCAATGCTATCCAGAAGGTTACAACGCATCTTGGCTAAGAAAAAGAAGTATCAGTCCGGAAGAAGATACTTCAAGAAGGGAAAAGACTTCAAAAGGTCAGAAGTCAAAGATGCAAAGAAGACTGAACCGATTTGCTATGAATGCAAGAAGCCCGGAATATCAAGGCAAAATGTCCAAAGCTCAAGAAAAATGAGTTCAGAAAGAAAGACAACACCAGAAGACCCAGAAGATTTATGAAGAAAGCCATGGCAGCAGCATGGGACAACAGTAGTGACTCGGACAGCAAGTCAAGCTCAAGCAATGAAGAAGAAGAAGAAGCCAACCTGGCATTCATGGCCAACATCGAAGACAAGGTAACATCAGACTCATCTTTCTCTTCATGCAATGAATCTGATTCTGACAACTTGGAAGAAGCTTTTAATGAATTGTATTGTAAATATAAAGAAGTATGTAAATCATTAAAAGCCAATAAGAAAAATCTCGCATGCTTAGAAAATACTAATTTAGACTTAAAATCTGAAAATGAGCAAATGGAAAAAAAATTACTGAACTAAAAAGGAGAAATGAATTGTTATGTGAAGACTTGAAAAATAAAAATGAACAATTAGCGAGTTTGGAAAACCAAGAAACTGTAAATAAATTAAAACAAGAAGTTAACACTTTAACAACAGAAAATGAAAAATTGTCAAGCACATTAGAAAAATTTACTAATGGCAAAACAACATTATATTAAAAGGTGCTAGACGGTCAGGTAAAAAGAAACATGGATTAGGTATACTCCTCCCGATAATGAGGAAACAATAGTATATCCTAAAACATATCCAACTCCTAAATTTGTACCTAAACAAGACACAACATATAAATCAATTTTAAATACATTCCAACTGAAAAGATAACTAAAATGTCTTGCTGTAGCCATTGCAATAAGTTAGGACACATTAAAATATCATGTCCAACTAAACATAAAATATGGATAATTAAAAGAAAAATTGATGATACTAACCAACCAGGACCCAAAAGAACTTGGGTACCTAAAGCTTAATGTTTTTAATGCAGGGAAACCTTTGAGCATCCAAATGGTACTTGGATAGCTGATGCTCAAGGCACATGTCAGGGAACAGAAAGTTATTCTCACATATTGAAGCTGAAGAAGGAACAGTCACGTATGGAGACAATGGAAAAGGGACTGTGATAGGCAGTGGATCAGTAGGCAGTAAAGACAAAACAGTTATCGAAGATGTGCTATGCATCAAAGGACTAAAGCACAACCTTACTAGTATCAGCCAGCTGTGCGATAAAGGGCATCAGATTAGATTTCAAGAGTCAAAGTGCAGTATTATAAAAAATGGTGCACTCATGTTTAAAGCTAACAGAGAAAAGAACCTATATGTACTTTATTTGAGAAAAATAAAGGACTAGGACAAATGTTGGCAGCAAATAAAGAGCAGTCAACAGATCTCTGGCACCGAAAACTGGGCCACTGCAACTTGGATGGCATGAGAAAGTTGATCAAGAGAAGCTTGGTGGAAGGCCTACCCAAAGTAAGTACAAAAATGATTGGTGTCTGTGGACCGTGTGCAAAAGGTAAGCACACAAGTCATCCTTCAAGTCAAAGACTGTGGTAACAACCTCTAAACCCTTAGAACTTCTACATATGGATTTATTTGGGCCAATGAGGACTACAAGTCTTGGGGGAAAGAACTTTGGATTTGTTATAGTAGATGACTACTCCAAGTTTACATGGATTTCTTTTCTAGAACACAAGGATGATACTTTTGAGAGTTTTGTTAGTTTCAGCAAGAAAGTTCAAAAGGATAAGAAGTATAGCATCATTAGTATCCGATCAGATCACGGAGGAGAATTTCAGAATGAGAGCTTTGCAAAATTCTGTGATAGCCAAGGAATAGAACACAACTTCTCAGCACCAAGGACACCACAGCAAAATGGAGTTGCTGAGAGGAAGAATAGAACCCTATTGGATATGGCTAGAACAATGTTGTCAGAGTATGATTTACCAAGATACTTTTGGGCCGAAGCCATCAACACATCTTGTTACATAATCAACCTGGTGATGATCAGGCCAATCCTGAAGAAGACTGCATACGAGCTATACAAGCAGAAGAAGCCAAAAATCAGCCATTTCAGAATCTTTGGATGTCCATGCTTCATCGACAACAACGACAAAAGAGATATGGTAAGTTAGATTCCAAATCAGATGATGGTATTTTCATGGGGTATGCTTCTAAACCCAAAGGGTATAGAGTATTCAATAAACATAGTTTATTAATTGAACAGACGGTACATGTTATTTTTGATGAGACTAAACCTTCCTTGAGAAAAGAAGTAGATAGTGATGTTGATGATACAGATGAACTATCCAAGAAGCTAAAGAACACATCTATTGAGGATAAGGAAGATCCACCCTTGAAAGATCTACAACAAAAGGATACATCACACGACAATCTTCCAAAGGAATGGAGGTATAGAAGGATCACCCATTGGACAACATAATTGGAGATCCATCTGTTGGGGTACGGACAAGAGGTAATGTGATTCCTTGTGATTATCTAGCCTTTGTTTCACAAATAGAGCCTAAGACAGTCAATGAAGCACTAACCGAGGAATCTTGGATATTAGCCATGCAACATGAACTAAATCAGTTCAAGAGAAACTAAGTATGGTCCCTTGTTCCGAGACCATCAGATCATCCTGTGATTGGCACCAAATGGGTGTTCAGAAACAAATTGGATGAAGCTGGTGTGATCATAAGAATAATGCAAGATGGTAGCTCAAGGCTATTCCCAAGAGGAAGGCATAGATTTCGATGAAATCTATGCACCAGTGGCTAGACTTGAGGCAATTAGGATTTTACTTGCATATGCTTCTGCATTAAATTTAAAACTCTTTCAAATGGATGTAAAATTGCTTTCTGAATGGTTTATAAAGGAAGAGGTATATGTAGAACAACCACCTAGTTTTATGACATGGATTTTCCAAATCATGTTTTTAAGTTGCATAAAGCCTTGTATGGATTAAAGCAAGCACATAGAGCTTGGTATGAAAGGCTTAGTTCATTTTTGTTAAATCATGGTTTCATTAGAGGAAAAGTAGATAACACATTATTCATTAAGTCTAAACTTAAAAATGTGTTACTTGTTCAATATATGTTGATGATATAATATTTGGCTCTACTGATGAATCTCTTTGCAAGTATTTTGAAAAGCTTATGCAGGGAGAATTGAAATGAGCATGATGGGGGAGCTCAACTACTTCCTCGGATTGCAAATCAAACAAGAAAGGAAGGATCTCACATCTGTCAAGCCAAGTACACCAAAGAATTACTAAAGAAGTTTGGATTTGAAAACCCCAAGCCACTGTCAACACCCATGAGCACATCAACAAGGCTAGACAGTGACAAAAATGGTAAGAAAGTAGATTAGAAACTTTACAGATGTATGATAGGTTCATTACTCTATTTAACAACAAGTAGACCTGATATATTGTTAGCGTATGTATGTGTGCTAGGTACCAGGCAGATCCTAAAGAGTCTCATTAATTTGTGTTAAAAGGATCTTTAGATACTTAGCCAAAACTCATGATCTAGGATTATGGTACCCAAATTCATGTGAAATTAATTTAGTAGGATATTCTGATGCTGACTATGCTGAATGCAAGGTAGATAGGAAAAGCACCAGTGGATGTTGTCAATTTCTTGCAGGATGTCTGATTTCGTGGTCCTCGAAGAAGCAAAATTCAGTAGCACTGTCTACAGCTGAAGCTGAGTACGTGACTACTGGAAGCTGTTGTTCACAACTATTGTGGATTAAACAAGAACTTGAGGATTATGGACTTCAGATCAAGACAATTCCATTACTGTGCGACAACACAAGTGCAATAAATCTTACCAAGAATCCAGTCCAGCATTTAAGGACAAAGAACATTAAGATTAGGTACCATTTTTCATGATCATGTAGCTAATGGTAATATAACATTTCTTTTGTAGATACACAAAATCAGTTAGCAGATATCTTCACAAATGCCTTACCTGAAGAGAGATTTACTTCTCTTAGAAGGGAACTAAGCATGTGTAAGTTGTGAAAGATTTATCTGTATAAAACTAAATATAAATTATTTCAGAATAACCAAATTTTCTCCCCTGTAGTTAAGAAAAATCTCATTAAAATATTACTTGTTTCTTACTTATCTGAGACGATTCAATTAATTTTAAAGTATTTATTCCTCTCGAACTGGTCACTTTGTCGTTTTCTGCCATTATGGTACCTCTTGTTTCGAAAAGTCACTAATATTCTTTTGATAAAAACTCGAAATCTGTGTTACAATGATTCCCTTCATCTTCATCTCCTTCAACTTGCCTGAGGCGATACCCTATCGACTCCGGCATCGACTCTATGGGATTCAAAGCTTCCAACTCCTTCCCACGAGAAATTTCTTGAGGGCTTCTACTCCTTTCCTCATTCCAATCATCTAGAAACTTTCCCCATTCAAATCCATGGTCGCGTCTGGGTATCCGGCAGCATTGGGGGCTATGGAGCTGCGTTTCTTACCGCCGAGCAGCAAGAGAGGTATACCACTGTGAAGATCAAGGTCTGTGGCAACGTAGTGGACGTTGCAGACTTGCAGAAGAATGGAATGGGCAACATCATTGCAGCAATGGAGAGGATGAAATGGACGAAGATGGCAACTCTGTCAGAGGTGAGTTATCCAGACCTAGTGAAGGCATTTTATGTTTGTTTGAAGACTGAGGAGGATGGGTCCTTGACATCCACTGTCAAAGGAACCCAGATTAAGATTACCTATGAGCTTTTGGAATCTTTATTTGAGTTTGCACCACCGGTCACAGTGGGGTTCACACTGTGGATATCCAGGCAAAGGGATTAGGAATTGTTGGCCCCGAGTACAAACTGAAGGATGGGAAGATTGACATTAACCATCTGAATGCATTCAACCATTTCTGCATTTCATTGTTTGCCAAATATTGATCCCAAGGAGTGCCACCTTTTGGATTGTACTAAGGCGGACTCCAATATGATGTTCTGGCTATCTAGAACCAGAGCATAAACATGGCTGAGGTTATAATAGAAAGGATGAAGTTTGCATCCGCTCAGGTTTGGGACAAGAAGAGCAAGCTAAATATGTCCCTACCATATGCACATCTGCTCACCAAGGTATTTCAACATTTTGGCATTAATTTGTCTAGAGCAGTGTCAGAAAAAGATGGGGCAGGCTATTCGTAGCAGAAACCTGAAGAAGAGTGGATTCTCACTGATTAATGTTGTGTGGACCAAGACCTAGTGGCTGAGGGTGAAGTCATATTGGCGAAGCCCAAGAAGTCCAAGAAGAGGTAGGAGAAGCAGCAGTAGTAGCAGAAGTACAACAAGAACAGAAGTTCAAGAGCAACATCAAGAAGTTATCAGTTCAAAAATTACAGTGGAACAAGCAGCAGCAGCAGAGGTCAGAGCAGAAGAATCAGTGATCATTGGAAGCCAGATTGAGGATATTCCTCAAGAGAATATTGAGCTAGTTAAGCGAGTTTCAGAGGCTATCAACCCCACCTTAATTGTGGCATTTATTCTTAGAAGTTTGCTGGAATCCATTCCAAGCACTCAGGGGGAGCCTGATCAGTCCAGTGAACCAGCAGCAGATGTTGTGGCATCTGGCACATTTAGAAGCTGTCATGGAGGATGCTCCTATTTAGGGGAGCAAGAAGAAGAAAATGTTCTAGAGGTGTGGCATCAGGCCACATTGCAGACGTTCCTATGGAAGATGCTCCTATTCAGGGGAGCAATCTGTTGAAAAGGAAGAACCAACCCAGGGGGGGAGCACACTGCTAGTGTTCCCGTGATGATCAGTTCAAAGAAGGCATTGTGGAAAGTGCCTCAGGTGAAGAAGATATTGATTTAAATGTGGAGCCCGTTGCAAGGGCAAGCAGCAAAGGGAAAGAAGCAGCTATGGGATTCCCCTCTTGACAGGAGGCCTCATCAGAGGCAGAGGAAGAAGAAATTGAAGGTCAATCTGAAGCCCTTAGTTGCTAGAATGGATGAACAAGGGAAAATTCTCTGCTCTATGCAATCTGTATATAGCATCAATATCATAAGCCAGAGCCAGTCAGCTAATTCAGTTGGAGCTTTGGTGCTGAGCTCCACAGTGTAAAGGAAGAACTGAGATCAACAAAGATGTTTTAAGATGGATGAGGACGAACTTAGCAGTATGAAGTCATCCATTTCAGAATTGACAAATCTTGTGCGAGCTCAGGTTCCTCCTTCTCCCACTCCATCAGTACCTCAGCAGTCTGGGCATCATGAAGAAGTTGTTTCTGACGATCTAGCAGGGCCATCAGGGCCAAATGTTGTGACAGAAGTGGCAGTTTGGGTCAGTTGATGTCGAGCAGTCTGGGCCAATAGTGTTGATGAGGTAGCTACTCCAGTGCAAGATAGTGTTGAAGCTGTGAAGACTGGGTCACTAGGGCCAGCAGAGATGTTTCTGGGCCAATCGGGCTAGTGGTTTCCGAGGCTGAGACTTCAAGAGCAGAAGAGACGGTGTAGCTCCAGAAGCCCCTGCTCCTTCTCCTCTTCAAACTCCAGCCCCTCCTTCACCACCATTTCCTTCATAGCTCCTCCAACACCTACCACCTTTAAACAACCCATGCCTCGCACCATTTCATCTCCAACACCATTTCCTTTGCAATCCTCCTCATCTCCTGTCACCTCCACATCTTCTCCTCCTCTTCCTCCTCCTTCTGTTGAGGTTCATCAAGCATCCTCATCCGCAGGAGCCTCTTTTCTGGACCATCCATTCCACCACTAGTCACCTCTCGTCCTTCCTTCACCCTCTACTCCTCCTTCATGTATAACCATCATTCCATAAGGTGCTCAACTTGAACATCCTGAGATCCAGGGCATCAAGGATGAATCGAAGAAGCCATTCTTCGATTGTTCTGAAGGTTAGCACCCATATTCATAGGAATGGCTCTTCCAGCATGCTCCTAAGAAGAGGAAACTTTCTTCCAATCCTCTTTTTCCTCTGAACCTCACTATCCACCTCTTTGGTTCTTCCTTACAGTTGTCACTAAAAATAAACCTATGTACAAGGGATTTCTTGTAAAAACCACCTTTGCCACCATTCTGGATCTTCCCACTCTCCATCTCACTGATCACTTGAATACCATTCTTCCTTATATCTCTCTCTCTAAATCTGAACAAACCAAAATCTTTTCCATGGCTGAAGCCAAGACTGAAGAGCAGGGGCTCGGGGATAGAAATCGCTTTACAGCCAGTTCCTTCGAGCTAAATTAGCCAGGTTTCCACCCAGGGATCATCCGTTGTCTCTCTCTGAGTGGTTCCAAATCCTTCACAAGGATACTTGGGGGCCTTTTATTCAAAAGAAATCAAACTTATCAGGCATATCAGATGTACAGCAACTACTGCTACCTGAATAATCTTCCTGAAGTCCAGCTTGGCCAATTCCGGCAAGCTATTGCTGCATTGGTTCCATGATGATCACACCGAATCCATTACGGTTGACTTTGCAAAATTGGAGATTCCAGATGTTGTGTTGCTTGCGCCTCTCCATTCTTCATCATGGAATCTGCAGTAGGCTCCTTGATCTTTGAAAGGGCTGCTCAGGTACTGGCCAGAATTTCAGCTGAAAAGGGCCTCTCTCTTTCCTTTCATAGATTTGTTTTCGAGAGTACCATCGGGGCTACATCAAGTCAGATATTCTTGCCCATTTTGGCTGAATGTGAGCACCTCTCTCCATCCGAATGGGAAAAGGCTTATCCTCTTTCTGCTGAGTAGCTTAAGGCTCTAAATGCCTCAAGCCAAATCCAATCAGCTTTGCTGACTGTTGGACAGTTCCTTGACTCAAATCTCTTCACCTTATCAAATTCTTATGATTTATGGATTGAAAGATACAGGTCTTTGTGGCTTGAAGAAAGAAAGATCTCCTGCAGCATCAGATCCACTATCCTTTGAAGATTGATCACTTTCTTTGGCTTGTCAGCTTCGGTTCATTTAGTACCTACAAACTTTCACTTGGCAATGCTAAATATGGCACTTTCTGGGTACTCAGCGGCGGCTTCATATTCAAAAGATGCTACCTGACATGGGACCCTCTTACTCCATATCTTCTGGGGCTTTTCAGGCTTATTTTGAGGAGTAGGAACGCCAGGCCGTGCCATTATACAACGGCACGCCTCTCTCTGTCTCCTACTTTCTACATCTCTGTAACCCCTCAAGATAAATAAAACTGTCTTCGACCCCCCCTCCTCTTTTCTCTTCTTGTCTTTGTCTCCTTGCGTTATCCTTTTTCTTAATGACAAAAAGGGGAGAAATATCACACTTCTGAAATACATAAAATAATAAAATAAATTCCTTTTATTTTACCAGCAAAGTTACTTAGGTTTTCTCTCAGAAGCATCTATATTCTTGTTAGTGTGTCATCACCAAAAAGGATAGATGATGATCAGATCATCCCCATATAATTTCATGAATTATATCTATTTTGGTGATTAACAAAATCCTACAATTAGTATCTAACAAGTTTTTATGAAGCTTAGTCACAGGAAATAAACCAGACAAAATCAAGCAAAGACTTGTAAGTGAATCCTTATACTGTTGTTTTTAATTTCAGAGCATGAAATTTCTCTAAGTACACATCAACTCGCTTTGAAGCATAACAATTTATAAGTATCATATCGTTTTTTGGTTTACATCGATTTTGATCTCAGAACGATTCGTTAAGTGATCGCATCAATTTCGATCTCAGAACGATTCGCTAAGTGGTCGTATCAATTTTGATCTCAGAATGATTTCTAAGTGATCACATCGATTTCGATCTCAGAACGTTTCGCTAATTGGTCGCATCGATTTCGATCTCAGAACGATTCGCTAAGTGGTCGCATCGATTTCAAATTCAGAACGTTTCGCTAAGTGATCACATCGTTTCGATCTCATAACGATTGATTACACACAACGATCTGTTTCATAACGATTCGATAAGTGAGTATAACGATTTCAATCTCACAATGATTTCATAAGTGAGCATAACGATTTGCTCTCATAATGATTCGATAAGTGAGTATAACGATTTCAATCTCACAACGATTTCGTAGTGCATAACGATTTGCTCTCATAACGACTCGATAAGTGAGTATAACGGTTCAATCTCACATCGACCTCATAAGTAAGCATAACGATTTGCTCTCATAACGATTCGATAAGTTTCACATCAATTTGGTATTTACATTGATTTGACAAGTTACAATAATGACTTGGTCATTGTAACGACTCGATAAGTTACACAACGATTTGCTTGCTATAACGATTCGATAAGTCACAACATCGACTTGGTCATCAGATCGATTCGATAAGTTTTCATAACGATTTTGTCGCAATAACAATTTGATGCATTACACAACGACTTGGTCAATATATCGATTTGTTCACAATGACTTGCTCATAACGATTTACTTACACTGTCATAACGATTGTATTATGAGTATATACAATTTGTGTGTATATCGATTTGGTTATGAACGTGCAAGGATTCACATGAACAATAACTCACTCACACAACGATTCTATAAGTCATGTTCATATCGATTTCATGAGCTATAACGACTTGATATTCAAACTTTTTTTTCGAATATGTTGAAAAGTCAAGTCTTCGTGCGTACAATACCAATATCCATGCATTTAATGCGTCTGTACACTTCTCTGCACAAAATATGTCTGACATTTCCTTTTTGTGTATAGTCATTTGCTTGGTTTCTAACGTAAACTGACAAGCCAAAAGACAGTCTAGCTGTCCATCTGTTTGGTATTTAATGAATGGGGGATATTGACAGTACCACTACAATGTTGGACAAGACGAAACTGTAGAATATCTGGAAGATCCTTCTCTTGCGTGTATGGATCATAAAGCATTAAATGACTGGAAGCACTACAGTACCATGCAGTCTAACATGCATCAACCTTGAGACAACAGATACTTCAACGGCTACATTTTTCAAAGAAAAAATAAATAGAAGACTGGTGCCTATGTGAAGACATACCTCTTGAGAATTCAAAAATCAGCAAGCACCATAGAAAGAGCTCAAGCTTACTCTATAGCTGTCATAGCTCTTGCTCTCTGGTGGTAGTGTAAAAACCTTGAGAGAGCCTTCAAGTACTGAGAGTAGTCTGAGTTGTAGATCTTTTTCCCTCTCAGTATTCGCTTCGGATCAAGCATTGTGCTATTAGCTTGGTCCAGGGGCGTATCATCTCTTATACACTATGTGGTGGTATTCCCTTCGTGTGAAGGAAGACCTGGGGGTTCTAGGGTGTTTTATTTCCCTTCATGTTTAAGGAAGACTGGGGGATCCAGAGTGTTGTTTTCCTCTTCGGATTGTGAAGAGAAGACCAGCTGCGGCTAGGTGTGTAGTGTTCTTGAGGGGACTGTACCTTAGGTAGTGAATCCTGAGTTGTTGCTTAGGGATTGGACGTAGGACTCCTGTGGAGAGGAGGTCGAACAGGATAAAATCTTGTGTAGTGTGTGTGTTCTTGCCTATGTTTGCTGTTTGTCTTTTCACTAACACTAAGTTATCGAAGTGTGTTTTGTGTGAACGTTTGTAAACAAGTTTAGGTATTCAAAAATTTTAAGAATCCCATTCGTCAGTATGTTGCCTAGGTGATGGGTATGTGAATGTGTATGTGCGTCCTTCTAGTGGTGGTTTGGACTATGTGTCACGACAATTAATGTAAATATGTGGATGTGATATGTGAATTGTGCAATGTGTAAAATGAGCATGTGAAATTGTTAGTGATTAAGTTAGTATGTGAATAAGTGTAAACCATTGTGATTATATTTAATACATGCCAAAACAGCAAGTTAAATGTGTATATAAATGTGATAAATGCATGAGAAAATGGTTAGATTTCATGCTAGGTGTTATTTACTTTGTACATAGTTCCTACTTTAATTGTGTATAGTTGCAAAATGATTTGAATAAGATTTGATTCTTTGAACCATGTTGAATAGAATGTGAGAAAGCATGCTATAGGTTTATAATTAATTGTTTAAGTAGCATGAAGCATGTACCATGTTTATTTCTAAATGTGTAAAATACAAGTATATGGTTGTGATATGAGTAAGGTTGTATTCATAGATTGCTTGTGGGTCTCTTAGGCTCATCCTTGCTTCGGCGTACAGGTGTGACAGGTACCTCCATTCTTGAGGAGGATATGAGAGGAGCGACTCCGAGCGTGAGGAGTAGCTTTAGTTGTGGATAATGCTACATTGTACTTTTCTTTTCATAAGTATGTATTCAATAAGTGATGTAATTATATGGGCAGTGTATTTATTTTGGAGTTGTAATAATGTGGACACTTGTATTCTTTTATCACTATATAGACTGTGAGTGATGTGGATGATGGAATAGATGGAATATTTATTTGTTTCCACTATTCTATTTCAATATTTGTGTACATCTCAATCTAATATTTAGTGTTGGGTAAATGTCCCACTGTGACGGCATCTTTATACTGGACGTGGATTGGTATAATCGTATCGGTATAAGGAGGGTCGTTACAATTTTCCTCAAGTACAAAGTGCTAATATATTGACTGACCATTTCGTCTTGATTGCAAGAAATGAGCTGACTTTGTAAGTCGATCAATTATTACCATATTGCATCATATCCACTACAGTTCTGGGTAATCCCACAATAAAATCCATACAAACACTATCCCATTTTCATTCTGGTACCTCAAGGGATTTTAATTTCCCTCCGGGTTCTGGTGTTCCGCCTTGATTTTCTGACATGTTAAACATCTGCAATAAAATCTACAACGTTTTCTTCATGTTATGCCACCAGAAATTTTTCTTAAATCTTGATATATTTTGATAGCTCCCGGATGAATAGTATAATGTGCTCGATGAGCCTCCTCTAGTATTTGTTCTTGATTTCTGAATTATCTGGTATACACAACCTGTTCCAGAACTGAAGATTTCTGTAAGGCCCTCGAACCATCGCATTAATTGTTTTGTGTGTGTATATTTGTGCTTGTGTATGTATATGCATATTTACGTACGTATTAATTAGTACCATTACATGTGCATGTGTTTATACTAGATGTAAATAATGCATGTATTGAATGGTGATAGTATGGATACACTACCATATACATATTGCATGGATAATGCATGGCATGCTAGTTTTCTGCATGTTTAAACTTCTGGCCAAGGCCCTATTGGCGTCAACCCCTAGCCGCCGATGAGGTGTCAGCGTCCACCCCATGGACGCCAACACTAATCCTGGCGTCTAACGATGTGGACGCCGACTTCTCTGACCTGCATGCGTTGCAGAGCCAGAAATTTCGGAACAAGGAAGCTCACCCATTGGGGAGCTGTCCCCAACGCTCTGAGAGCCATCTTGTCACTTGTGAGTGGGAGAGAGGCCTCTCCCATATGTTGAACCCGGATCTGCCTTCCCCAACCCTCTTTTCACCCTTTGCAAGAGAGAAACAAGAGGAGGAAAAACCTAGAGGAAGCTGTGAGAAAACCCCCACTTTGCACCCAAAGATCTAACCCTCTGAAGCTGGATCCGGCCATCTTCCACGACAAGAAGCTAGCTGGAGTGAAGGAGAAGACTTCCCCGGCCGTACCTTGGAGCCACCTTCATCCAAGAGCCCGGAGGAGGAAGGAGTCTTGGAGGACATTCTGCACTTCTTGGGACAGCGCAAGGAGAGCTTCTCTGAGCATTTAGATCCATTGGAGCAATTTCTAAAAGGCAAGTGACCATACCATAAGGTTCCCGTATGAGTCTAGGACGGTTTTAACATTTTTGTGTATTTTTTTCGTGTCCTTGACCCCCACATTTTCCCTATCTTGAGAACTCGGGTCTGTGTTCTGCACAGACCTGCATTAACCGGCAAGGTCCCTAGACGCTGAGATCATGATTGGCGTCCATCGACCATGCCGCTGACACTGAGTTAGCGGCCAGAGGACCGCCGCCAAGTTCATCTGGACAGAACAGTAAATGTTCTGCCCTCCTATACAATTATTTTCGATGGGTTTTCCGTGATGAGGATATATGGTAACCCTATACACTATGTATACTGGTAAATGTGGTGTGTGGATGTGTTATGATGATGTGTGTTGGTGAATGTTAGAGATTATCATCCCATGAAATTTCAAGCATGATAGTGATAGTCATGCCAATCCTTGTTTATGATTAGGACTAGTCTGAGTGCCCTAAGTTTGTCAGATCATGAAGTGGGGGATCAGTGTATGTGTACTCAAATTTTGATTAAATGTCCATGCTTGCATAATTGCTATTAGATTCGGTTCGGTAAATAATAAGGCATGCAAGAAAGAACTGTTGTGCCGATCTATGGTTGTATGATTTAGGGTACTTCTATATTTTCAGATCATGCATTAACAGTAGTCTTATTCAGACAGTAAGTGGCAAAATGTATGTGGTGTTTAGCTCCATGTCAACTTAAATTATGAATAGCGCTAAATAGGTATTGATTTCTGTAAGTTCCATTTACTCAGAAAAATCTGAAAATTGAATGTATGATCTTGAACCCGAAAATAGCATGTGGTTAAATTTTCAGGTCATTTGGACCAGTAATAAGGAGTTATGCATTTTTCCATGTGAAATGTAAAGATTTATGCATGTCATCGTAAAGTGATTAGATATCGTAAACCCAACCTGATTGGTGAATTTATGTGGTTAAACTCTGAAATCTGTAGTGTCATGTCAGGAAAAACAGAGAGATATGCATGTGAGTGAGAAGTGAATGAGAATGAAAAAGTGATATTGTAAAACTATGTGTAAAATCGGTAAAATGTGTAAATGTGTAAACTGTGCCAATGTGACATGCTTCCGTAGAGGGCAGTGGAACTGTATCAGGGAAAAGTCCCCCTGAGAAAGTTTAATGTGTAAGTGACCCTAAAGGCATTAGGGGGAAATCCTGGAGGTGGAACAAGTACCACTGGTTAGGGTGGAGACTTGTTCTCCCGGTCTGCGCAGTCCAAGAGTCGCCATTGTAATGCCTAGATGGTGTCTCTGTGTAATGTGCTGTGTATATGTCCTTCTGTGGTGGTTTGGACTATGTGTCACGACACCTAAAATGTGAATGTGTAATGTGTAATGTGTATGTGTTCATGTGTTAATGTGTAGTGAACAATGTGAAATGTGTATGTGCAAAGTGCAACATGTAAATTGGAAACTTTTGTAAAGAAAATGTGAAACTAAAAATGTGAGAATATGACATTGAAATCCATGTGAGACAAATCTGAAACCATGTGAATCAGAAATTTCATGTTGTTATCATCATGTTTATATGTGCAAAAATGTCTAGAATCCATGTTAGGGATAGTGATAAGCACGTGTACAAAATAGCATGATTGGTTGCTCACATGGTATGTTTTTAAACAACATTGTAGCTCTCATGTGTAGGTTTACAGCCATTAAACCATGTGAAACCAGCAACTTAAAGCATGTGAAAATGTCTATGTATGTGCTAAGAACATGTAAATCCAATGCTAGTTGTGTTTTCCCTTCATATGTGCACAGTGTTCATGTTGGTAGCTCTCATGTCTTGGTTCCTTAAAGGCAAAATTTCACAAGTAAATGGAATAGAGAGCATGTGATAGGTAAGTTTTATTTTTAGAACTCTGAAAGCATGATCATGTATTAAATTGTAGAACTTTCATGATAGGTTGCAACTTTCAAATGACTAGCATGCCATGTGTTGAAATTCGTGAATGTGCATGTAGAAACCGCTTGACTTATACGTGTATGTTATGAGTAGTGTTGCTTGTTGAGTCTTAAGACTCACTCCTTGCTTCGGCGTACAGGTATAGACGGTGACGAGACTCTCGTGGAGAGAGGGTAGAGAGGACTCCGAGCACGGAGTTTAGATTGTTGGAGCAGTTGCACCCTTTTGTGCTTTCATAGTATGTAAAAGCGACATTGTACTAGAACTATCATGGAGAAATTATATAAGTGTGGACATTGTGTACTTAAATTTCAGCAATTTAATTATGTGAACTTTAGTTCTTAATGTAAATTGCAAATCTCAGGTATGTTTAATGTGGATGATGAATGAATGAAGACAGTGTCTTTACTTCCGCTACTCTGTTCGTATATTCGCTGTATCTCAGCTGTTTGTATCTTTTGGGTAATGTCCCACTGTGACGACTCTCGGTACCGACGTGGGTTGGTATAATGGACCAGTGTAATGAGGGCGTTACAGAGATTGGTATCAGAGCGACCGGTTTGAGATTGCACATGAATATACTAAGTCATCATCCCCATTGCATGCTAAGTATGTCCACATGTGTAGAAAAACACTAATAGAAGTGAAAGATAGATAAAGAAAAGGTTAGAAAACTTAGTAACCTAGCTCTAATAGTGGCTGAAATTTTATTACAGCCATGGCTTCGAGAGGTAGGCGTGGTGGAGCGTCGGCCCGTGAGGACGAGCCGCGACGTGGATGAGCAGGCAGACAACAGGCCCCGGCACCACGCGGCCCTGTACTTCCCCACCGCGCCTGTGGATTACAGAGTATTCATGCAAGGTCTGGTGCAAGCCATGCAGACGCAGGCTCACACCCAGGCAGCACTCCAGGCACAGTTGAGGCCCAGGTAGAATAATGAAACAACTAGTAGTTGCTATTTAAATTGCATGATATTGGTTTATTGTGTATTGCCTATTGTTTAATGTAGTAGGCTCAGGCACCAGCTCAGGACCATGGTGGACCTCCCATATGGAGCGATTCAAGAGGATGACCCACCCTTTTTAGGGGGAGAGTGATCCATTAATGGCAGAAAGTGGTTAAGGGGACAGAGAAATCTTCGAGCCATCAGGTGCCCTGATGAGGATAAGGTGACATTTGCCACCTACATGCTACAGGTAGACTTTTAATTTTGTATGTTTGATGTTCTGCTTAATTTAGAATTTGTTAGTTGGTGCTTATGAAGGTGTATTGCAGGGAGAGAGCGGATGTATGGTGTTCCTCCCTACTACGTACACGCTTTGAGGACGGAGCAGTAGACGTGGCGTGGGACGCGTTCGTGAGGCTCTTCCGAGCCAAGTTCGTCCCAGAGCATATCCAGACAAAATGGAGCAGGAATTTCTCTCCCTGACGCAAGGCTCCATGATGTACTGGAATACGAGGCAAGGTTTTCTGAACGTTCTAAGTATGCACCGCATATCGTAGAGGATGAGCGCAGGAAGATGAAGAAATTCGTGATGGATCAAGCCATCACTGCGGACGAGACTCGTGGCATTTGACCACCGCACATTGGACGAGGCCCTCAGTGCTGCCTGCAGGCAGGGAGGGAGAAATGGAGCAATATCTGGAGGAAAAGAAGGCTTCGCAGAAGAGGCCAGCAGCGACGTTCCAGCGACAGGATAAGAAGAAAACGGTTGTACCAGACACCGCAGCGATCCGTGATAGTCAGCAACTCTCAGGTACCTTCTGTACGTTCCCCTGGTGTGAAGAAAGAGTGTCCCCATTGCGGGAAGACACATGGTGGTTCCGAGTGTTGGTTGGTAGCGGTAGATGCTGAAGTGCGGGAGCAGCGACCACAAGATCAAGGATTGCCCAAGACTTCAGCAGGGAGCTCAGCGTGGAGCGCCAGCCCCAGTAGCGGCGCCGCGCCAGCTACAGGAAGACCAGGAAGGCCTCGAGCCCCAGCTCGAGTGTTTGCTTTAGCTCACGAGGACGCCGAGCAGGCGGAGCATGTCACCGAAGGTACGGTTTTGCTTTTAGGTGTGCACGCTCGGGTTTTGTTTGATAAGGGTGCTACTCACTCGTTCATTTTCGAGCGGTTCGCTAGGTAGTTAGCCCTAGAGTCAAGGAGAGTCTGAGGATTTAGAGGTCCCCTTGTCTGTGCACACCCTGCGGGTACGGTATCGACTAGGAAGTGCATTTCGTGTTACCTGTGTGCATTGAGGATAGAATCCTAGATGGGTGTTTCTTCTTGCTAAAGATGAAGGACTATGATGCTATTCTTGGTCTGGATTGGCTAGAGGAGCACTATGCGTTAGTGGATTGTCGTCGGAAGAGGATTGTTTTCCGCATTCCTGGTGAGGACGTAGTTCTCTCCCTTGCCAAGGAACTTGGCTGGAAAGTAGTCATCTCTTGCTATGAAGCGATGCACATGGTAAACAAGGGTAGTGACGCTTTTCTTGCCAGCGTGGTGTTAGTGCCAGAGGCTGATGAGTCACTTACTCTTGCGGAGATTGAGGTAGTGCGGGATTTTCCAGATGTCTTCCTAATGACTTGTCTGGATTGCCACCGATAGAGAGATAGAGTTTACTATAGAGTTGCTTCCAGGCACCTCTCCTATCTCGAAGGCTCCATACCGGATGGCACCTGCAGAGTTAGCCGAGTTGAGGAGGCAGTTGCAAGAGTTGCTTGATAAAGGATTTATTCGCCCTAGGTTTCCCCTGGGGCGCACCTATTATTCGTCAAGAAGAAAGACGGTCACTTAGGTTGTGTATTGACTATAGGAAGTTGAAAAAGTGACTGTGAAGAACAGGGATCCCTTACCTCGCATTGATGATTTGTTTGACCAGTTGCGAGAGGCATCAGTCTTTCTAAGATTGACTTGCGATCTGGTTATCATCATTTGAGGATGTGTCTAAGACGACATTTAGAACCCGTTATGGACATTATGAGTTCTTGGTTCTTCCTTTCGGATTGACCACGCCCCTGCAACGTTCAGGATCTCGTGAACCGGGTGTTTAGGCCATATTAGATAGCTTTGTCGTAGTGTTTATAGACGATGTGTTGGTCTATTCTCCGGATGAGGCCACCCACCGTCAGCATTTGAGGTTAGTGTTAGAGGTTCTTCGTGAGCACAAGCTGTATGCAAATTTAGCAAGTGCGATTTTTGGTTTGCGCGAGGTTCATTTCCTCGGGCACGTTATCTCCGGCGTGGTTTGCAGTTGATCCAGCAAAGGTCCAGGTAGTTATGGATTGGGAGGTTCCCAAGACCCTTCGGAGATTCGTAGTTTTATTGGGTTAGCTGGTTACTATCGGCGCTTCATTGGGTTTCTCATCCATCGCCGCCCCTTGACAAGCTGACCAGGAAGGGTGAGAAGTTCGTATGGTCTGAGGCATATGAGCGTAGCTTCCAGCTATTGAAGGCTAAGCTTACTTCTGCTCTGGTATTGGTATTGCCTAGTGGTCTAGAGGGCTTTGCCATTTATACGGATGCGTCTCGGATCGGGTTAGGCTGTGCTGTGTGTCATGCAGCAAGAAAGGGTAGTGGCTTATGCTTCTCGTCATTAAAGGAGCATGAGAGAAACTATCCGACTCATGATTTGGAGCTCGCAGCAGTAGTTCATGCACTAAAGATCTGGAGGCACTATCTTTATGGTGTCAGGTTTGAGGTGTTACTGACCACAAGAGCTTGAAGTATCTTTTCTCCCAAAAGGAATTAAACCTGAGGCAGAGAAGATGGATTGAGTTCTTGAGGACTATGACTTCGACCTTCAGTATCACCCTGGGAAGGCGAATGTTGTAGCGAATGCTCTTAGTAGAAAGAGGTCTTCGCTCCAGCAGGATTGGAAGATGTGGAGGATGCGGAATACTCTATGACCGAGTTAAGGCCATCGCTGTGTCAGCTTTTGTAGCTCAGTTATCCCTTAGGTCCTCGATTTTGGATGAGGTGATCGGGCAACAGGAAGCCGACCCTAGATTGTTAGAATTAGTGGTAAGGCGGGCATTGCTCTTGATGAGGACGGTGTGATTAGATTTCAGCACCGTGTTTGTGTCCCTGATTTAGTAGATGTCCGTGAGCATGTGTGTTAGCGGAGGCTCATAGATCGTGATTCTCTATTCATCCGGGTAACACTAAGATGTATCAAGACCTGAGAGATCATTTGGTGGTCCGGCATGAAGAAAGATGTTGCGGATTATGTGTCTAGGTGTTGGTGTGTCAGCAAGTGAAGGCGAGCGACAGCGACCATCCGCCTTATGCAGAGGATGGATATCCCAGTGTGGAAGTGGGAAGCTGTCACTAGGACTTCGTTTCGGGTTTGCCTCGATCTAGAAGGGGCAATGACTCGATTGGGTAGTTGTAGATAGATTCTCGAAGACTGCTCATTTCTTTTCTATGAAGAAGAAGCAGTCAGTAGAGAGTTTAGCTAGATTGTATGTTAGTGGTATCATTAGATTGCATGGTGTGCCGAAGTCGATTATTTCGGATCGAGATCCGAGATTCACTTTGAGGCTGTGGAAGGGTCTTCAGGATGCGTTAGGTTCGGAGCTGAAGCTCAGTTCGGCGTTTCATCCCTAGACCGATGGACAGTCCGAGAGGACTATCCAGACGCTCGAGGATATGTTGAGAGGCGTGTGTTCTGGATTGGAAGGATGATTGGGAGTGTCATTACCTCTGTGGAGTTCGCATACAACAACAGCTTTCATGCTAGTATTGGTATGGCTCCATCGAGGCGTTGTATGGTAGGCCCTGCAGATCTCCGTTATGTTGGGAGGAGACTGGTGATAGGCAGTTGATCGGACCGGAGTTAGTTCAGGAAACTTCGGATAAGATCCATCTTATCAGGAAGAGGCTTGTTGCGGCACAGGATAGGCAGAAGAGTTATGCTGCAACAGGAGAAAGGATTTGGAGTTCGAGGTTGGCGATCATGTCTTCTTGAAGATATCGCCTACTGTGGTATCGTTAGATTTGGCAGGCATAGCAAGCTAAGCCTAGATTCATTGGCCCATATGAGATTCTCGGACGTTTGGGCAGCGTGGCGTATGAGCTAGCATTACCCCCAGCTTTGGCTAGCGTTCACCCTGTATTCCACGTATCTATGCTCAGGAAGTATGTCTGAGATCCGTCTCATATGATTAGTCATGAGCCAGTGGAGATCCAGCCAGATCTTTCGTATGTCGAGCAACCAGTAGCCATTCTTGACCGGAAGGTTTAGCATCTTCGGACAAGAGTATTGCGTCGGTGAAAGTTCTCTGGCGGAACTTCTCACGAGAGGAGGCTACTTAGGAGCTTGAGGATGCGATGAAGAGAAGTATCCCTTTTGTTTGAGTAGTGTTGTTCTAACTTCGAGGACGAAGTTTCTTTAAGAGGGAGAGGGTGTAAGGCCCTCGAATTTCCGTCGCATTTAATTGTATTTGTGTGTGTATATTTGTGCTTGTGTATGTATATACATATTTACGTACGTATTAATTAGTACAATTACGTGTGCATGTGTTTATACTAGATGTAAATAATGCATGTTTTGAATGGTGATAGTATGGATACACTACCATATACACTATTGCATGGATATATGCATGGCATGCATAGTTTCTGCATGTATTAAACTTCTGGCCGAAGGCCCTATTGGCGTCAACCTAGTCGCCGATGAGGTGTCAGCGTCCACCCTGGACGCCAACACTAATCCTGGCGTCTAACAATGTCGACGCCGACTTCTCTGACCTGCATGCGTTGCAGAGCAAGAAATTCCAGAAACAAGGAAGCTCACCCATTGGGGAGCTGTCCCCAACAGCTCTGAGAGCCATCTTGTCACCTTGTAAGGGGAGAGAGGCCTCTCCCATATGTGAACACAGATCTGCCTTCCCCAACCCTCTCTCACCCTTTGCAAGAGAGAAACAAGAGGAGAAAAAACCCTAGAGGAAGCTGTGAGAAAACCCCCACTTTGCACCAAAGATCTGACCCTCTGAAGCTGGATCCAGCCATCTTCCACGACAAGAAGCTAGCTGGAGTGAAGGAGAAGACTTCCCCGGCCGTACCTTGGAGCCACCTTCATCCAAGAGCCCGGAGGATGGAGATCTTGGAGGACATTCTGCACGTCTTGGGACAGCCCAAGGAGAGCTTCTCCGAGCATTTAGATCCATTGGAGCATTTCTAAAGGCAAGTGACCCTACCATAAGGTTCCGTATGAGTCTAGGACGGTTTTAACATTTTTGTGTATTTTTCTTCGTGTCGTTGACCCCCACATTCACCCTATCTTGAGAGCTCGGGTCTGTGTTCTGCACAGACTGCATTAACGGCAAGGTCCCTGGACGCTGAGATTATGATTGGCGTCCACGACTATGCCGCTGACACTGAGTTAGCGGCCAGAGACCGCCGCCAAGTTCCATCTGGACAGAACAGTAAACTGTTCTGCCTCCTATACAATTATTTTCGATGGTTTTCTGTGATGAGGATATATGGTAACCCTACACACTATGTATACTGGTAAATGTGGTGTTGTGGATGTTGTTATGATGTGTGTTGGTGAATGTTAGAGATTATCATCCCATGAAATTT